>CM066031.1:79946615-80491222 GCA_033557465.1 Ichthyophis bannanicus
CCGTAGAATGTCTCCCCTTTCTCTTTACAGCCTTCTCCAGGTGGAAGCCTAGTTAACAACCCAAATATTTAATAGTAACTGCTTCCCACCGGAAAGGAAATGACATTAATTTGATTCCGGCTTTTGACTCTGATTTGTCATTCGAAAAACAACAGATTTGGTCCATGTTATTTTGTAGCTGGATAACCCAGAGTAGTGTTCAATTAAATTCAAAATCGCAGGGATTGGCAGTGGGTTGCGTAAACAACAAAAGGATCATCAGCGTACGCTGACGGGGGGGGGGGGGGACTTTACCGGGGGTTGCCAATCCCCAACAATGAAAACTGCTGGATGTCCTTGTTTTGCCGTATTGCAAGGGCTAACGGCTCCTAAATCCAATTTAAAAAGCAGGGGTGAGAGAGTGCAACCCTGACGAGTTCAGGGCCCGAGGGAAACGACAAAATAAGTAAACATGTACAGAGCCCCATTCGCACAAATTCGGCCTTTAGGCTTCAAATGTAGAGGGTTCGTATCATATTAACAAACTTTTGACCTAAACCACAACCATGCCAATGTTTTAAACAAAAAGGCCATTCCAGCCTATCAAAGGCCTTTTCCACATCGTCCAAAGAAACAACAAAAAAAACACCCCCAACCCATAGGCATCCTTTGAACAACGTCGCATCTTTCTAAAAGATTACCATAAAAGCCTGGCATTGTCAGATTTGTCGCCCTCTACCCGGGGAATGAATTCACACTGATCAGGATGCATCACACCCCACCCACACCTTTCAACAAGTCGGCTGCTCGCTCGTACTGAGGCATAAATTTTATAATCCACATTTAATAAAGAAATGGGTCTGTAATTCGCGTACCTGAGTGGGGGCTCTCCCAGGCTTCCCTTCCAAAACAACTACCGTGGCCTCTGCCCAAAATTGCCAAACTTTCCGATGGAGAATTACCGAGAGCCTCATATATATATCAGTAAATAAGGGAGATGATCATTGTCCGAAACACTTTATAAAATTCTCCTGGAAGACCAATCGGGCCCCACTGCCTTACCCGATGGCGCGAATGCTTGCAATGGCCTTGCCAATTTCCTCCCCTGAAAAAGATTGGTTCCCTCTCGACTCACTAAAATGTGTACCTGGTAACTTAGTATGAATCGAGCTGTTGTAGGAAAGCCATCAATTACCCTTCAGGCCTCAGCAATGCTTTCAGAAGGCATATAGCTTTTGATAGTACTCTGAGAAATACTTCCCAAAATCTGCTCAGTACTACTCAGAGCCCCCGCGAGTTTGATCAACGATAACCGCTACTGGTACCTAGCTTTTTTCCTGCCGCCTTTTTAGGGAGTTAGCCAGAGGTTTGTACGGACTGTGGGGGACGCCCTTTGTTATTCTCACAATAAAACTGAGACTGTGGGTTGCTTCAATAATACATGCTCAATTTCCTGAACTCCAAAATCGCATTATACTGATACCGGAGCCTTTGCATTTAGTGTTCCGGTGTTGTTTATTTTTTCTTTTTTTTTTGAGCGTGATGCCTCTATCTGCTTGTTTAAACAAAAAGCCTCTCCCCAGCCTTAACTTGGTCTCTCCAAGATACTCAATTTTGGACCTTTCCTCCTTCTGTGCTCTTTAATGGAGAAACTAGTGATTGTTTGGCTCGCAGCAGGCCTTAAAGGCCTCCCACCACGCCCAAATCTAAGGTGTCCCCACGGTTTGTTTTGTTTGATTCAGAAATACTCTTTTATGGCTCCTCTTACTCTAATTTCCTCTTGGAAAAGAGGGTCCTGCTAACATAGATCTAGTTGAAAGACCATGGCCCGCGGCTGAGTACTCCCCCCTCCTCCCACCTCCACCCGTAAAGGACATGGGCAGCGTGATCTGAGATATGCATACCTAAAATTTCTGCACTCTGGTACCCCGGGAACTAACCGTTTAGCAAATCAGAAAAAAAATCCAATCTCTCGACCAAGACTGATGCGGGGTGGAAAAAATGTAAAATCCCTCTCAGTTAGGTGTGCCAAATTTTACGTCCTCCAGAATGTCAACCAGCCCTAGGGCAAGCGAGAAGAGCCTGACGAACCACGCGCGGCATCTCTGGCAGCTCTCATCCACTCGCCCGGGATTTTTATATCCACCAGGGGATCAAGCGTAAACGTTATAATCCCCACCCACTATCAATGGAGAAGTGGAGTGTTCCTGCAGTGTGCCAAGAGTAAATCTGTGTCAAAAATTTAGGGTCATCCGAGTTAGGACCCTACACA
Organism: Ichthyophis bannanicus; assembly: GCA_033557465.1. Lineage (NCBI taxonomy): Eukaryota > Metazoa > Chordata > Amphibia > Gymnophiona > Ichthyophiidae > Ichthyophis > Ichthyophis bannanicus. The sequence goes on from CM066031.1 coordinate 79,948,867, forward strand.
TTCTAACAATCGCAAAAGGTCCCACCTCGCCCCGATCTCTGCAGAAACCAAGCACCCAGGCGCCCCGTACCGCTTCAGGAACACACTTCTGTTAACTCTGCATCCCTAAAGCCTTCTTCCCCAGAATCCACCGACCCCATTTTTCTTTTTGCAATGAAGGTGAAGCTCCCAGCAGCACATATGCATATCCTCCTAATTTTTTGGTCCTCCTTCAAATTCAAGTGGGTTTCTTGTAGTAAGACCAGATCCGCCTTCTGGTGCTTACGTAGTATGTAACTATTTTGGTTCCTTTTTTTTATCGGGCTTTTGATTGGTCCTTTCAACACATTCAGAGACAGCAGATGTCACTTCCCTAGCCATACTCAATCACATATACATACAATAGAAAACCTGCCATGAGAGACTGTGGGCCAACCCTCACCAGTGTTCACATTCATACACTCCCGGATAGCAAAATAACCCCAACAAAACTAAAAAACAACCCCCACACACCTCAAATTGGGTAAGCCAAGCTATGGGACCAAGCAAGTTACCCAATCTGCAACTCCCCTTACAGAAAAACATAAGCCCCATCGCCTACAAAACAGTCCTTCAAGCACACCTGGTCTTAAAACAGCAAAATATAATAAGCAGGAAGATCACTCCTAAACCAATACTCTTTGCAGGAGTAAGGCCACCCGTGCCACAGGTGGGGCCTCTCCATCTGTGCACAGGAAAGAGATTAATGCAGTTGCTCTCTAACCATACAGTCGATTTGCATCTGTAATGCATCCCTGGTCTGGCAAAATAAATCTCGCTCAGCATCCGCAGGGTCATCAAAAGTTCTTGGTGGACATTTATTGAGCGTTAACTCGGGAAACGAGCAGGGACAGAATAGTCCCATTATCGTGCTTGGAGGTGCATGTAGTTCTTTTCCCCTAAAGCGCTAAAAAAATTTGTTTCCTCTTTCGTCCACTGTGGGCTTACTGAGAATACAGGGAAAGAAAGAGATTTTTATGACCTTCCAAATTGAAGTTCTGTGCAAAGCCATCGCAGCATAATGGACCTGCACAACTTGTTGATGGCGCAAGAAGCACAAATGATTAATGGCCTCGGGCAATTCTTGACTGATGATTCACGTGTCTTTGGAATTGCGGTGCCGGCCCTTTGTTCCATTTCAAATGGGTTGTGAGCCAAGTTTCAATTTTCCAACAGCTTTGGTCACTCAAATCCTCCAAAACGAAATAGGATCTCCTGCCCTCTCGCTGCACCTTTCCGGAAATTCCATTTATGCGAACTTGTTATTCCTGCGCGCCATGTTCTTCCATGTCCTCCAGGGTATGTTCCAGAGACTCCGGTTTTTCCTTACCACCTTCCCTAACAGGCGTTGCCAATTTTGTGTTTCCTCATTGCACTGCAGCTTTGAGCTCCATATTTTTCCACTCTGGCAGCAAAGCGATACCAACTGTCGTCCGTTAGACTTCCTTTAGAGTCCGGCCTGGAGTTCACAAAGGCTCGCGGGTTTGTGGTGGGCATCTTGTGTGGGGAAAGTGGGTCAGCTTTGGGACTGTTTAAGGGCCAGAGGTTTGAGTCAGAGAAAACTCCAAACTTGTTTTGCTTGACTGCTTGCCATCTTCGACAGCAGATAGAAACAATTTCGGCACGGCATCAGGAAAGCCTCTGCAGGATAGGCATGAGGCAGGATTTCTATTTAGGTCCTTCGGGGAAGGAGCTCTCCTCTAGTCAATCCATGCAAGGTCCCTAGCTGGCCTCGGCCCCCCCCCCCCTCTATCTCCTTTTTAAAGGTTAATGCCAAGCAGCCCTGGTTCCATCCCGCGTTTTTTTTTTAAAGGGGTGAAGCCCATCCCTTCGGAAGAGCCCCTCCTTTCCCCAGAATGTTCCCCAGTTTCTTAAAAAAATCCAAACCCCTCATCCTCTGACCATTGTTCTCATCCACGGCATTGAGACTCCCGTAGGCTCTTCCTGCCTTTTGGTTTCCTGGCACGTGGAATGGGAAGCATTTCCAGAGAACGCTACCCTGGAAGTTCTGGATTTCAACTTCCTATCTAAAAGCCTAAATTTAGCCTTCCAGAACCTTCCTACCCACATTTTTTCCTATGTCATTCGGTACCGAGCATGTACCAAGACAGCAGGGACTCCTCCCCAGCACCAATGTATCCCTCTAATTTTCTGTAGGCTTTGTGTGCATAAAATATCAGCTGTGTGCAGCCTTGAAGGAAGGTTTAAATTTTTGTGTGCCACATGAAACAACACTTGGAGTTCTATACCTCCTACTCTAAAATTTGACTAAAGTCAGAATTTACAGTATGTAAAGCACAGTTATTTTAAATCAAATTAAAAATGAAAAATAAGATGATTACTAAAATGTAAGCAGGAAATTTCTAGTAATTACAATCATAAACTTTTAAAATTTTAAGGACAGTCTGTGTGTTGTTCTCTATCAGAAAATCAGAGCCGTAATTTTTGTGCGCTCTGTTGTTGAAAGTATGTGCAACTCGCTCAGCGAGGTGTGTATGCGCGCACACGGCGCACAGCTTAGAGAGAACAGTGACCCAGCACTATCTAAGACATTATCTAGGTGGGGCGTGAGGTCCCGCTAACCTTCTGGCACCAGGCAGGTCATGTTACCAGGCGATCCACACGTCCCACCAGCCACCCAGCTATCTACATGCCTAATGAATCGACCATCCACCACCTATAACCGGCTGTCCTAACCACTTTCCCTCATGGGCACACGGGCCCTGGAGAAACCGTCCTCGGTGGAGAGAGGGTTTTACATCGACCTGGGAGGACAGGTCCGTAGTTAACAGGCTCCCTTCCTGCCACACCAGGGTGAAGCTTGTCCTGTCACAAGTAACCTCTCTCCCTCCATGGCAAACACAGGGATGCTGCCAGGCTGGAGGTGGGACATCAGGGACGATCATCCCCTGTAGGTCTCTGGTCTATGTTACATTCTCTGTCTTTCTTATGTTTTCCATGTCTGCTACTCTAGCTCTCTAGAAAACAGACTCCGTTCCCTGAGAGCAAAGAGCTCCTTGCCCCTAGTGCCAATGCGCAGAAGATAACACCACGCTTCCTCAGGTGATGGAACTTAACTTCTAAGATTGGATGACATAGAACCACCGGGCCTGCAGAAACAACATGCGTTTCAGAGGCATACACGGAAGTTTGGCCGATGGGGGCAGAGAACTTGTTCCGAGGTGGTCGAGTGTTAGCCAAAGCACTTTTAACTGCAGAGGAGCTTTGTTCACGCGGGGGCACATATGGAGATCGCGGAGGGTGCCCTGGGCACTGGGTAAGCCCCCCAATACCACACTGGTTTTCAACAGCCAGAAAATGCTTCGGCCACGAAAGCACAGTGTTTGCAAACAACTCTGCAGGAGAATGGGAAAAGGCAATCAAGGCCTGAGTTTGGCAGTTCCAATGATCTGGAGAGAGCCACCCACAGATCACGTAAGTCAATTACTACTTCTGCATGGTTCCTCCACTTCAGAAAGGGCATAATCCAGAAAGAGTAAGTGGGACTGGTGCAATATCCCACACATGCCATCTGCAATACTCGCCCAGTGCCTCAGGGAGAAGGGTTGCCGATTCCCAAAATGTCAGAATCATTATCCACGATCCGCCCAATAATAAAAAAACAATGAAACTCCGACCCAAAAAAAACGAAAGACCCAAAACTCATACAGACCGATAGCCAGCATTCCATTTATGGCTAAAATTAATAGAAACACGGTTCAAACGACAAATTGCAAGAAACACATAGATGAGTCACAAACTTCCCTTGACTCCCCCCAATTTGGTTTTCCGCCCCTTCCATGGTGTAGAAACCCTTTTAATTACTCTGATGGACTTCCTCATAAGACCATACAGACGATAACACTCAGGGCCTACTACCTCCTTTTCATAGACATTTCTCGCCGGATTTGACAACCTCAACCACCTTATCACTGAATTAATAGATTAGAAAACGTTAAGGAATAGGCGGGACTGTCCTCAATTGGTTCAAGTCCTAACATCACACACAGGACTAATGGCGAGTTTCAAGTAAAAAACCCAGGAAGCATCATAAACATTCCCCCCAAGGACAAGGAATACCCCCAAGGATCGGCCCTTTCCTGCTCTCTCTCTCTCAACCTGTACCTTCAACCACCCCATCACAAAAATATTTAAAAAAACACAAACTCAGTTCATTTTATCTATGCTGAGTGAACATCATGGCTCGCCCTCCCCATAACACACGAAAAACCCCCACTTCTAACACCTCATAAAATCCGAGTGCATGGCAGAAACCACATCCTGGATGGAAACCAACTACCTCAGCATCAATCTCAAAAAAAACTGAAGCAATGGGTTCGTATCAAGATGCACCTGTGGGCTGAAGATAACCTACCCCCAACAACAATCTCCATCAATTAACAACAAACTTAACCTGTTTAAAAAAGATGTAAAAATACCTAGGTGTTATAAATCTACGTATCACACACTCACCATGCTACCACACATAAAGCAAGGACGGTAAAAAACATATGCTACAAACTCCAAAACGATTTCCCCAAACACTTAAGGCCCCTTCTTGACCACGCATGACTTTAGATCCAGTTGTCAGTTCACTCATAACCCCTCCACTTTGACTATTGTAACAGTCTCTAATTGGCCTCCCACAAACAGAATATCTACTTATTTACAAAGAGCACAGAACATTTTTTTTTTGTGCAAAAGTAGTCACTAAAGCCCTCCTAGCGGACCATGTAACCCCTATACTGCTAGAACTACACTGGCCTCCTAAAAATAACCGAATCAAATACCAAAAACACTACTAACACAACCTTCACACTACTAAACGATATTGCCCTCCCTCCCATCTATCACACACTCCTTCACGCCCCAAATGATTCAAGAGCCCCGCAGACTAAATGCAACCCTCTCACCTGGAGTTACCAATAAACAATTCACGAGGACTAAAAAATCCACCAGTGCCAGTCAAGCCTTCACATTCACCGCTCCCACACTCGGGAATTGACTTCACCAATAGACATCCGAATCATAAAGGACCTCTCTCAATTCAGGAAAGAACTTCCAAGACATCCCTATTCTCCGAACACTTTCGGAATCCCCTACCCTCCAAGCCCGAGCCACACAGCGTCCAACAGACAACAAACAAACAAAAACCTGCAAAAACACAATTAACTGAAAAATACACAGCCCCCCTCAAACATTCGTCCCAAGGGACACACAAACAAAAACCCACGAAAAATGGAAATAAAATTCACATCACACACACACCGCACACACACCCATCAGCCACACACACACACACACAACACCCACTTGAATAGTGAAATTCACTACACTGTATCCTAACCTTTTTTGTAAATTAACACCTGTAAAATAGAAAATGTCAAGCTCGCTGCCTATTCCCTGTAAAAAGTTAGAAACTTTCTGATCAAGATATACACCTTGTACATAGTGTTTAATAATTTACTGTTTCTGTTATATGTAAATAAGTTAGAAAAAAGTGTTCTTGTTCAATGTAATGTTATACGAAACGTATACCAAAAACTGTTAAATTTGTTCCATGTAAAACCGCCCGCTGATCTCTGGGAAGGGGCGGTATAGAAGAAAAGATAAATAAATAAATAATAAATTTATCATTAGGAATCAAGTGAGGAAGAGGGAAGAAGTTTGCAGTCATGGAACCGTCAACCTCACGTGACCCAGAGTTTCTTCTGGCCACTGTTAATGAAGCACACCTCATAACGGCAAGGTGAATTGACCTGGTCCTTTTCAGGGATTTGGATTCTCCCAAAGAATAAAAACTGAGCTTTTGGGTTCCAGGACTACAGCAGTGGAATCTTATGGCTGGTTGACATTCGCAATTGATTTTTTCCGGGACCGTCAGAAAACAGACTTGGTGTACATTCTTTGTTCAAAGAAGGTGGATCTTGCTGACATGCAACAAACGTAAAAGATTTAATAGCAGACTCTCCAATATCAATTACAATGCAGATGATTGGAGGCTCTTCATTGATTCATCCAAAGCAAGTCTTAACACGCCTGTATTGCATGGCATAATGGAAACTTGGCTGCCATCGATTCTCCTGTTGATGCAGCTTTTATGAAAGAGACTTATGACAATATGAAACAACTTTTGAAAGGTATAAACTATGATCCACATCTATTGGTCAATCTGTTGTGACTTTCAAAGTGGTCGCCCTCTTGCTTGGTCCTTCAGGGTGAATATACCAAATACTGCTGCTATCCTGTCGTGAACGGGATAGTCCGTGCTAGAGATTGGTCATGTCGTCGCAAAAAGGGGACTGGCCCACGTCCCCGTTCAATCACTGGATCCTGGAAGCATAAAAATAATTCTGTTTCCAGCACTTGTAGGACAACACAAGATGGTTGATGCGCTTCCTTGTACAATCAAGTTGGATTGGAATAATGAAAATCTTTGTCAAGGCGGATGGATAAAACTATACCTGCTTTCAGGGATCTTAGTGGTAAATTTCCTAAACTGAGTGATGGCAACATTAAGGAAGGAGTTTTTGTTGGCCCTCAGATTCAGTCCGCGACGCCCCTGCATCTTCAAGATGATGATTTCTTTCGTTTATTGCATGGAAAGGGAAAAAGGCCCTGCATGGCTAGCATTTTGAAATCAGTGACACAAACAAATTTCTTAGAATCACCAAGCAAATAATTACCAAGAGATTGTTTAAGATCTTCCTCAGGGTATACAAAAACCTTGGTTGCAACATATCTTTAAAGAGGTCATTTTCTTCACTCTCATCTATATTTTTCCCACAAAATTGCGGAACTGTAAGTGATGAACATGGAGAAATTGATTTCACAAAGACATTGCAGCCATGGAAAAAAGAGGTTAATCAGGGTAAATGGAGTCCATAAATGCCTTGCATACTACTGCTGGACAGTGACAAGGGATATTCCATTGCTTCAGTACAAGAAACTGTTAGTGTGGGTTATTCCTTTGTCCCCAGCAGCTATAATACCACTTACCCTCGGGACGTCCTTTAATCCTCTGGGCTGAGGAATCACCTTACCGTTCTTCTGTCTGGAATTTCCAGGGGAACAAACACACACACTCGCATATAAGTAGTATTGTAAGTTTATTCCAAAGGTTAGAGGGGCTGTCCTGCCTTTTATACATTAACAGAAACATATACCAAACGTCATCAACTCATCCCATGAGGCCCCACCACAGGCTTATCAGTAACTTCACCGGATGGTTAGGTCGTCTCCGTGTAGAAGCAAATCAATTGTCCTTAAGCAGCAGCACATTCCTTTCCATATATAGATATATACATGATTCCTATTTTCCCTTGCGGGCCTCTTAGTCATGCTACTTCGACTTCAAGCTTTATTTTCCCCTATCACAGAGTCCCCGCAAAATCTGGAATAAAGAGGGATTATAGTGCTAACTGGAAAAGCTGCAAAAGCAAACTGAGGCAAATTTAAAATCCTTATTTGAAGATCAAAGTAAAGAAGTGACATGAGTGATAAAATCTTAGAAACAACTGAGGACTTCTGTAGAAAAAGAAATAGAGAAAGGAAGAGGAGATTTTGGGACAAAAGGCAACCTAAGATTAGGACATATACAGAAAAAAGAAAGAGGAGCCTCAGAAAGGGCTAATTGAACAAAATCTGATGCAGAAAGAGAGAGGTTTGTAATGGAGTTTCTGGAAGAAAAGCTGGTACCTGGGAAGGGGCAAAAGGCAAGGAGATTCAGATACGGAGCAAAAGAAGAAGAACTGTAAGATTGTGAGAAAGGGACGGGCACCAGAAAAGAAGACTGAAACCAAGGGAAAGAAAGAGGAGGGTTGGAACAGAGCAGTAAAGGGAGGGTTGAAATACAGAGGAGATGGAGGGTCCAGGAATGCCGGCAACCAGAAATAAATGAAGAAACAGGACAAATAAATCAACTGAAGAAGGAGGAAGAAAGACATTAGAAGGACCTTCGGAGGGTTGAATGCTGGGCATGTATGCTTAGGTTGCCAGGCAATGGAGAAACGGTTAAATAAGCTGAATTTAACATCAGAAGTTATAGTGAGAAGTATGATGAGTAAGTAAGTGGATAAAGGCCCATAATCTGTATAAAGAGGACCATCTACTGGCATCACAGAAATTTATTGAATACAGCTATTGTGCAGCAAAATTACTTGACGAGTTCTACCAGTGAAATTATGGGGCCTGAGGAGAGAGCGATAACTTCTTGAAAAAAGCACATTGAAGGGAAAATAAAACAAAAATCCCCAATTGCGTGCAGATGTATTCCTGATAACACAAGTATCTAAAGGCATTACGATTATCAAAGATAATTGAGGGGAGATCCATAAACCCTAACAAATTGAAACATTTGCTGCAATTAACAGAAGACCTTAAATTCATATGTTCCAATAATAAATTGAAAATAACAGCAGAGGCACAAAACATATGGAGATATGAACGAAACAAAACAGAGGGATATCAAAATAAGCTATTTAGAGAGAACCCAAAACAGATCTACAGGGCATTGGGGAAGATTGTTAGTATCGTGAAAGTAGCAGCGATGAAAGCGGAAATCAGAAACAGAGACTTATATGAGGACTCTGCAGAGCACAGTCAAGATGCAGAATGACTACCCAGTATATGCAAGAATGAAAAAGGTAAACTCACAACAAAGGCATGACCTGAAGTAACAACTAAAGAGTTGGAAATCAGATTAAAAGAGCTCCAACTGGAAAAACCTTGGCACAGAATGTACTGCCCTATTTTTGACTCAACATCGCTCCACCAAGATCTGGTAAATTCTATCAACCAGAGGGTCAAAGCAGCCAGACTAACACTGCAGTGGCTAATAAAAGGAAGAATTCTTCTGCTACCAAAGACAGCTCAAAGTCATGTACCTAAATATTACAGGAAATTTCTGTCTGCCTACAATATATAGGCTGTTCAATACACAGATGCTGGCAGAATAGACAAATCTATTGAGTCCAGTAACATCATGACAAAAGAGCAGAAGGATAATAAGAAAGGAAATTACTGAACCAAAGATCAGTTAATGCTGTATAAAGTCATCATGGCCAGTGCCAAGAAGAGCAGAAACCTCAGCATAGCATGGATCAACTTAGAAAGGTTTTGATAACATCCTATATTCTTAGGAGTCTGTTTACTAAACGGCGGTAGCGGACTCCGTGCGATATCGGATCCGTGGCCCCATTAATTTCAATGGGGCCGCGGCTCCGATATCGCACGGAGTCCGCTACCGCCGTTTAGTAAACAGACCCCTTAGATAATAAGCTGCTTTGAAATGTACAAAATAAAAACCCAAATTGACTGAGTATATCCCTTTACCTTAAAAATATGACAAATGGACTCCATCTGAAGTATGAAAATGGAGAGTTCATTATTCCTTACTTCAAGATCTGGTGAAACATATTACAGGGAAACTCCATATCACCATTTTTGTTTTGTATGGAGCATAATCCACTGAGACTCTCATTAACTCTTTGAGATATGGATTTAGCCTTAAAGATTTCACAGTTACAGCTCCAGTGATCAACAACTAATGGAACAACTCTGTTTAGTGAAAGTTTCTCAGATGCCATCAAGATGACTTTCGGACTTGATAAATGTGCTAAGGCAACCTTTCTTAGAATCCTTAGAGGAAAATTGAGCAAAATGGAAAACATCTCACTGACTGATGATTGTGACATCAAGGAACTTAAATAGGAAAGAATATATAAATATCTAAAAGATAGAGGAAGGAGCAATAATCAAGCAAAATGTATTGAGAGAAATCATCAGCAGAGAATGTCACAGGACATTAAAACTGTAATTGAAAAAGTGCTTTAACATCATGAAATAACAGGGAGGAGTGGCCTAGTGGTTGGGGCAAGTTGCCTCGGGCCGGAGGGACCGAGGTTTCTATTCCCACAGCCGCTCCTTGTGGCCTTAGGCAAGCCACTTAACCCTCCATTGTCTTAAATACAAAAACATAGATTGTGAGCCCTTTGGGGACAAGGGAAATATATACCATACTTGAATGTACACCACTTTGACATGCTGAAAAGCTGTATATAAGCATTGCTAAATAAAATAAATAAACTACAAGCCATTAAGTAGCTGGCAATTACCATGCTGTCATATAGCTTTGCAATTATAGACTATCCTCTTACAGATAATTAAAAATTGGATATACAAACAGGAAAATATCTCCATTCCCATAAGGTAATTTCTAAGAACCAGAGAATACCAAAGTTACCCAGTCCTTGAGCCGAGGGAGGAATGGGGCTTGTAGAAATTGATTATACATATAGAGCTAACATCATAGGCCTCCAGCAACAACAGATCTCAACATGAAAAAAATGTTGAAATATGAAATTAAAATCCAGAATCCACCTCAATTATCAAAACTGGACAGTCATTTTGAAGAATAGAAGGAATGGATGAGAATCTACCAAGAGTCATCTAGAAAGAAGCTACAGAATTTGCAAACAAGAGAAAAATCTCTCTAAAGAATTTGATTAGCAATCTAGAAACAATAAGTGGGAAATACAAAGCATTAGTCCAGGAGCCATGTGCTAATCAAATGAGGATACATGAGTTGTTAAGGAGGGGTGAAATGAAACGTAAGGTGAGAGATTGATACTAGCAGCCTAGGACAGTGACTATCAGAAAAGATAGTTCATAGAGAGTACAGAAAAACTGAGACAACTAACATAGGCGGATTCTGTAAGGAATTGCTGGAAACAGTCACTCATCTTGTAGCTGGCTGTAATGTTCTGATGGGAGAAAATCTCTCAACTGAACACAGTAAGGTGGTTCGTTTCATCTACTGGAAGCTTTGCAAGCACTACAACTATCACTAGCAATAAATAATCAATAGTGCTAATTAGATTTAGGGAGAAAGCTCAATTGAAAAGAAAAATAATGCACTACTACTATGCTACAAACCTTTCATTTAAATTGAAAGGATGAACTAAGAAAGCACAGTAGAAACCAAAAGAAAGGATACTATCGTCTATAAAACTGCAAAAAGCAACTGACAAATGTTTGAGATCTCTAACTGGAAAAATGAAAGAAAAGAAATACGTAAGTGATACACCTTAAAACACTTGCGGAGTCATTCTGTCACGAAAACCATGTTCTTACTGTTACGAATTATACTATTGTTCCACTCTGATTGTAATCTCTGTTAATTGTTACTTGTTCAATGTAAACCTATTCAATGTAAACCTGTTCTATGTATTAAGTTGTTTACTGTAAACTGCACTGAATTAAAATAGCGCGGTATATAAAACCAAACAAATAAATAAATTCTGAGCAGCGAATAGCAGAGATGTCCATCCCTACTATTCAGCCCCCTCTGCCGACCCTTACTAACTTCCCCATATGTACAGGGTATTTGTATGGGGAGGCTAGATGGGGGTGGGAAAGGGGCAGTGCAGAGGTGGAGTTAGGGTGGGCAGTGGGTGGTCTGCAGACCTGGACATAAAGAATCAATTCAGATGTCGGCCCTGTACATCCGGGGCCGAGTGGAGGAAGTTCCCCTAGATGGCGGGGGATAACAGGCCCAGGCATTGGAAAAGGTAGAAGGGAGTGCAGGGGATTCTCCGCAGCCTGACCCTGGCCTTGGGAGGCCAGATCAGGGGTCAGGCTGTGGGAAATAAAAGAAGTGGTCAGCAGCCAGGGATCACAGCTCCTGAATGGAGCCACGGTGCCATGGCAACTAGACACCATGGTTCCATTCAGGAGCTTTGACTGAGTTAGCTGGGCAGAGGCTTGTATGTGCAGGCTGACCAGAATCGGGTCACGGTCTGCACGTACAGGCCTAGACACAATTCTGATGCTGCATGGGCTAGATGTGCCCTGCAAGATCAGAATCCCATCCACCTCTGCATCCGATTCTGACCACGCACACAGCAGGCCAGGACGTCCAGGATAGAATGGGCCCTGGAGGGGTAATATAGAAAAAATATTGAGAAAATAGAGACCACACCTGCTGTAGAGTTTCTGTGATCTCTCTTTGATGCAATAACTGCAAGACAGGAAGAGTTTTTCAGATAAGCATCATTTATTTATTTAGTTAGTTGTTTGTTTTTATATACCGCTTTGTCTTCGAAATCAGAGCAGTTTACATGGAACTTTTGAACTACTGCGCAATGCAGTTTACATGAAACAGAAAACACTTACATATAACAATTGTAGCTAACAATAACAATAAATAATGAAACTATTTACATGACTACGTATTCTCATTATTTTACAAGAGGGTGAGTGGTCACAGTGCAACAATTGTGAGAGTCATTGTAATATGGACCGAATGTAAATATGATAGTTATGGCTTTTGATCACATTTATAGTAGTCCGTGAAGATGAAAGTCTTGAGATGTTTTCTGAATTGGGTGAGGTCTTTGATTTCTCTTAGAGCGTTGGGTATGTTATTTCAAAGGACAGGTGCGTAGAAAAAGAAAGCTCTTTTGGTGGTTGATTGATTAGTTTTTTCTTGCGTTTTTTTGGAATGGATGGAGTGTTTTTCAGGTTGTCTTTTGTTGTCCTTGTGTATTGCTGCATGTTTATTAGTGTGCTGAGGTATGTTGGTGCAATGTTTTATATTATTTTATAGATGTTAATACTTTTGGTCTGGATAGATGTGTGTTTTCCTTAAAAGAAAAATTGAAACTCTCTGTTTCAGAACACTGTAATATAAAAGAATCCAGCCATGAAGATGTATATAAATGTGTGGTGTAGAAGAAGGTGACCAAATCCAGCACAAATTACTGAGAGAAAAGGTCAGCAAAGAACATTACAGGAGACTGAAGGATAAGGTGGTATATAAAACTGATTAAATAAAGAAAGAAAGAAAATTGTTTTAACAGCACAGAATAAGAGACAAGCCATTAATCAGCTTGCAGGCCCCATACTTCTCTACAGCATGTAGGACAGTGGTTCTCAACCCAGTCCTCAGAGCACACCTAGGCCAGTTGGATTTTCATGATTCCCACAATGAATATGCATGAGATAGATTTGCATGTAGTGCCTTCATTGTATTCAAATCCTGAAAACCTGTCTGGCCTAGGTGTACCCTGAGGACTTGGTTGAGAACCACTGATGTAGAGGAGCATGGGGCCTGCAAACTGATTGGCCTCATAAAGATATTGAAAACTTGGATGTACAAACAAGAAAAGTCTTCCCTGCCCTTAAGGTGATGTATAAGAAACAGTGAAATGCCAAGACTACATTCCGCAAGCTAACAGATGAATGGGCTTTATGGAAATAGATTATACATCCAGAGATGCAGTTAATGGACCCCTGATATACTTAACCATATCTGCAGGCCCAGATATATAACACATGCTGAAGTATGAAAGTAAATGTCCACAACCAGTCTCCATCCTTAAACATGGGCAAACATTCCATTTAATAGAGGGAATGAGTGAGAATTCACCAGCACACTTCAGAAGTCACGGAATTTGCAAACCAAGAGAAAACACTCTTTAAAGAAACAGATCAGGAAACAATAAAAAGCAAGTAGCAAAAGCTCAAATGTGACTATTGCTGCTGTGCAGCACTACGATGTACTTTATCATTTGTCTTAAAGGACTGGTAAAAGGGACTGTTACTTCTGGAGAGAGATCTGCAACTGTGAGTATATACTTCTGGTAATTTTCTAAAAGGAATTCTTTGTATTAAAGCTAATTAATCTGTAAATCCACTATTTTTGTTAAATCAGTCAGGGCCTAGTAGCAGCAGCTTAAGTTTACATTTAAAACACAGAGGAGAACTTTCTGGTTACATTTGGAACCCAGCAGAGAGCTTGTAGTCTAAATTTAATAGTCACTCAGGGCCTAGCATCAGCAAAGTTCTTTTAGCTTAAATTTAAAACATAGAAAAGAGCTTTCTGGTTAAATTTAGAACCCAGCAGAGAGCTTGTAGTTTAAATTTCATAAGAAGTTAGAGCCTAGCAGCAGCTAAGAGCTATAATTTAAATCAAATCAGAATTTAGCTTACCTCAGCAGCACAAGACAGGGTACTGTGTAGCAGCCCTCTTTTAATAAGTGTTATTTTCCTCCCTCCCTCCCCATGCCCACCCACCCCTGGGATAATCGTAGCTTTATAGGTACTTACACATCTTAAAGGACAGGAGGTGCTCTCAGGTGAAGCTCATTACCCAAATCAGTCATAAACTAAGGACCTGAGATTAGTTAACCTTCAGGTGAACAAGGTATATTATTACACATATTAGGTACAGTTTTATTAGTATAAATATCCATAGCAACCCTTAGTAAGTAAAGAACTTAGATCTAAACAAAAACTTAAAATTAAGATGCAGACAGCAGTCCAGCAGCGGGATGGGGGCTTTCCAGTCTTTTGCATTGAGTGTCACATGTATGATTTTCTCCCAGTTGGTGAGAGGTCTTACGTGTGCACTAGGTGCAAGGAGCTCTTTGCTCTCAGGGAACGAGTCCGTTCTCTAGAGGCTAAAGTAGCAGACTTGGAAAGCATAAGACAGACAGAGAAGTACATAGACGAGACCTACAGGGATATAGTCCTGAAGTACCACCTTCAGTCTGGCAGCAGCCCTGTTGCCATAGAGGGGAGAGGTCACGTGACAGGAGAGCATCACCCTGGTGTGGCAGGAAGTGATCCTGTAACTAGGACCTGTCCTCCAGGTGATGTAAAACCCTCTCGCACCGAGGAAGTTTCTCCAGGGCCATGTGCCCATGAGGGAAGGGTTAGGACAGCCGTTATAGTTGGTGATTGGATCAATAGGCATGTAGATAGCTCGGTGGCTGGTGGACGTGAGGATCGCCTGGTAACATGCCTGCCTGGTGCGAAGGTAGCGGACCTCACGCGCCACCTAGATAAGGTCTTAGATAGTGCTGGGGAGGAGTCTGCTGTCTTGGTACATGTCAGTACCAATGACATAGGAAAATGTGGTAGGGAGGTTCTGGAGGCTAAATTTAGGCTTTTAGGTAGGAAGTTGAAATCCAGAAATTCCAGGGTAGCATTCTCCGAAATGCTTCCTGTTCCACGTGCAGGACCCAAAAGGCAGACAGAGCTCCGGAGTCTCAATGCGTGGATGAGACAATGGTGCAGAGATGAGGGGTTTGGATTTCTTAGGAACTGGGGAACATTCTGGGGAAAGGAGGGGCTCTTCCGAAGGGATGGGCTTCACCTTAACCGGGATGGAACCAGGCTGCTGGCATTAACCTTTAAAAAGGAGATAGAGCAGCTTTTAAACTAGATATTAGGAGAAAGCCGACAGTCGCCCAAGAGCAGATGGTTCGGAAGAATGTATTTTTGAAGGATACTTCCAAAAGCAGAGAGGTTCCACAAAAGAGTAAAGTAGCCCAAATGCCCTCAAGTATGGAGCAGACAGAGCTTAAAGATCCCAAATTACCCATGTCTAACAACAGCCAAATTAATATGAATAAAATACATTCTCTAAAATGCTTGTATGCAAATGCTAGAAGTCTAAAAAATAAGATGGGAGAGTTAGAATATATAGCACTAAATGAAAGGTTAGATATTGATTGGAATATCAGAGACAAGGTGGAAGGACGACAACCAGTGGGACACTGTGATACCTGGGTACAAACTATATCGTAATGATAGAGCTGATCACATTGGTGGAGGGGTTGCTCTCTATGTTAGAGAGGGCATTGAGTCAGAAAGGATTAAAGTTTTGCAGGAAACAAAATCTGCTGTAGAATCTATATGGATTGAAATTCCATGTAAAAGGGGGAAGGCAATGACAGTGGGGGTGTACTATCGAGCGCCTGGCCAGAATGACCAAATGGATGATGAAATGCTCAAAGAAATCAAGGAAGTGAACAAATGTTACAGCACAATAATAATAATGGGTGATTTCAACTACCCCGGTATCGACTGGGTCAGTGTCACGTCAGGACATGCTAGGGAGATAAAGTTCCTAGATGAAATAAATGACTGCTTCTTGGAGCAGCTGGTTCATGAACTGACCAGAGGGGAAGCCATATTAGACCTAATCCTTAGTGGAACACCAGATCTAGTGCAAGAGATAATGTTGTTGGGGCCACTTGGAAATACTGATCATAGCATGATCGCCTTTGATTTAATTAGTGGAGGAGGGATAGTAAGGAAATCCACAGTACTACCTTTTAACTTTGGAAAGGGAGACTATGATAAATGAGGAAAACAGTTAAGAAAAAATGAAAAGGAGCAGTTGCAAAGGTTAAAGACATACATCAGGCTTGGCTGTTGTTGAAAAATACTATCTTGGAAGCCCAGACCAGCTGTATTCCACACTTTAAGAAAAGTGGAAGGAAGTCCAAAAAACTGCCAGCATGGTTTAAAGGTGAGGTCAGAGAGGCTGTTGTTGCCAAAAAAGCATCTTTCAGGAAATGGAAAAAAAGAGCCAAACGACGAAACCTGGAAACAGCACAAGCACTGGCAAGTCAAATGCAAGGCATTGATAAGGCAGGCAAAGGGAGAATTTGAGAAGAAGCTTGCTGCAGAAGCAAAAACGCGAAGTAAAGACCTTTTCAAGTACATTCATAGCAAAAAAACCTGTGAGAGAGTCAGTTGGTCCATTAGATGATAAAGGGGTTAAAGAAGCACTAAGAGACGACAAGGCGATAGCGGAGAGACGGAATGAATTCTTTGCTTCGGTCTTTACTGAGGAAGATGTAGGGATGTTACCCATGACTGAAGTGGTATTTAAAGGTGCAGAAGAATTGAAGGAAATAACGATACATCGGGAAGATGTATTACAACTATTAGATAAGCTGAAAAGTAGCAAATCACCTGGGCCAGATGGTATACATCCAAGGGTGTTGAAAGAACTAAAATACGAGATTGCAGACCTGTTATTAGTAATCTGTGAACTATCATTAAAATCATCTCTAATACCTGAAGATTGGAGGATCGCCAATGTAACACCAATTTTTAAAAAGGGTTCCAGGACTTCCGGTGGCATGGTGAGCTGAGCGGGACGCATCCCACTTAGCTCCGGAGCCCGATCTCCTTTCCCCCGTTCAATTTAACATTTAACAGCTTTATTTCTCCCTAACGAGGGGGACCTCAACTCATCATTTTCGGAGCCTCTTTCAGCTGCGGGATTGGGTTGCAAATCCGACTTGCATGGCCACAAAAACCCCCCGACGGGAGAAGCCGCGTGGTGGAGATGCTAAGATGGCGGAGGGGACTCCAGATGCTCTGATGCCGGTGGCCACTGCTGAGTTGGTTGCCGAGGTGTCTCGGGCTGTGGTGTCTGCCTTGGAGGATCGATTGGGTGGCCTGGCTACACAGATATCAGATGTGGCCCAAGCGGTATCTGAATTTGCTAGCCGGGTGGAACAAACTGAGCGCCGCATCGGCACCTTGGAAGACACGCAAGTGCAGGATGAGGCGCGTATCAAAAAGCTTGAGGAGGCTCTAACAAAATGTCAAGATAAGCTTGAAGACCTAAAAAACCGCAGTCGGCGTAACAATTTACGATTTATAGGGATCGCCGAATCAGTGCCTGAGAAAGACCTCCGTAGCTATCTTGAAAAATGGATACCGGCTCACTTACCCTTGGAGGATGGCAGCGGTGGAATTGTCCTGGAAAGGGCGCATCGGCTGGGACCTCCTAGAGCTGGCGAGAATAGACCCCGGGCTGTTATTGCTCGTTTTTTGAATGCTGCGCAGAAGGAGGAAGTGCTGCGCGCCTCGAGGCAGGCACGGAGATCGGGGGTGAACGCCAGCCGAATCCTGATTTTTCAGGACTACTCGGCTGGAGTCTCGCTACGCCGGAAGGCTTTCAAGGAGGCCTGCGGGCGACTGGTAACGAAGGGCCTCAGATTCACCTTGGCTTACCCAGCGATGTTATGTGTGGAGAGCGGCGGGGATCGTCGGGTGTTCTCCACCCCGGAAGACGCATTGGCCTTTTGCGAGAGCCTTGGCTGATTGCGGCTGAAGATGCATGCGGGACATGAGGTGAAGTATGACTGCAGTGACACGTGCGCTCTGCGTACACCGGGTTGTACCCCCTTCGCGAGGAGCCTGTGGCCTTCTAGCTGCGGTTTGCCTTAGTGCCATTTCCCGAGCTTGGCGATGGACCTTCTCCCGGTGGGAGTGGAGTTTCCCCCGCCTGCTGGATTGGGGATTGAACTCTCTGTGGGGACCATAGTTTGTATTAAAATGGAGCTACTGGTGTGAGTTTTGGGCGATGGACCTGTGTTATGCGCTATCGCACACATCTCCAGACTGCTTAATGTGCTCTTTGCTATACAAACTAAGTTTGTTATTATTTTGTATAATTAACAAAAAAGTTCGCTATTAGTTTCCTTGCACTTTTCCTGCCTGCTTCGGCGGTTTTACTGGGGGTGAGCGGGTTATCGTTGGGGAGGCTTCCACAATATATCTTTTCTTCCCCCTCTCCTTTTTTGCTTTCTCTCTGATTTTTCCTTCTTTTTCTCTAATTTCCCTTCGTTTTTCCCTTTCTTTTCTTTGCCGATTTTTATTTCTTTTATTTCTTGTTTTTCTTCCCCTTTTTTCTTTCTGGCTGCGGATGGAAGGGCATAAGGGCACTGTTTTCCTGGCTGTTACTCTCTGCTGGTATGCCATTGGTAATTTTCGCGCCCTTTTGGTCAGGCTTCCTCTTGTCTTTTTAGCCCCGCTCAACTGAGCTTTCGTTGCTCTATCCCCTGCTTTGCCCCACTTATCTTCTCTTATTTTTTCTCTAATTCTCTTTTCTCTTCCACGTCTTAAATTGTTCTATTTTTATTTTATTTTATATTATTATTCTATTCTCTTAAATTTCTTTTGCTTCTTCTTATTTTTGATTCTGTTCTATGTCCCTTTCCTCCTTTCTTTTTCTTCTGCCTGAACATATTATTGACCTTTGCTCTCGTCTGTTTAATATACTTAAGCTATTTTCAGTTACTTATTGTATGTTAATTTAAACTTAAGCTAATTTATTTTAATTCTGTTTAACTTATTTTCTTATGTCGCCCTCTTGCCCTCATTTGGGCTCTGCGGTGTAGTGCTCTTTACTGTGCCGGGGCACCCAAGCTTGGGATGGCAGCCTCCCCGGGCGTTCCGGCTGGCGCTTATCCAGCTTGCCTCCCTGCCAGGTGGGGTGGAGGGGGGTGGCAGCTGGATGGGAGGAAGGTGGGCTTTCTCACCTTGTTCCTTCGTATGTCGGCGCCTCGCGCCGGGACTGTTGTTGTTCCTGGTTTGCCCGGGGGGTGGGGGGTAGTGACTCGGGGCCTGGTTCTGGGCAGGTGGCGGGACCGGCCTCCCAGGATAGTTGGTAAATTGGGGGTTGTGGGGAGGGGGGTGCTTGAGTCAGAAAATAAGGGGGGTGTCGCAGCTGGAGTGGGGGAACAGTTGGGACTTCCTAATGGGGGGGGGGAGGGGGGCTTCTCATGCTTACGAAGTCGTGGTGGGGCCCGAGCGGATGGCTGGGCGGTTAGTGGTGGATGGGGGGGCAGAAGGGGAGGATGGGATGGGAGGGGGGTGGGAATACAGGGGAGGAGGGGAGGGGGGGTAATTAGTTTTTGGGGATTATTGCAGGGGATGGCTTGGGAACATGGGTGGGGGGGGTTTCTAGCAATTGCACGGGGTTTGTCTGTGGGCATAGTTGGCTGTTTGTTATGTGTGCTTGTACGGCTGTCTGTGGTGGATGGGATGTGGTGGCAGATGGGGGCCCTGGGCTGGGGGGGCTCCCACTTTTCTGAGTGGAGATCTGTTGATGTTTGGTTGCTCCATTGGGTCTTTGATCCTGGGTGAAGGCACTAGAATAGCCTCTTGGAATGTTTGTGGGCTGGGGTCCCCGATGAAGCGTTATAAAGTGCTACAACATTTGAAACGTCAGCGGTTAAGTGTTATTATGCTGCAGGAGACGCATCAATCTGCGGTGGAGCATGCGAAGCTGGGGAGGGGTCAAGTTTCTCATGTGTATGGCGCACCGGCTGTTGGGAGGAAGCGAGGGGTAGTTCTTTTAATCACTAAATCCGCTAGCTGGGTCGAGGAGCGCGTTGTCACGGACGCAAACGGCCGTTATGTCTGTGTGTGGGGAGTGCTTAATGGTAAAAAAGTGGCTATGTGCTCAATCTATGGTACTAATGTATATGAAGCTGGATTCTATTCCGCTATTACGCGTTTTTTGGAGGATACTGATGGATACCAGGTTATCATGGGCGGGGACTTCAATGAAGTCTTCGAAGCAGATGTGGACCGCTCCGGTTCGGCGGGGGAGGGGAGTCGGAGGGCTCGGAGGCGGCTAGGGGGGATCCGTGAGGCACATAAGCTCCTGGACATTTGGCGAGTCCTGCATCCTGGAGAACGGGACTACACTCACTTGTCTCGGGCCCATGGTACGTGGTCCCGCATCGATTTCTTTCTAGTCTCCGAAGCGTTGTTTGGCTGGGTCTCTAGGGCGGAGATTGGACCTGTAGTTGTGTCGGACCATGCAATGGTACTCCTGGAGCTTCGTAGTAGCACTCCCTGTCGCAACCGTCTCTGGCGCTATCCGATGGATCTCAGTGGTGATGCGCAGTTTGAGTCCTATATTCGAGAGCGTTGGAAAGAATATGTGACCTTTAATGATCGGCCGGAGGTTTCTCCCACTCTTTTCTGGGAGGCGGGTAAGGCTGTGCTTCGTGGCGAGATCATTAGCTACCATAGCCAGAAACGCAAGCGGTTAAATCAGCGGATTTTGCGGTTGGAAAGAGAGTTGGGTGAGGCGCGGAGGGTGATGGCTGGACGTAAGACTGTTGAGACCCAGCGCCGGTTGCGAGAGCTCCAATCTGAGCTGGAGTTGCTCCTCCATCGGAGGGCCCAAAAATCGATGCTGTATTACAGGTATCGGCTGTACCAGCATGGTAATAAGGCTGGTAAGCTGCTGTCCTCTCTGATGAAACCCGCGGGGGGACATCGGCACATTGGGGTCATCCGACATTCGGATGGGACCCTTCGCAGACATGTGGGGGAGATCGAAGGTGTCTTTACTGACTTTTTTTCGGAAGTTGTACGCAACTGAAGAGGATGGGGAGCGGGAGGGATGTCACTTTTTGGCTAGCTGTGCTTTGCCGCGGCTTAGTGCCGAGCACCTTAGCGTCCTTAATCAGCCAATCTCGGGGCGGGAGGTACAGGAGGGCATTCAGAATCTCAAGAGTGGTCGGGCCCCTGGCGTCGATGGGTACCGCGGGGAGTTTTATAAGGTTTTGGGAATCGCTGTGGTATCCCCCTTGGTGGGGTATTTTGATGATTTAGTGAAGAGGGGGATGTTCCCCTATGAGGCTAACAAGGCCCTGGTTACTATTCTACCTAAACCAGGGCGCGACCCTCTTCTTCCTGGTTCCTATCGTCCCATCTCGCTCCTAAATGTTGATATTAAGCTTCTGGCCAAAATTATGGCTGACCGTTTAGCCACCTATTTGCCGAACTTGATCCACCGGGACCAGGTGGGCTTTGTTCGGGGCCGCCACGTGGCGTACAGCCTTCAACGCGTGTTGCTTTCTCTCTGTGCGGCGCGGGCGGCGGGGTCTCGCTCTTTGCTTATAAGTTTCGATGCCGAAAAGGCGTTTGATAGAGTTAATTGGAGCTTTATGTACCAAGTACTGGCTGCGATGGGTTTTACTGGTTTTTTTGTCGACGTGGTTCGCCTTTTATATGCTAACCCGATTGGAGCTCTGTTGGTCAATGGGGCCATGACTGCTGATTTCGCGATACAGAAGGGGACTCGCCAGGGATGCCCGCTCTCCCCTCTTCTCTTTGTTTGACTCTCGAAACCCCTTTTGATTAGGCTTCGCTCTGCAGAGCAGTTTCATGGTATCCCGGTGGGGCAGGAGGAGTTCCGTGTGGCGGCCTTCGCCGATGATCTTTTGGTCCATCTGGCGGAGCCCCGTACAGGTTTGCCAGCATTGCTACAACTGATCCAAGATTATGGGCGGGCCTCGGGGTTCCGACTCAATCTTGATAAATCCGAGGCAATGTTGATCGGGGAAGACGGGCAGAGTGGCTGGCAGGGCGGGTTTCCGCTTCGGTGGGCAGAAGGACACTTTAAATACTTGGGTATATACTTACCGGCGAACCCTAGGGACCTTTACTCTTTGAATGTGTCTAAGATCCTCCAGGCGGTCACGACTTGTGTGGACAAATGGCGTGATTTGCCGTTATCCCTGGGTGGCCCGCATTGCTTTGTGCAAGATGGCCATATTCCCTAAGATCCTCTATATGCTTCAAACTCTTCCGCTGCTTTTTAAGCGCTTAGATCTTAAAAAACTGGAACGCTTGCTGAGTCGGTTTTTGTGGTAGGGGCGGAAGCCACGGATACGCCTCGAGGTACTACTCCGGCAGCCCTGGTCGTTGGGTGGGATGGGCTTCCCGGATATCCGTAAATATAACGTCGCCTGTTTATTACGCTTCGCTCGGGACTGGATGTGGGATCGGGATGATTTCTCCCCCTTAGGGATGCTTCGGGCGGCGACACACCCCTTTAGTCCGCGCTATTTGTTACATGCTCTTAGGCCCAGGGGGTTGGCGGTCTCCTTCCGGCAGGTGGTGCTGGACCCCGTACGGAAAGCATGGCGGCATTTCTGTCTAGGGCGGGGGGTTTCTGCGTCCATCTCTCCCTATCTTCCTCTTAGGGGTAACGCGGACTTTTTACCGGGCCTATCTGGGGCGAACTTTGCTCGCTGGGAACAGTTGGGGCTCGTTAATCTGGAGCAGGTGTTGACCCCGGAAGGAGGGGTGGAACGCTTCCCCGTTCTTTGCCAACGGTACCCCTTGGGGGATCGGGATATCTTCCCCTATCTGCAACTCAGTAGTTATATCCGTTCGCTCCGGCGGGACCATTTGAGGGGGGAGATTTGCTCCGCCTTGGAGGTGGCGCTACTGGGAGGCGAGTCTGGGACGCGTGTCTCTTGGCTCTATAGCATGTTGTGGGATGCGGTTTTGCCCCTCGACTTGGCTGCGTTGGCTTCAGTGTGGACCGCGGAGCTTGACGAGGAGATTGCGGCAGAGGGGCTTTTGAAGGGGTTAGCGGATATTCCCTCCCTGAGCACGATGGTGACTCATCGTGACACGCAATATAAAATTATTCGCCGCCTCCATTATGCCCCTGCTTGGGCTTGGCGTGCAGGTGTGGGTGCTTCTCCCTGCTGCCCCCGTTGCTCGGAGCCTCGAGCGTCCTTGGGTCACATGTTCTGGACCTGCCCGCGAGTTCAGGCCTTTTGGAGACGGGTCTGCAAGTATGTGGTATGCTGTTTACAGCGGCCCGTTTCTCTAACTGCTGGCAATCTGGTGCTGGATGTTTGGGACGAATCGTGGGAGTCGGACCTAGGCCCTGCGGGGTTGCGTTGGTTACGCCTGGTGCTGGTGACCGCCCGCCTGACGGTATTGCAACAATGGTTGACTGGACGGGGACCCACGTATGGCCTCTGGAGAATCAATCTGCATGGGGTTCTGCTCATGGAGAAACTGCGTGCTAGTGGGGTGGTACGGCGGTGACAGCGCTTCTTGGATTGCTGGGGCCCCCATCTGCAATCTCTACCCTCGGAAGAACGTAACAGGATCTTGAGCCTGCCCTGAAGCATTGTTGGTGTTTTGCTTGTTGTTGTTTTGCTTTGTATTATTGCTCCATTTCTTCTTCTTTTATCCTGGGTCATTCCTCTTCATTCCCCGTATCGGTATTGCTCCACCGGGCTCCCCTTGCTGGGGACCCGCTCATTCCCCCTATCCTTCACTCATCCATTCCTTTGTTCATTCTCTCATTTCTTCATTCATTCTTTCATTTCTTTAATTCTTTGAATCCCATTTCTTTTACCTCTTGTTTCTTTCATTCTCTTTCTTTTCTGTTTTTCCCGCGGACAGCCTGGAGTGTGTGTGTGTTCTATCTCCATTTGTCGCATGGCGAACCCCGTGCAGGGCAGTGGTACGCTTGTGGTATATCTATATAGGGGGGGGGGAGGGGAACGAGGGGGTAGTACGTGGGCTTGGGTGGGGGGAGTAGATGAGTCGGGTATCCCAGTGTGCCTCAAATGGGGGCAGGCTTGGGAGACGAACCCCCCCCGGGCCTGTCGGTCCTATATTTTTATACTCTTCAGATTGGGTTACCCGGGCTTGGCCCCCTAACAGGGTTTGGGCTGTTCTTTCTGTTTGACTGGTTGCTCCCCCTGGGGGGGGTGGGGGGCGGGGACAGCTGGCTAGCAGTTTTGAGCACGCACTGGTCCTTGGGACCCCGGTAGCCGAGGTGGGCTTTTGGTATATGTTACTTCCTTGTATGCTGCCTTGATTGTATGCTCAGTACTGTTGTACACTTTGGAACTGTTTGGTGCCTTTGTTGTTCCTTATCTATGGCCGGACTGGGCTCTGAGGTCCATCTGTGGCTGTTTTGCTGTTACCTGTGCTGTTTTGTTCTACTGTTGCTACTAGGCGCGTTAGCTGTGTGGGCTTATTACATACTAATAAAATTGTTTGAAACATAAAAAAAAAAAAGGGTTCCAGGGGTGATCCGGGAAACTACAGACCGGTTAGCCTGACATCAGTACCGGGAAAAATGGTAGAAACCATCATAAAGAATAAAATTACTCAGCATGTAGATAGTCATGAACTAATGAGAGACAGCCAACATGGCTTTAGACAAGGAAGATCTTGTCTTACTAATCTGTTATGTTTTTTTGAAGGAGTGTATAATCAGGTGGACAAAGGTGAGTCGGTTGATATTGTGTATCTGGACTTTCAGAAAGCTTTTGACAAGGTCCCTCATGAGAGACTTTTCGCAAAACTAGAGTCATGGGATAGGAGGCAGTGCACTATTGTGGATCAGGAACTGGTTAAAAGATAGAAAGCAGAGGGTAGGGCTAAATGGCCAATTTTCCCAATGGAGAAAGGTGAATAGTGGTGTACCCCAGGGATCTGTGCTGGGTCCGCTGCTTTTTGACATATTCATAAATGACCTTGAAAGTGGAATAACGAGTGAGGTTATCAAATTTGCAGATGACACAAAACTATTTAAAGTTGTTAAAACCCAAGAGGATTGTGGAAAATTGCAAGAGGATCTTGATAAATTGGAAGACTGGGCATCAAAATGGCAGATGAAATTTAATGTGGACAAGTGCAAGGTTATGCACCTAGGGAAGAACAACCCAATCTATGGTTACACGATGCAAGGTTCCACATTAGGAACCACCACCCAGGAAAAAGATTTAGGCGTCATTGTGGATACCATGTTAAAACCCTCGGCCCAGTGTGCAGCGGCGGCCAAGAGAGCAAATAGAATGCTAGGTATGATAAGGAAAGGAATGGAAAATAAAACAAAGGATATTATAATGCCTCTATATTGTTTCCATGGTGAGACCGCACCTTGAATATTGTGTGCAATTCTGGTCGCCGTATCTTAAAAAGGATATAGCGATTTTAGAAAAGGTTCAGAGAAGAGCCACCAAAATGGTAAAGGGGATGGAAGGATACTCCTATGAAGACAGGCTAAAAAGGTTAGGGCTCTTTAACCTGGAAAGAGACGGCTGTGGGGAGATATGATAGAAGTCTATAAATTAATGAACGGAGTGGAACGGGTAAACGTAGATCGATTGTTTACCTTATCAGAATATAGAAAGACTAGGGGACATGCAATGAAGCTACAGGGTAGACTATTTAAGACTAATAAAAGAAAATATTTTTTCACTCAACGTGTAATCAAACTCTAGAATTTGCTACCGGAGGATGTAGTAAAGGCTGTTAGTGTAGCTGGGTTTAAAAAAGGTTTGGACAAGTTTCTGGAGGAAAGGTCTATAAACCATTATTAAGAAGGGACCCAGGATATCAATGCTTGAACCAATACAAGCATTGTGGAACCTGTGTCCCTTGGGGAAACTGCTAGGTACATATGACCTAGATTGGCCACTGTTGGAAACAGAATACTGGGCTTGATGGACCTTGGTCTGACCCAGTATGGCATATCTTATGATCTTATGATTTGGTGGTTTATAAAGAAATCGAATCAAATAAAGTGGGAAATGCAAAGTGTTGCTTCAGGAGCCATTTGTCCATCAGAAGCAGACGTAAGAATTGCTAAGGAGAGGTGAATGTAAATCTACAGTGGACTATGGACGAGTTGGTGAGCTTTTGGTTGCTTCCTCATAAGATCACCACTGTCCTGGACAGATCCCCTCCCATGGTAAGTAGCATAAGGGAGGCCAGTCCTGACTGAACTAGTATCCCAAAGGAGCAGGAGGAAAGTAGTGAAAAAAATCCTTGTCTGAAAGCTCGACATTGTGGTAAAGGAGAAAAGGCACAAGAATGACATTGCTGAGAGAAAAGTCAGTAGAAAGTGACTGTTCTGTACAATGAATGGAGAGAGTGAAAGTTCTCCAGCAGCAAGAAATGCAATCTGAGACAATATAGCAGAAAGATACAAAAATATCTCCAACTGTATTAGGCGCCACCAGTCTATTAACAAGAATTTCCCAATCTGCTTGATCAGTGTTGTTTACACATATTCCACCCTTGGAACATCAGAAATATTCAGACGAGTACTAGCAATAAATCTGAGACCCATCATTCCCTGACTTACAACCGAGGTTCATTCCTGTCACAATGAAATGAGAGAGAATTTGGATGTAATGGTTATTTCAAATGGTCTTAGATTTCTCTTCCATTGTGCATGAATTTCTTAGTTTCTGTAATAGTCTCACTTTGAATGACTGGTGATGCGTAATATGTAATTATTTCTGTGACATGGTGTGTGTCATGATACAACTATGAGGAAAAAATGTCCAGCACATGGATATGTTCATCTATCCCCTCCCCCACCTTAAAAAGAGATACTTCTCTCCCATCCACAATGCTTATAAATTTACATAGCAGAAATAAACCAATTATTACTAATTTAGAACATTTTTATTATATTTTGGATCCAGCCCAAACACTTGGGAGCCATTGGCTGAAACGATCCCCTCACATCCATTATCTAAACTGAAGTTGGGTAACAGGGGTGAGGGGATGGAAGAAATCCACTCAAGGTCTAGTCCAGCTTCTTTAGGACATGATTTATTAAGGATAGTTTTTCCAATCCATGTCTGAGGAAAAAAGAAAGTAAATCTGGCTCTTAAACATCTCTGCAGGCTACTGACAGAAATCACGCCATCAGCCTCCCTCCCCACCCAGTCTTGTTCTTTCTCCTCCCAACATGCTGTTAAGCAGTCTTTCTCTTTTAGCACATTCCTCCCTATCCTACCATCTCCCTCCTCCCTGCTATCAGCCCCCTCTCCCAACCAGGTTCCCAGCTCCTACCCCAATAAGCTTAGATATCCATGCTGCATCTCAACCCTTATGCCAGCTCCAAATTCAGGATCAGTGACTGCTGGAACAGGAACAGCCTCTCCTCTACTGTGGCTTTCTTTCTGCAAATCTATGGCTTTTATTCTTTGGAGAGCCACCTCAGCCATGTGTGTAGGAAGTACCCAACATATCATCTTGGTAATTTTTTTATAAATGCCTATATTAATTAAACTGTTTTTTTTTTTTTTTTTAGTTTCTGATGAGTTGAGGAAGTGTTTTCTTTCCTGTGGGTGGAATATGAAAAATGAGGCTTGCTGTGATCTCCAGAGTTAATGAGCAAAATCCCCTCTGGATACATTTTATGCTGCAGCCTACAATGAATCTCCATGTAACCTATAGGAAAGGTGCTGATGTCATAAGGGGGCATTATACAGTAGAGGAACGTGATGTGTCCAAGGAAAGAACAAAACAATCATATAATATTGAAAAGAGGCGTTTTATTCACAAACCAAAGGTTGGTGCCCACCCGACACAGGCCGTGTTTCATTTAACAAAACTTCATCAGGGGTATAGGGCAACTAGAAACAAAAACATTCAATTATTGCACTCAAATATATGATAAAACATATATTAAAACATATATTAAAAAAGAGAGGAATAATCAAAATCATAATAAATCACTCATTACAAAAATACTAAAATATATATAAAAAATATATAATAAAACATATATTAAAAAGAGAGAAATAATTAAAAAATCATAAATCACTTACTATATAATAACATTTATACAGAAATATCAAAACTGGGTTGGAACGCTATATAAATAAAATTTCAAATAAAAACGAAGACAGGAGCAAAAAAGTGCATAATACAACGTACCATAAGCAATAACAATAAATAAAATCATAATCACTGAATCACTTTATCAATAAACATTTATATAATAATACCCAAAAAAAGGGGGGGGGGGGAGAGGTTGAAGTGACTGAAACAAAGACCAAAAAAGGAATAAATCAAACTGATACATTTACCGTGAACCAAAAGAAGAAGAAGAAGAGAAGAGAACCACACATGTATCAATATAAAATGTTAACTAGCAAATAAAATAGAAACCAATTGTGATATGTGCCAAAAGGTATTCTAAATTAAAAAACCATCCCATTGTGATGACTACTACCTCCAAAAGTACATTAAAGAATACCTTATTGGTTAATGCTGTAGAAGTATCCTCTTTGCAACTATACTAAAAATAAAAGTTCACCATTACAATGTAACAGACCAATATAACCAACCATTTGAAACCCAAAAGAATATAAAACCTACTAACTTATACCGGGCTCACCAAGCTGCACAAACCGCCGCGCAGAAATTGTAAAAATATTCTCAATTCGTAGCGAATCCGTTACTCCATCAATGGCATAACCCACGCCAAAGGAGTGCAGTGCTGGAGAGGTTTCTCTAAATAAACGCCGACGCATGCGCAACTGGAATATCCACCGGCGCCCAAAAATGACGTCAAAAATCAAGGACAAAGTAAACGCCGAACCCCGGCTCCGACAACACACTCCAAAACAGCGAAATTAAAAAATAAATATGAAAGAAGGTGTGCATCTACTAAACCATGTACCCGACCAAAGGGAAATTAAAAACGGGAAAGTTAAAAATTGCTTTTGTAGGGATTTGATTGTGCATGGTTTGGTTATATTTCCATATGTTGGAGCAAAGGTACTATTTTTAACTTTCCCACTCCTCCCTTATCACGACGGTGTGTGTATGGATGGAGGATGGGGTGATCATTTATATAAGCACAAGACATACAAAGCGCTGTGCAGGCACATAGGGGCTTTTTACTAGAGGGTGCTAGCTGTCAACATGCGTTCTGGCATACGCCGATGCTGAATGCGTATTTGGACACCTGTTGCCAGCTAGTGCGGGCCCATGGCAGCATGGGATGATGTCTGTGCTAACCATCTAACTCGAGTGAAGATTGTGAGTAGGGTTAAGGGCAGAAAGTGGGCGTAGTTTGCTCTGTGAAGTTATTGTGGGGTTCACACCACACACTTACTGCATTACATAGAAACATGATGACAGAAAAAGACAACATGGGCTATCTAGTCTGTCCTTCCATAACAACAACTACAACAGTCCACTTTTTACCTTTAGAGATCCTCTGTGTTGGTCCCATGCTTTTTTGAATTCAGTTACTGTCCTCATCTCTACCACCTCCACTGGGAGACTATTCCACGGATCCACTACTCTTTCCGTAAAGAAATATTTCCGCATATCACTCCTGAATCTATCTCCCTTCACCCTCATCCCATGTCCCCTTGTAGCAGAACTTGCTTTCAAATGAAAGAGGCTCTCTCCCTGAACATTTATGCCACGGAGGTATTTAAACATCTCAATCATATCACCTCTATCCCGCCTTTCCTCTAAGGAGTACATATTAAGATCCTTAAGTCTGTCCTCATATGCTTTATAATGAAGCCCACTAATCATTTTAGTAGCCACCCTCTGCACCGACTCCATCCTGTTCACATCCTTTCGAAGGTGCGGTCTCCAGAATTGCACACTATACTCCAAATGAGGTCGCACCAAAGACTTATACAGAGGCATTATCACCTCCTTTTTTCTGCTAGCCATTCCTCTCCGTATGCACCCAAGCATCCTTCTAGCTTTTGCCGTCGCCTTTTCTAAATGTTTAGCTACTTTAAGATCATCAGACACAACCACGCCTAGGTCCCGCTCTTCTTTAGTGGACAAAAGTACTTCACCTCCTATACTGTATTGCTCCCTTGGATTGCTGCAGCCCAAATGCATGACCTTACATTATTTAACATTAAATCCCAGCTGCCAAATTCTAGACCATTCTTCAAGCTTAGCTAGATCCCTCCTCATGTTATCTACACCTTCCTGGGTGTCTACTCTATTGCAGATTTTTGTATCATCCGCCAAGAGGCAAACCTTACCCGACAGCTCTTCCGCTATATCACTAACAAAGATGTTAAAAAGAATCGGACCAAGGACAGATCCCTGGGGCACACCACTGGTAACATCCTTCTCCTCAGAGTGAGCTCCATTTACTTGTACACATTGTTGCCTCCCACTGAACCAAATTCTAACCCAAGCAGTAACTTTAGGGTCCATCCCTAGGGTGCTCAGTTTTTTTATAAGTCGCCTGTGAGGAACAGTGTCAAAGGCTTTACTGAAATCTAAATACACCACATCTAGAGCTCTCCCTCGGTCCAACTCCCTGGTCACCCAGTCAAAGAAATCAATCAGATTTGTCTGACAAGACCTGCCTCTGGTGAATCCATGCTGCCTCGGATCCTGTAATCCGCTGGACTCCAGAAACCTCACTATTTTCTCTTTCAGCAGCGTTTCCAATAATTTACTCACCACTGAAGTTAAACTAACGAGCCTGTAGTTTTCAACCACATCCTTACTTCCGCTTTTGTGTAAAGGCACCACATGAGCCTCTCTCCAGTTCTTTGGCACCACTCCCGACTCCAACGAGGCATTGAAAAGGTCAGTCAGTGGAGTTGCTAGAACGTCCCCAAGTTCCCTCAGTATTCTAGGGTGTATCCCATCCGGTCCCATCACTTTGTCTACTTTAAGTTGAGCTAGTTTCTCACGAACACAGTCTTCTGAAAATTGTTCAAGATGTCCCTCGCTTCTGTTCTTATTTGTGGGTGTTTTCTGAGGTCCTGCTCCTGGTTCTTCATCTGTGAACACAGAACAAAAATATTTGTTAAGCAATTCCGCTTTATCCTTATCAGCTTCTACATATTCCCCCCTGCACCCTTGAGTCTGACAATACCACTTTTGCCCTTTCTCTTCTCACTAATATATCTGAAAAATGTCTTATCCCCCCATTTTATTGCATTGGCTGTTTCCTCCTCCTTTTGAATCTTTGCCTTCTTGACTACTTTGCTAGCTTCTCTAAGTTTTCCAAATACAGATGCCTGTCTTCCTCTCTCTGTGATCGCTTGTATTTCATGAAGGCCTCCCTCTTTTTGTTCATTTTTTCAGCTACTTCCTTCGAAAACCATAGCGGTCTCCTGTTCCTTTTGCCTTTATTTACCATTTTAACAAAAAGGTTGGTCGCCTTTAAAATACCCCCTTTCAGTTTTGCCCACTGTTTTTCTACATCCCCCAGCTGTTCCCATCCCACTAACGACTCCCTGAGGTATTGGCCCATCTTCGCAAAGTTAGTCTTCCTAAAGTCTAAGATCCTCACCTTGGAATGGATTCTAACAGTCCTAGTCCTAATACTGAACCACACCATCTGGTGATCACTGGATGCAAAATGATCTCCCACTACAACATCAGAAACACTTTCACCATTGGTAAGCACCAAGTCCAGTATGGCCCCTTCACGTGTGGGGTCTGTTACCAATTGCCTGAATAGTTCTCCCTGTAGAGAATCCAGGATCTCCTTACTTCTAGATGATACTGCAGCAGGAATGTGCCAATCAACATCTGGCATATTGAAATCTCCTAGCAGTAGCACTTCCCCTTTCCTAGCAATGCTGCGTATGTCTTCAATTAACTCTCTGTCCACCTCTTCCTCTTGTGAGGGAGGTCTGTATATCACACCAATGCAAATAGATTTCTCTTTCCCTCTTTCTAGTTTAACCCACAATGCCTCCTCTCTCCCTTTTAAGCTCTGTAATTCCAAAGCTTTAATAGTAGTTTTTACATATAGTGCCACTCCTCCTCCCCTTCTTCCTACCCTGTCCTTTCTGAATAAAGTATAGCCAGGTATAGTTTATGTTTATGTTTATTAAAACTTGTTATACCGCTCAATACCGTAGGCATCTGAGTGGTTTACAATAGATAAAATCAGGCAAGTTAGTTAAAACAAGCGCTCGGCTGTAGAAAAAGAAAAAGGAAAAGAATGCCATTAATTGTGAGAAAAGGATGAGGAGAGAAAGAAAAGAAAAGCTGAGAACAGAGTGGAAGTTTAAGACAGGAAAGAGCATTATATGCATACTATCAAGGAAGAGAGGGAAGGGGGAGCAGACATTCATGAGAAACATGGAGGAAAAGGAGGGGGGGAGGGTAGGCTAGGGAGGAGGATCAAACGAAAGGCAGAAAAGGCAGGTTTTGAGCTGGGTTTTAAATGAGGGGTATGAGTCTTCTGCATGGAGGGAGGGGGGGAGCGAGTTCCAGAGACTTGGAGCCAGGAAATAGAAAGCAGAGGAGCGGGTTTGTTGTAGTCGAGCATGTGCGGGGGAGGGGGAGGACCATGCGGTTTACGTGTATGGAACGGAGGAGACGGTGAGAGGTACGAAATTGGATCTGATTCGCCAGGTAAAGGGGAGTGCCAGTATGGATAACTTTGAATGTAAGGATTAGAAGTTTATACTGAGTGCGGAAGTTACATCCCAGTCATGGTTTTCTGTGAACCATGTTTCTGTAACTGCCACTAAAACCAAATCAGCCACTCCCACCAAAGCTTCAACTTCAGGGATCTTATTTCCCATGCTACAGGCATTAATACACACTGCTTTCCATATGTTACCCCTGTTACCCATTTCCATAAAGGTATTTAATGTATCACCTACCTGGGGGCTTTCACTTACCTGGGGGCTTTCTTCACCCATCCCCAATGAATCTAGTTTAAAGCCCTCTTCAGTAGATTAGCCAGTCTACTACCAAAGATGCGTTGACCTTTCTTGGACAGATGGATGCCATCTCTGCTCTGCAAGGGATCACCTAACGGCACTTCAGTAGGTGGCATTAGGTGCACCCACCCTAACATCGCGAAAAGCTATGGGACAGGGCTCTACATTACCTGCAAGGAAAATGCCTTCCACACCCCTGACAGTTAACACGGTGGAGTTGCACCTAATGTGACTTTGTTTCAGTACTTTTGCAATACTACCACGTTCTTTAGTAAAAGGGCCCCATAGAAGAGACAGTTCCTTCTCAATAGAGCTTACAAATTAAATTAAAAAGCAGAATGTTGTGAGAACTCATCTATGATCCTACATGGCTTACAGATTTGTAGATAATACTTTCAGTGCAGTAGGACTGTAAGTCCATATCTGAACAGTTCAACGTGTGAAATGAACCAAAATAGTTGGGGACTGAATTTAACCAAATAATTTTTGGCTTCCAGAGGGAAAATAGCATTATATATTCAGGAGTCTCTGAATGTTCCACAAGCTCTTGAAAAATATGTTCTTACTGCCTCAGATGAGATGTTGCCCTAAATATGCCCCTAATGCCCTCTGGCTACTATTTCCAGTCTTATCCAGTGCTCAAAAATGAAGATCAGCTGATAATGAAATGTCACAGATTAGAGAAAGACCTGTCAGTCAATATCCAGATTTAGATCTGAACATGCCACAGAACTCTGACACCCAATGTGGTTCGAACTGGGACTATACTAATTCCCTCGTGCCTCTTCTGGCATCAGTAGTGATAGATAATGGTACATTTGTGATATTTTCATTTGTTTTCTTCTGCCGTATTTTATATGCAGTGTAATACAGGTACCACACGCAGCTCCAGGAAACTGATCTGCTGGGCACTCTCACCCAGCAACCAGATGCCCTGGGTGCGGAAGCCCTCGCAGTGGGCTCCCCAGCTGAGCAGGGAGGCATCCGTGGTGAGGACCCTCGAGTAGTTGGGCGTCTGAAAGGGCATGCCTGCCTCCAGGTGTTGGAGCGACTGCCACCAAACCAGGGGCTTTGCCAGCTGACGGTCCACTCGGACTTTGTCCTGGAGGTGGCCTGTGGCCTGGGACCACTGATCCCAAAGTCACCACTGCGCTGTTCGCATATGGAGACGGGCATCTGGAGTGACGTGGATTGTGGAGGCCATGTGCCCAAGAAGGCACAGAAAATGCCTGGCAGGCACTGAGGTGCAGTGCTGCACGTCCCGGGCCAAAGATGTGAGTTGGATTGTCCGGTCCCTGGGCAGGAAGACCTTCAACTGAAAGGTGTCGATCCTTGCCCCGATGAACTCCAGCCCTTGTATTGGGCGAAGGTTTGACTTGGGGTAATTTATGACAAAGCCCAGGAGTTGCAAAACCTGCGTGGTGTGTGCTGTTGCCTGTTGCACTTCAGGGGCTGTGCTACCCTTGATGAGCCAGTTGAGGTAGGGGAAGACAAAAAAACCCTGGAGCCTGAGGAAGGCGGTGACGACTGCCAGGCATTTTGTGAATATCCTTGAGACCGAGGCTAGGCCAAAGGATAGCACCCTGTGTTGGAAATGATTGCCCCTACCACAAAGCATAGATATTGTCTGTGGTTTGGGTGTATTAGGATGTGGGTATAGGCATCCTTTAGTTCTAAGGAGCATAGCCAGTCTCCCTGCTGGAGGTATGGCAGCAATGTTCCAAGGGAGAGCATCTTGAACTTCTCCCTCACCAGGAATTTGTTGAGGTTGCACAGGTCGAGGATGGGCCTTAGGCCCCCTGTCCTCTTTGGCATGAGGAAGTATCTGGAGTAGAACCCCTTGTTCTTGAGGTGGTGGGGCACCGGTTCCACCATTTTGTCCTCAAAAAGCCCTGCTAACTCCTTCAGAAGAAGATCCTAGTGGAGGGGAGACATGAGAGGCTCTCCCGGGAAATAGGGAGGAGGTGTCTGAGTCAGATGGAGGGGGTAACTCTCCCTGACTACCCTTAATGCCCATGAATTGGTGATTATGGCTTCCCACCTGTGGGTGTAGAGGGTGAGGTGACCCCCTATGGGCTGCTGATCTCCCTGAGGGAGAGAGGCTATGCTGTAGGAATCAAAAACTCCCTCCTGTCTGGACCGGAGCCGGAGCCTGGGGCTTGGGAGCCTTCTGCTTACACGGGCCATGCCCTTATCCCTTGGCCTGCTGCCCTTGTTGGGGAGCCGGCCGGAGAGGCCTGGTAAGGTGGGTAGTTTTGATAAGCAGTCGTCTTCCTTGGGTAAAAGGGCTTTTTACCTGAGCCCTTCCGTCGGGGAAGGGCAGTCTTCTTGGAGAGCCTAGTCCTCATCATGAACTCAGTCTCCAGCTCTGTGGCCTTGTCGGTCATTTATTTATTTACAGTCTCTTATATACCGCACTATTCAGCATCAGCGCAGTTTACATGAAACAAATGCTCATTACAGTTAACATGTATGAGTTTACATATAACAGGGGACAGAAACTTGGCTAACAGGGGTAAACTATTTACAGACTATTACATGGAGTCATAATCAAAGCAGTTGCATAGAGAACACAGTTCACTTCATAGGTTTGAGTATCCACATGGTGAGTTGCTTGTGGTACTGTAAATTTGACTGAGAATGGTATCGGTGGTGTCCTGAGGTTCTAGGGGATGCAGTCAGGGTCTATCAGGTACTTGTTGAAGAGGTGGGTTTTGAGGGCTTTCCTAAACTGTGGTAGGTTCTTAATAGCCTGGATGTCATGGGGTAATGCATTCCAGTATCTTGGTGCACTGAGACTGAAGGCCCTGTTGGCTGTTGATTTGGTGCAGGCAGTAAGTGCCTTCGGGACTTTTAAGGAATTTATAGCCGTGGCTCTTCTTATTCTATTTGGGGATGTGGAATGGATGAGGGCGGTTACGGATGCAGGTGAGAGATTGTGAACAGCTTTAAAAGTGATTATCAAGGTCTTGAATATAGTTCTTGCACGAATTGGTAGCCAATGTAGTTGTATCAGCAGAGGTGTCACGTGGTCGCTCCTGGAGGCTCCGTGGAGGACTCTTGCTGCCGCATTCATGGCTAGCTGCAGCGGGTTTAACGTGGATTGGGGAAGACCTTGTAATATTGCATTGGCATAGTCAAAATGAGGTATGACCAATGCCTGGAAAATCGTCCGAAAATCAGTTGGTTCGAGGATGGAACGTAGATGCCTAAGTGAGCGGATCTTGTGGTAGACTGATTTGACTATGTTCCCTATGTGGGCCTTCATATCCAGGCGTTGATCTAAGGTGACTCCCAGGTATCGTATTGAGGATTTAGATTGCAGCTCAGCTTCTTTTACTTTAAGATATTGAGGTGGGGTAAAGTTGGGGTTCCTCGTAATGAAGAGTACTTCCGTTTTCTTATGTTGTATTCTGAGGTTTTGAGAGAGAAGCCAGTCAGATATTGCATTGAAACAACTCGTCAGTGGGGAGAGGTCCAGATGCTCGGTAGAGAAGGGTATGTAGAGCAGGACATCGTCTGCGTATAACATGCAGTCAACATTGAAGGACCGGATAATATTACAGATTGGCTGCATGTAAATGTTGAACAAGAGCGCCGAGAGGGAGGATCCTTGTGGGACTCCTTGACTTTGGTGGAAAGGTTCAGAATTTATCCCTCCAGAACGAACATGTTGCCATCTTTCGGACAGGTAGGATCTGCACCATTCGAGCGCTCGTCCATTAATGCCTTTGTCAAACAGTCGTCCTAATAGAAGCTCATGATTTACTGAATCAAAGGCTGCAGCTATGTCCAGAAAGATGAGAGCAAATCCTTGCCGGATGTCATCTATGCCAGTGAGTATCTTGCAAAATAGAGTGGTAAGGAGGGTTTCAACGCCATGGCCTTCCCTAAAACCATGTTGGCATGTGTCTAAAGGTGCAGCGAAGTCGATGTGCTCCTGCAGTTGACGTTGAGCTTCCTTTTCGATGATTTTCGCAAGTAATGGAATGCTGGATATGGGTCTGTAGGATTCTACCTGTTGTGGATCGAGCTTGCAGTTTTTTAGCAGAGGTCTAATAGAGGTGTGTTTCAGGTCTGAAGGGAAAGAGCCGGAAGAGAAGGAGAGGTTAATTATTTTGGACAGTATTGGGCTGAAGTGACTGCGAAGCTCCTTGATCCAGAAGGCTGGGCATGGATCGGACTGGGCAGTAGTGGTATTAATGGCCGCAATAGTGTCTTCAAGACCTCTATTGGTGGGGGTAGAAAACATGGTTAGTGTTGTTTGGCAGACTTGCTCTATTGCGGAGATTGTATTAGAGGTTCTGTTGGTCTGGCATATCTTGGATTGGAGATAGGTTGTGAAATCTTGTGGGTGTATCTCGAATGGGGGTCCAGAAGATGGTTCCTTTGATAAGGTCTTAACCATGTCGAAAAGGTCATGTGGTTTATTAAGCGATCTCTTTAAGGTGTCGGAGTAGTACTGCTTCATCGAGTTGGTGATTGTGTTGCGATGCGCAGCCAGATGACGGTTGTAAGTTATCTGGTCATTTAAAGAATGAGATCGGCGCCAGCGTTTCTCAAGTTTCCGTAATTGGTTAAGTGATGCTTTAAGATCGGCTGAGTACCAGGGGGCACTCCTCTTTTTACCTGAGGGCCGGTTGGTTGGTGTACGTTGGGCTATTGAGCTGAGGCAATTGTTCCAGTGAGAAATTAGGTCATCAAGGTTCTGGTGGTCATCAAGGTTCTGGGTGGTTTCAGAGAAGAGTTGTTGTGTTTCAGTGAGGATAAGATCTCTGTTGTAAGGCTTGAAGCATCGAGAGGGCGGTCTTGTGGTGTTGCTTTGTATTTTATTGCTTTTTGTGTAGGCTTTGTACGAAGGAATCTGTATGGTGATCAGTTTGTGATCTGACCAAGGCACAGGAGTTATGGAGGTTATAGGATCCAGGTCTGGGTTAAGAGAGGTTTGCGGGGCAAATACTAGATCTAGGGTATTACCCTTAATATGTGTAGGATCATTAACTAATTGCTTGAAACCCAGATTGTTGAGGGCATCGAGGAAGGCTGAAGCTTGATTATCTTGTAATGTAGGCAAGTTAAAGTCACCAAGGATCCAAATTGGGATGCTTGGGTTCTGAGTGTTAGCTGCAAGATCGATGATAGCCGAAAGGTCATCTGGAGAAGCTGAAGGTGCTCTATAAAGCAGGTTGATTGAGCAGTGTTTATTAGAGATGGTGACGGTCTCCATGTGGTTTGTACTGGTGGAGTCTACTGTTCGAAAATGGAGGTCTGACCTTGTGAGGATGAGCACGCCACCTCCTCTTTTGTCTTGTCTATGACTTGAATGTGCGGTGAAATTCTGGGGGAGGAGCTGGTTGAGTATGACGTTGTCTTCAGCGGATAACCACGTCTCAGTGACCATGAGTATATCAAGGCTATGGCTGGCGATGATGTCGATGACGGCTGGCCACTTCTTTCTGATCGAACGGGCGTTGATGAGGGCACATTTTAGACTAGGAGGGTGGGGGTTTTCCAAGTTTTTGGGTTTCGTATTATGTTGAAGTGCAATGTGTAACAGATGAGGATGGTGTGGGCGGGTGTCCCAGGTTATGTTGTCGTGGAATGCACTGGACCACCTTCTCCCATGGTTCCGTAAAATAGGAATCTGGTTGGATGCTGGAGTTAAGGCGAGAGAGTTGGAGAACCAACTTGATATGATTATATAGCATCCTATT
Source organism: Ichthyophis bannanicus (assembly GCA_033557465.1). Lineage (NCBI taxonomy): Eukaryota > Metazoa > Chordata > Amphibia > Gymnophiona > Ichthyophiidae > Ichthyophis > Ichthyophis bannanicus. The sequence goes on from CM066031.1 coordinate 79,987,466, forward strand.
ATGGCGGTAATGGGGGAGCCCATCTTGGAAGAGCGCTATGTAATTGGAGGTGGGACAGTCAAGTTAGACTACCAGGATGATAATGTTAGATTTCTGATATTTAGAGCAGTATGCTGGGTCACGTCCAACACTTCAGTCACAGGCAGTGGTTAGAGTTAGCTAACTAGTAAGAAGTGTACTGATGACTGGAACTGGTGAGGTTACTGACCACAGTAGGATAAATTATTAGCATTAGTAGATTATTGATAGCAGTACAGTGGCGATTGGAACTGATAGTGCTACTGACAACAGTATAAAGATTGATTGGCAAGGAGGATTACTGGTAACAGTACAGTGGAGCTTTTAAAGGTTACTGACAACAGTATGGTAAATACACTGAACAGTGGCTAGTGGTAAAGGTTAAAAGGTTACTGACAACAGTAACTAGTGGTTTAAAGGTTACTGACAACAGTATGGTAAATACACTGAACAGTGGCTAGTGTTACAATTAGAAGTATTGACGACAGTATGGTAAAATAGATAAATTTAAAATAGTCATAATATGTAGTGGCTATATAGTGAAGTTATACTTGCTGTAGAGATCATGGGATTTCCAGGCATGGCTCTGCTGCAGGGGAGAACGCTGCTTTTGCTTGTGGTGCTGCCGAAGTGCCACTGCCTAAGGGCCACGCCAAAGGGCCCTCTGGCGAGGCCCTCAGGCGCGGGCCCGACAGGCACGGGCCCGCCTGCCGGCGGTTCTTTTTCGCAGCGTTGGGCTCCGCCTCCCACAGCCCCGATTGGGCTGGAGGCTCCTGAGCGGGAAGAGATGGTGGCACCCGCTCAGGTGAGCTCTACCCCAATCGGGGAGCAAGGAGCCGTAGAGCAGAAAGAAAGGCTGACTGCCTGCCGGCGGTTCTTTTTCGCAGCGTTGGGCTCCGCCTCCCACAGCCCCGATTGGGCTGGAGGCTCCTGAGCGGGAAGAGATGGTGGCACCCGCTCAGGTGAGCTCTACCCCGATAGGGGAGCAAGGAGCCGTAGAGCAGAAAGAGCTTGCCGAAGAGGTTCTCCCCTTGGTATGGGACATCGACCAACTTGTCTTGTACCCACTGCTCGAGGTTGGATAACTGGAGCCATGCGTGGCAGCGTACACCGATGCCCGCCGTGGCTACCTGGACTACTGACTCAAAACCATCATAGGCCGCCCGAGACATAAATTTGGAGCACTCATGGACAGCTTTGGACAGGCTCTTGAAGTGCTTGAAAAGGTTTGCTTGGAGAGGGCAGCTGAGAACCTGGCCAGTTCCTTCGCTAGCTCCCTCAGGTACATGCCCATCTACAGCTGGTAGGCATGGCTCCGGCAATTCAGCATCGAGCTGCCGAGGGCATCCAAGGTGCAGGCCTCCATGCCGGGGGGGGGGGCACCGAGGAGTGTGTCTTCTGGCTCTTGAGCCGACGCATGGCCAACTCCACCACCATGGAGTTGTGCGGCAGCTGTGACTTCTGAAAGCCAGCGATTCAGCAGACTCTATATATCAGGTTGAGTCACTTGTTGACCACTGGCACCTATGCCAGTGTCTCCCACATGCAGAACATGAGTCATTCCAGGATGGGAGGAATGGGCACCATAAGCGATTCCCAAGGAGGAGCATTGTACTGGAGGATCTCAAGCTCATTGGCTCGACGATCCTCCTCGGACTCGGTGGGGAACGCCAGAGCCTTGGACATGTCTTTGACAAAATCCAAGAAGCCCATGTCCTCCGGTGGGGACCTTCTCTGAGGTTCAAGAGACCGGGGAATCCGAGGGGACATCGTGGTGTCGATGGGTATCCGGGACTCCTCGTCCTCAGTCTCCCAATCAGAATACTCCGAGGAGGACTCGAGGGCTGCTCCTCGGGCCCCGGGCACCCTACAGCTTGTCCCTGGAGGACTCGTCGGGGACAAGCGAGGGCCCATCGAACAGGACATCGAGCGAGACCTTGGCTGAGGATCGACTCAACGTCTCAAGTCCTCGAGGATTGGCTCAGCCTCCGGGGACGTCCTTGACATTGGGGGCCCAGTGGTTGGGATGGAGGAACCGGATGTACCAGGCATAAGTGCCCGCTGCTGGTCCAAGAAGGCAGTTACACTGCACTCCAAGGCTGCCATTCTGGACTCCAGGCCAGATGGCTCTACAGCCTTCTGCGCAGGTACTGAGGGACTTGGGCCTGACGCCTGTTCCCCTGGAAGGGAATCCTTGATGAGGACAGTCTCCAACTGCTGAGGCCGGTCTGGAGCCAGATCCTTCCAGGGGACCTTAGCCGGCCACTCCCTCTCCTATGGCTCAAGTGGGCGCCCGGGTCTCCGGGTCCAGGCACAGGCCCGGGCCCAGGAGGATTCCGGTTGGTCGGAGGCATCCAAGGACGCCGTCCATGAGGGCTTTTTCTTCTTCTTTGGTTTCCTCGAGGGAGACCCCCTTTCCGAGGAACCATGACGACGCTCGGGCTCAGAGAGTTCCTCCTGAGGCGTCGAGGCATCAGGGAGTCTGGAAAACTTTTGTCATGCTGCTGCTGGCGGCTCCTAAGGGCCTTAGAAGACATCTTTTTACAAAGGCCACAGGCCTCTGGATCATGGTCCACACCAAGGCACCGGAGGCAGCAGTCATGTGTGTCAGTCAGTGACATTAGTTTAGTGTACCGATCACAACTTTTTAAAGCCACTGGTCACCATGTGGGAAAAAAGAACCCCAGCAAGGTCGAAGACCCTTCACGCTGCCAGGGGTGGAAAAGGTGTGAAATGCAAAAAAAAGGAAAAAAAACAAAACTTAACTAACAAAAGGAGCCGACCCCAATACCGAGGCACTGAGGTTGGTGGCGGCAAGAGTACCGGTGCAACTGGAGTCGAGAAGAAAAAAAAATCAACTTTTTCCAGAGGAAAAACAGACAACATCTGGTGGGCTCCATGGATAAAAGGAGACTGAGCAACATGGCATCCTTGGGAGGGAAGGGGACCATGCATGCGTGGTAGCAATCCCAAAGGCTTTCTTTGAAAGCTGGGGATTTGCTTCACACAGGCTCCGTCGGTGACAATGTCACCTATATGTGAGGACTGACTTCCTGCTTGTTCCCGGAGAAAAATAGGTGTTTGATGTGAGTCAGGGATAAGATCTGAAGTCTAAAAGGTACTGGAATTTAGTTTGACAGACTATCTGATTGGGTAAATCTCTGAAATGTGGAATCTCTGCTGTAAAAACAATCCATGTAAAAAAAACAGGAAATGGGGTGAGAGGTGTTACCAGCTATGATCTTTGAGTCAGCTTTTATCTTGCAAGTGGGCCAGCTGACAAAGCCACAGGAGTAGAGGTGCTGCTGATGGAAGGGGCAGTTTGGAACACCAGCGGGGAAAGCTTCTGGCTGTGGGTGATGCTTCCCAAACACTGCAGCAAGCTGTGAGTCTTGGGTGAGGTATGTGATTTGACCTTTGACCACAATGATAAAATCAGACTTGTAGCTCTGTTTTTATAAATATTTTTATTCACTATAATTATCTCTCTTGAATAGACATGTAGCAGGAACCATCTGTCATGGGTATGTCTACGGCAAGCAGGGTCGGCCCAAACACTAGGCAAACTACATGATCGCTTAGAGCAGCAACTTTTGGAGGGCAGCAAAAGCAGACCAATTAAAGTTAAATAATAGGTTTTGACAGCCAGAGGGGGTGTAAAACTTGAGGTTCGCCTAGGGCCCCAATACTTTGAACTAACTTTAGGGCTTTCCCTGATGGCAAGCGTACACCTAGTAGCACTATAGGAATGATAAATAGCAGAAGTGGAACATATATAATTTCAGGAATTTACCAAGATCTTTAATTGGAACACAATGATTTATACCTACTTCTATTACATATATAAAGCCTTACTATTTACCAGACTACTATGAATTGATAACATGTGATGCTTATGATTCCCTGAAAGATGACTAGCTGCCTCTGTTCTGGGTGGGGCAGTGGGAGCTCCTCAGCAGGCCTGTACCTAGCCCTGTGAGAACGGTGCAGACGCACAGGGCGCAGAGGCTTAAGGGGCACATTTTAGCTTTCTTCCGTTAACTGCCACCACCACTTTTTCTTCTCTCAGCAGCAGCAGGCAACAGAAGAAAGCTAAAATGCACCCATTAAGTCTTCCGCTGGCATAAGAACATAAGATATTCCATACTGGGTCAGACTAAGGTCCATCAAGCCCAGTATCCTGTTTCCAACAGTGGCCAATCTAGGTCATATGTACCTAACAGTTTCCCCAAAAGACACAGGTTCAACAATGCTTGTATTGGGTCTGCAGGGAGGGAAAGATCTGCTTAGCATGCAGCGATTTGCACATCGGGCACGCCTCTTCTCTCCTGCCGTGGGGGGGGGGTTGGGTGGGTGGGGCTTGCGCCCGATGTGCAAGTCGCACAGGGTGCGATTGTTCCTCGGTATGGCCCTGCTCCTCAGACATCTTTCCTGCTGTCTTTTTATATCCTTTCCCTCCCTCTCTGAAGGATGCATTATGAGCCATTACTGATCTCTTCCCTACATCCTGCAGTAATTCACAGGATAGGATAGAGGCATTGCTCAGTGTTTGTGGTTCTCATTGTCTGTAAACCTGAAGTGAACACCTTCAGCCATATTTGATAACAGGACCTATGTGTGAAATCCAAGAAGGTGCATATTTCAAGGTTATTTTATAAGGGTAACGTAGGCTCCCATCTGCGTTTATATTTAAATCTTTTTATTGATCCTCACAAACCAGGAGAATAATCACAACACTAGTGGATATAAATCCCACTAGAGGACAGCAACCTTGGGCCGGAAGGACTGGGGTTTCTAGTCCCATAGGTGCTCCTTGTGGTCTTGGGCAAGCCACTTAACCCTCCATAGCCCATGTTCCCTGTAAAATAGTTATCTCCAAGTTATAATGCCCTGTTCAATGTAATTTCAGTTTGTTCAATGTAAACCGCACTGATGCAGAATAGCGCGGTATATAAGAGAATGTAAATAAATAAAATAAATAAATAAATAACATAACAGTGCAAGGGCAGAGCCCTAGTATAATAAATGAATCGTAATTAAATTATATACAAGCCCATCATATATATGTTGTATACAATACTGACAGGAAAGAAAGATGAAAAGAAGAAAGGGGGATAACCACCCCCCAACATTACATATGGTAAATAGAACCACCAGAGATCAAGCCAAGTGTCAATAAAGATACCTTCTAAATCACTTATCAGGCCTCAGCTTTCAGCCTTTATGGATGATTATTTATGAGTGGGTGGGTATGCATACCCCTTCCATATCAAGGTACCATCAGTGGAGTCCTTTTAATTAAAAAAGGAGAAATAATAAAGTTTACTAATTCCCCTTTCCCCCCCACACACACACATTCTTCCTCCCTCCCAAACCCTCACCTCCCTCCTCTCCCAACCCTCCCCTTCCTTCCTCAGGATGGGTGAGTTCTGCTCCATCCTAAGGGGCTCCAGCCTCAACTCTTCCCTCCGACCTTCCCCTCCCCCCCCCTTTGAGAGACCAGATTCCTCTACCACTTGTATAAGCCGCTAGGTTCAATGAGTCAAAAAGCCCTAGAGATTGAGGTCATTCCTGGCCCTTGGAGTGAGATAGGCTTCTCTACAATTCTTCCCATCTCTGGAAGCCATTCCTTCCCAAACTGCTAGTTCCTGCCATGCCAGTCGCCATTCCAAGATACTAGGGCTAGCTTCTTCGCTCCAGTGCCTAAATATGCACTGTTCAGCTATAAGGCGTCCTTTATGCAGTAACAGACGGGCATGTTTTCCCTTGGGGCCCCTTGTCTAACATCATCTAATATTGCCATTCCAGGTGGCAATGTAAAGAAATCCCCTATCAACATACAAAAACATTTTTGAATTTCTCCCCAAAACCTCTGGACCTTTAGGCATATCCACAACATATGACCTAAGTGTGCTGTGGCCTGTTGGCGGCGTGGGCACCATTCCTGGGAGGTCAACCCCGCTTTTTTTTTCCCTAGATGGGGAGAAGTAAACCCGCTGAAGAATTTTGTATTGCATCTCCCTAAGCTGGGCTCCCTGGACCATCCCTCATATTTTATTCACAGAAGCCTCCCAGGAGAAGCCTTGCAGATCAGCAGAACATTCAGATTCCCATTTGGTGATCTATGCCTCATGTCTCTCAGGCTCTTTCAGGTTGCGTATTGTGCAATGGGTAGCATTTCATGGGTTTCAACCTCAAAAAAGTTCTCAAATTTGGTCCAAGTTTCCTGAGTCAGGGTCTCTAACCTAAAACTTGTATGTAATGCTTAAGTTGTAAACAGGCAAAGCTATGTGTGCTGGGTAATGTGTACTGGTTTTGTAGCTCTGACGTGGTGCAATTTTCCTTCCTCATCTAATACCTGCTGGAGGGACAGCAGTCCCCTCTCACCCCAGACCTTAAAGGTCTTAGAGTCGACACTAGGGGAGAATGACATGTACCTTGCAGAGGTAGATATCCCTTGCTGTGTGGGTAAATACCCAACCTCTTGCATACTGAGTGCCATCCATCCCATATTACACATAGCACTATGTTTACTCAGGCTACCTCTGGGATTTCTCCCGTCACTGCATGTAAAACAGATGATTAGCTATAAGGGGCTACCAGGGCTCCCTCCATCTCCAGTGGTCATGTACAGCTGCTCCTCTCAGCCAATCTCAAACATGTCGAAGGAGACTCGCTTCATTATATTGTGCTATGTCTGGAAGACCCACTCCCCCCTCGCTCCAGGGTCCAGTTAGTCTCCTCAGCCCAATGCGAGGTTTCTTCCCTCTCCACAAAAAATTAGTGATCCCCCTTTCCAATACCCAGCGATCTCTCTGAAGTATACAGATTGATAGAAGTTGTAAAACATATAGGAGTTTTGGGAAGATTACCATTTTATATAAGGCTATGTGCCCCAAAAGAGCCAAGGGAAGGGGCTTCCAATCTCGTAACCGTTCCCCTATCCCTTTAATTAAAGTTGGTATATTGAATGAATATAGGCGCTGGGGATTAGTAGGTAACCATATCCCCAGATATTTAAAATAGCCTCCTGCCCAAAGCAGCGAGAAGGGGGAGGGTCATTTAGCTTGCAAATCCCCTAGCACATCTAGAGCTTCCGTCATATTTAATTTGAGATCTGCTACTTTCCTGTAATGTTCGACCTTCTAGACCAGCGCCTCCAGTGACCCCACTGGATTGGTCAATTGAATCAAGAGGTCATCTGCAAAAATGGCGGCCTTAAAACTTCCCCTCCCAATGGCTACTCATACAATATCTTCTCTAAGATGTATCTTCCGGAGAAAGGATCCAATGATAAGACAAATAGTAAAAGAGATAGCAGGCATCCTTGTCTTGTTTCCCGTTCTAACTCAAAATATTCACTTAGCCTGCCGTTCACTACTATCACTGCCTTCGGGGCATTATGCATAGCTTTAACCCCTTCCACAAAACCATCCCCCAGTCCATATCTTCACAGGGCCAGAAACAAATATCACCAGCTAACCCTATCAAAGGCCTTTTCAGTGTCAAAGCTTGCTAGAAGGGATGGCCATTTATGGTGGCGAGTCCATTCCATAGAAGTAACAATTTGATGAATGTTTCCAATGGGTTATTTATTTATTTCAAATCAACACACAACACCTCTCAGTAAACTACCAATATATAAATCAACTTTAAAAAGACTTTTCCAAATTCCCAGTCACAATCAAAACAATAACAGTAGGTGCTCACCGGACCTCAGGAATCATACACCCTCCATCTGGCGAAATTCATCACCATAGGGAATTGGTGGACACTTACATCATAGGTCCTTCACCTCAATGACCTTATTAATTATTGCACCCAAATTGGGTGCAATAATTAATAAGGTCATTGAGGTGAAGGACCTATGATGTAAGTGTCCACCAATTCCCTATGGTGATGAATTTCGCCAGAAGGAGGGTGTATGATTCCTGAGGTCCGGTGAGCACCTACTGTTATTGTTTTGATTGTGACTGGGAATTTGGAAAAGTCTTTTTAAAGTTGATTTATATATTGGTAGTTTACTGAGAGGTGTTGTGTGTTGATTTGGAGTATATTTCCTCTCAGGCGGTAGTTTTATTATTTATTTATTTAACATTTCTTAGATACTGCCTTTCATGATATCAAGGTGGTTTACACTGAACAAACTGAAATTACATTGAACAGAGCATTATAACTTGGAGATAACTATTTTATAGGGAACATGGGCAATGGAGGATTAAGTGGCTTGCCCAAGACCACAAGGAACACCTGTGGGACTAGAAACCCCAGTTCTTCCAGCCCAAGGTTGCTGTCCTCTAGTGGGATTTGAAACCCCGACCTTTGGGCCTGAGGTAACTTGCCCCAACCACTAGGCCACTCCAGTTATCTCCCTCTTACAAACCCTACTTGACTAGGATGGATAAGGGTGGGGAAATGTATTGCTATTTATTTATTTATTTAACTGTATTTATATCCCGCTTTTCACCGGGTCAAAGCGGTTTAACAACAAAGGGGGGGGGGGACAGTAATCAATTCTTAGGGTGGAGGGGCTGTCACCAGGGAGGCCAACATTAAGGATCTGAACAGACATTAAGGACTTAAACAATGGACATAGGTCTCTTAGTAGGTAGATCTGTGGGTATGTTAGAAGGTCTGGAGGGGTAGTCAGTGATGGATGTTTACCAATGGTGAAAGTGTTTCTGATGTTGTAGTGGGAGATCATTTTGCATCCAGTGATCACCAGATGGTGTGGTTCAGTATTAGGACTAGGGCTGTCAGAATCCATTCAAAGATGAGGATATTAGACTTTAGGAAGACTAACTTTGCCAAGATGGATCAATACCTCAGGGAGTTGTTAGTGGTATGGGAACAGCTGGGGGATGGTGAAAAACAGTGGGCAAAACTGAAAGGGGATATTTTAAGGGCAACCAACCTTTTTGTTAAAATGGTAAATAAAGGTAAAAGGAAAAGGAGACCACTATGGCTTTCGAAAGAAGTAGCTGAAAAAGTGAAGATAAACAGGGAGGCCTTCATGAAATACAAGAGATCACAAAGAGATGAAGACAGGCATCTGTATTTGGAAAAACTTAGACAAGCTAGCAAAGTAGTCAGGAAGGCAAAGATTCAAAAGGAGGAGGAAATAGCCAATGCAATAAAATGGGGGGATAAGACATTTTTCAGATATATTAGTGAGAAGAGGAAGGGCAAAAGTGGTATTGTCAGACTCAAGGGTGCAGAGGAGGAATATGTAGAAGCTGATAAGCGGAATTGCTTAACAAATATTTCTGTTCTGTGTTCACAGATGAAGAACCAGGAGCAGGAACTCAGAAAACACCCACAAAAAGGAACAGAAGCGAGGGACATCTTGAACAATTTTCAGAAGACTGTGTTCGTGAGAAACTAGCTCAACTTAAAGTAGAGAACGCGATCGGACCGGATGGAATACACCCTAGAATACTGAGGGAATTGGGGACGTTCTAGCAGCTCCACTGACTGACCTTTTCAATGCCTCGTTGGAGTCGGGAGTGGTGCCAAAGGACTGGAGGGAGGCTCATGTGGTGCCTTTACACAAAAGCGGAAGTAAGGATGTGGTTGAAAACTACAGGCCGGTTAGTTTAACTTCGGTGGTGAGTAAATTATTGGAAACGCTGCTGAAAGACAAAATAGTGAGGTTTCTGGAGTCCAGTGGATTACAGGATCCGAGGCAGCATGGATTCACTAGAGGCAGGTCTTGTCAGACAAATCTGATTGATTTCTTTGACTGGGTGACCAGGGAGTTGGACCGAGGGAGAGTCCTAGATGTGGTGTATTTAGATTTCAGTAAAGCCTTTGACACTGTTCCTCACAGGTGACTTATAAACAAACTGAGCACCCTAGGGTTGGACCCTAAAGTTACTGCTTGGGTTAGAAATTGGTTGAGTGGGAGGCGACAAAGAGTACAGGTAAATGGAGCTCACTCTGAGGAGAAGGATGTTACCAGTGGTGTGCCCCAGGGATCTGTCCTTGGTCCGATTCTTTTTAACATCTTTGTTAGTGATATAGCAGAAGGGCTGTCAGGTAAGGTTTGCCTCTTTGCGGATGATACCAAAATCTGCAATAGAGTAAACACCCAGGAAGGTGTAGATAACATGAGGAGGGATCTAGCTAAGCTTGAAGAATGGTCTAGAATTTGGCAGCTGGAATTTAATGTTAAAAAATGTAAGGTCATGCATTTGGGCTGCAGCAATCCAAGGGAGCAATATAGTATAGGGGGTGAAGTACTTTTGTCCGCTAAAGAAGAGCGGGACCTAAGTGTGGTTGTATCTGATGATCTTAAAGTAGCTAAACAGGTAGAAAAGGTGATGGCAAAAGCTAGAAGGATGCTTGGGTGCATACGGAGAGGAATGGCTAGCAGAAAAAAAGAGGTGATAATGCCTCTGTATAAGTCTTTGGTGCAACCTCATTTGGAGTATAGTGTGCAATTCTGGAGACTGCACCTTCAAAAGGATGTGAACAGGATGGAGTCGGTGCAGAAGGTGGCTACTAAAATGATTAGTGGTCTTCATTATAAAGCATATGAGGACAGACTGAAGGATCTTAATATGTACACCTTAGAGGAAAGGCGGGATAGAGGTGATATGATTGAGATGTTTAAATACCTCCATGGCATAAATGTTCAGGGAGAGAGCCTTTTTCATTTGAAAGCAAGTTCTGCTACGAGGGGACATGAGATGAGGGTGAAGGGAGATAGATTCAGGAGTGATATGCGGAAATATTTCTTTACGGAAAGAGTAGTGGATCTGTGGAATAGTCTTCCAGTGGAGGTGGTAGAGAGGAGGACAATAACTGAATTCAAAAAGCATGGGACAAACACAAAGGATCTCTAAAGGTAAAAAGGGGACTGTTGTAGTTGTTGATATGGAAGGACAGACTAGATAGGCCATGTGGTCTTTTTCTGTCGTCATATTTCTATGTTTCTATGAAACAGGATGGTTTTTAGTTGTTTCCTGAATGTTGAAGGATCTCCGTTGTTTCTGATTTGCCTTGGTAGGGAGTTCCAGAGGGATGGTGCATATAGTTCGAAGGCTAGCCTACCATCTAAGATCTTGGTGAACCCCTTAAGGTTGAAGTTAATCAAGGAAATGGGTCGATAAGAGGTTGCCTCCTGTGGATCTTTCCCTTGTTAGGTAAAACAGTGATGTGGGCTATGTTTTCACCATATTTTATTTCCATGTAGAAAGCCATCTGTTGCAAACTTCTGCCATGTGAGGAATGATTCTGTTCTGCAGAAGTTTGTAATGTTCACAAACACCCCAATGTTAAATGTAACCCTCCAATTGTGATGTGATGTAACCACATTGATTGAAGGATAAAGTGCTATACAAGTCTTTCTAAATAAAATAAATAAATAAATAAAATAAATATTCAGCTCGGAATCCATTGGGACCTGGGGCCCAACAAGTGGCCGCTTTCTTAATGTAAGCCTCCACTTTTGACCCCATGATTGAGCTCCCTAAGCTGTCCACCTTCTCCCCTCCCAAGGATGGCACCGGGATTTGCCCAGAGCTATTCTTCAATCTGCTCAAATGGTGCTTCTTCTCTAGTATATGAGAGTTTTATAAAATCGTTTCAGTATTTGCCCAAATCCTGATGCAGAGGAGCAAATTTTCCTGCTTGAGTTCCAAAGGGCCTATGTAAATCAGGACCCCTGAGCCCCCTTTATGCAACGGGCCAACATTTTTCCAGCTTTATCGCCATATTAGTATAATTGAGTTCTATAACATAACAAAGATTTCAGGGTATGCTGATGCAGGACTGTGTTCAAAGCAATCCAGGAAATCATCAAATCCAGGATTGTTAGCTGCAGAGGGGTTTTGTGCCAAAAGCCTCCTGTCTTTGTATACTTGCCTGTCCAGGCAGAGCACTTGAGCATTTGTTTCAAGATTGTAAATAGTTCCCCCTGTTATCCAAGTTTTAAACTCCTGTTCATTGTAAACACAGAGTACCCAAGGAAATGTGTAATTTTATGTTCATTGTAAACCGCACTGATGTCGAATAGCGTGGTATAGAAGAGACTGTAAATAAATAAATAAATAAATAAATTATAGCCCACCTTCTTTTAGCAGTACAATCAATAATAGTTCCCCTAATGACTACCTTAGAGGCAGCCCAGAACAGCTCTGGGTTTGCCAAATGGGCTCGATTGTGCCTTGAGTAATCATCCCATTGCTGTTTAAATAAGGTAGGAACCCTTCATCTCTGACAAGTTCCAGGGGGAATCTCCACAGCCTCACCCCTTTGACTTCCTTTCCCCACCCCAGGTCTATCCATATGGGTGTGTGGCCTGAGATTTCTAGGAGGCTCCAAATACACTTTCTGACATAAACAAGTAATCTAGGCATGCTACCGCAGAGTTTTAGTGGTGGGCCATCTTCCGTCAGTTGAATCAGTTGAAATGTCCATTCCCAGTTCCAAAACCCCATTAAAATCCCCTCCCAAAATCAACAGACGTTCAGGAAGCTGAGTCACCACTGCTGCTAATCTAGAGAAAAAGCCATGGTCCAGGACATTCAGAGCATAGACATATCCCAAAATCACCTCCTTCCCTTGTAGTGTACCCTCAACTAATATATAGCGCCCCCCCTCCCCCGGGATCTTGCGTGATTTTGTGGGATTAGAACTGGATAGAATTATAGATAAAAATGGCTACACTGCCTCTTCTCCCCACTGCTGGCACTCCAACACCTGTCCCACTTCCCCCACTGTAGCTTCCCTAGCTAAATTTCAGACTGGTGGGTCTCTTGCATGATCACGATGTCACTTTTATAGCACACCAGTGGCTGGAGAACATTCCCCCTTTTAATGCGACTCCCCATCATGCAAACATTCCAGGATATCACTCTCACCCTGGTTACCAATGGTCTCGTCTCTTAAAACCAAAAAAATTGAACAATCCTCTTCTCTATGGGGCCCCCCCATCCTAGAGCCCCTGCCCCTCTTCCTCATTCCTTCTCACTCCCCAATTCCATTTAGATTGTATTGCTTGCCTTACTATGTCCTTTCTTCCTGGCCTCTCATTCCCTCCCTCCCCCCCACTACCCTCCCTTCTATGGTTCCATCTACCCTTTCCCCCTTCCCAATCTCCCCCCTCTCTTTCCTATTCCATCCCATCCTAGTCCATTCCGCTATCATTAAGGGTAGTGCTCCCCTTCCTCCCCCCCCCCCACCAATCCTTGTCTATTTCACATCAAGCTCTCCCACTCTTTCTGTGCTCCATTCATCACCCCCCCCCCCGTAGTCCCAATATTCTCCCTTTCCATTTACAATTCACCAACCCTGATCAATGGAAAATTTCAGAGGACAAGGGTGTCCAATTCCATTCCCAAATAATTCCCGGGGGCTCTCTCAGGAGGTCTCCCCAGAGCAAGGCAACAGCCCAAGTTCCGTTACTTAAGGACTCTTTGACAGATTATGTCTCCCCAAGTTATCAGATCCATGGTAGATCTAAAGAAAAACAACCAGTGGCACACATATCAGTTTCAATTGGAGAGGTTTCTTGCCCACCTTCAAAACAGCCGTGTATCACTGCTTCCTCTTGGTATCCCAGCATTTATGTCTCTTACGCCCTTAATTAGAGGTCCCGGGAGTACTGGGTAGAATTGTGTTTACAAAGTTCATAGCAGAGTCTGCATTATTAAAGACTTGTACTCCTCCATTATGGATAACCTGGGAAGAGTAAACTGATATTAGCTCCATGAAAGTATTGGCAGACTGGTTCAAACATATTCTATCGTTGGGCCAGTTGGGTGGAGTAGTTCTGGAAAATAAGGATTTTTAGTCTCTGGTGTGTCGGAGGCATAGTTTGCCCTCTAGCCGCACAAAGCACGCTGTCTTTATGATAAAAGTTCAGGACTTTAACAATCACCACTCGCGGTTTCTCCTCATCAGGTCTCCGCAGTCCCAAGAGGTGTGCCCTTTCTATAATTAATGGTTGACAATCCTTCACTAGCTCCAGGGTCGTGAGAAGCCATGTTTCCAAGAACCCTCACAGTTTTTTGTTTCTTTTATACTCTCTGGGATCCCCACTAGTCTGAGATTGTTTCTTCTACTCCTATTTTCTAGATCATCGATTTTATCTTGTTGAAGGTGACCAGTTTGCAGAGTTCATCAAGAGCAGTCCGAGCATTATCCATCTCCCCTTCCACTGCTGCTATATGATTCTCTGCTTCCCCCAGTCTCTTACTTCCATGTTTTGGCTACTCCCTCAATTTTAGCAAATATCTGGTCGAACTTGCCTGAGAGGGCTGCTACGACAGAGTCAGTAACCTCCTCTATCAGTGACTCTATTGCGGGAGAGCCAGGTCCTGCCACGTGGCCATCTGCCATCTTTTCTTCTCCCCAAGCCTTCTCTTTCTCTTTGTGGATATTTTGGGCCACCATTCAGTGACCGTGAGGGCTGTGAGTTCCACCCGAGGTTCGAATATAGCCTCCCATCTCTCTTTGGCAGTATAGTGAGCTTAGGGAGGTTTGGGGAGTGTTCCCGTGCGGGCTCCGTCGGTGCCGACAATACCCATATATGAAGACTACATTCCTGCTTGTTCCTGGAGATAAGGTTTCTTTCTGCTGTGTATCATTTCATGTGCTTTTAGAGTCGACAACTGATTGAAACTTTTATTACGCTCAGTGCATGTAAAAGGTTTCTTTCCGCTGTGTATCATTTGATGCCTTTTGAGAATCGATGACTGATGGAAACTTTTATTACACTCAGTGCATGTAAAAAGTTTCTTTCCGTTATGTATCATTTGATGTCTTTTCAGTTGTGATGACCAATTAAAACTTGCATTACATTCAGTGCATGTAAAAGATTTCTTTCCGCTGTGTATCATTTCATGCCTTTTTAGAGTCGACAACTGATTGAAACTTTTATTACACTCAGTGCATGTAAAAGGATTCTTTCTGTTATGTATCATTTGATGTCTTTTCAGATGTGATGACTGATTGAAACTTTTATTACACTCAGTGCATGTAAAAGGTTTCTTTCCGCTGTGTATCATTTCATGCGTTTTTAGAGTCGACAACTGATTGAAACTTTTATTACACTCAGTGCATGTAAAAGGTTTCTTTCCGCTGTGTATCATTTCATGCCTTTTGAGAATTGATGACTGATTGAAACTTGTATTACACTCAGCGCATGTAAAAGGTTTCTTTCCATTATGTATCATTTGATGTCTTTTCAGATGTGATGACCGATTAAAACTAGTATTACACTCAGTGCATGTAAAAGGTTTCTTTCCACTGTGTATTATTTCATGTATTTTTAGAGTCGACAACTGATTCAAACTTCTATTACACTCAGTGCATGTAAAAGGTTTCTTTCTGTTATGTATCATTTGATGTCTTTTCAGTGGTGATGACCAATTAACACTTTTATTACATTCAGTGCATGCAAAAGGTTTCTTTCCGCTGTGTATCATTTGATGTCTTTTCAGATGTGATGACCGATTAAAATGTTTATTACACTCTGTGCATGTAAAGGGTTTCTTTCTACTGTGTATCATTAGATGACTTTTGAGATGTGATGACTGTTTGAAACTTTTATTACACTGAAAACATTTAAAAGGTTTCTTTCTGTTGTGTATCATCTGATGCCTTTTAAGCTGTGATGACCAATTGAGACTTTTATTGTACTCAGAACATGTAAAATGTTTCTTTCTGCTGTGGATAAGTTGGTGGGTTTTTAGTTGTGACAGATAAATGAAGCTGATGTCACACTCGGAACAAGTGAAAGGTTTCTCTTCGGCGTGTCTCCTTTTCATTTCTGATAGACCCGTAAAAATGTTCTCAAATGCTGAAGAAAATAAATTTCTCTCTTCTATGTTTATTTTAGGTTTTATGAATTTCCTGATGTATGAAGATTTCACGTATTCACTACTTTTTCCAGTACTTTGCTGTGTAATTAATGATTCCTTATGACAGAACCTTTTGTTAAATTCAGTACATGGAAATGGTTTAACTTCAGCATGAATTCTCTCATGAAATTTCTGATTTACCTTCAGTTTGAAACATTTGTCACAGTGAGAGCATGAAAGGAATCTCTCCCTAATGAAGGTTTTCTGGTGCAATAGTAACTGATATTTCCTTTTAAAGCTTTTTCCACAGGTATCACACAGAAAGAATTTCTTCCCTTTCCTCTCTCCTTGGTGGAGTTCAGAAGTCATTTGGTCAGTGTTACTATTCTGAAAAGTTCTCTCTACTCTCAGGTGTCTCTGGGGCTCAGGGATGTCTGTGTGCTCCCTGTCACCTCTCTCACACTCAGTGACTCCGTCTGGTGAGTCTCCTACAGGATCTCTCTGTTCCTTCTGCAATTCCAGCTGCTGATTCCTTGTGTTGCTCCTTTCGGTCCTCCAAGAAATGTCCCTGAAAATGTTTCCTGAATTTCTTGGGATTTCTACTCTTTCTTCAAGATGTTCTTTTTTATTTTCTTCTTTCTTCTCTTCCTGGATGGTCTCAGTACTGCTGGATATAAACAAAAGATATTAACCATAACATTCAGCCCCACTGTTCGCGTTACAGAATCAGGCCTGTACTGAACATACATAAAAATATCAAATATCATCAATTTTTTGTCTTCCTTCATCCACTGCTGAAGTCAGTATTCCATTGAGTTTTCTTATGGTTACTGATTAACATTTAAGTTCTACAGATGATTCTCAGAACTTGATTTGAGAATACTTTATAGCCGATTTATACTTTGCTTGCTTATTTATTTATTTAAACGTGTTTTTATACCGCCTTTCTACCGTTCAAGGTGGTTTACATTTAACAGAGATTTAGCAGGACTGTGGTGGACCTTAGCTGTACATAGAACTAAACATTGCAACAGCAGAACAACATAACATAGAACAAATCATAGTAGCAGTAGAACAGTATATAAACAGTAGATATTGTTCTCAACTATTTACATTATATTATGAGTCAATAATAGTATTCATAGTTCTTGGCTATTCACATTGAGGTCATTCTGAGGCACAGATAGCGGGGATCCATCCCCACTATTCGTGCTGGCTCCTGCCCCTGTTTAACTTCCCTGCCGGTTGTGTGGGGAAGTTAGATGGGGCGGGGAAGAAGCAGCACAGGGGCACAGAGTGGGCGGTCGCCAGTCCTGGACGTATAGGGCTGATTCTGATGTCGGCCCTATATGTACAGGGCTGGCGATTTGGCCAGAGAAGTTATTCTAATTAGTCTAGGAGCTAAAATACCACATAGAAAGACAGCTAAGCTCAACCAACCATTCCTCCCCATAAAGGAGTGGAGGAGTGGCCTAGTGGTTGGGGCAAGGTACTTCAGGTCAGAAGGTCAGGGGTTCAAATCCCACTAGAGGACAGCAACCTTGGGCCAGAAGGTCTGGGGTTTCTAGTCCCACAGGTGCTCCTTGTGGTCTTGGGCAAGCCACTTAACCCTCCATAGCCCATGTTCCCTGTAAAATAGTTATCTCCAAGTTATAATGCCCTGTTCAGTGTAATTTCAGTTTGTTCAATGTAAACTGCACTGATGCAGAATAGCATGGTATATAAGAGAATATAAATAAATAATAAAACATAGACCATCTCTACATGTAAATAGCTTGCTCCCCTCACATAATGTATCTCATATAATCCCTGTTTAATATAAAACAATTCCTCTGTAATTGTTATGTTGTTTGATGTAAACCACTTTGGATAAAGGTGGTATAGAAAAACTGTTAAATAAATAAAATAAATAAATATTCCGCCTCTGATGTGGAATAACTCCCCTGGGCATTTTATTTTTGTGGTATCAGTGAGCAGAAGGGGTTGGGGAGGTAAAGTTAATGTCCCGCAGCCTGACCCAGGCCTTAGGAGGCTGGTTTGGGGATCGGGCTGCAGGGAATTAACTTTGTTGGGCCGCGACTGGCATTGCAGCTTTTAAATGGAGCTGCGGTGCCATGGCAACAGGATGCCATGGTGCCACGGCTCAATTAAAAAGCCCTGGCTGAGTTAGCCAGACTATCGCTGCACGTACAGGCCTGTTTGCATTTCTGATCCCACATGGTTAGATGTGCCCGGCAGGATCAGAATCGCGAACTTCTTTGTACGTCCAGCTCTGCTCAGATGTAGAAAGGAGTTGTACGTTGTGATCACAATCGGGCCCATTGTGATAGGTTGATATAATAGCATTGGATTGTGTTATCAGTTCCAAATATGGTTTGTAATCTTCTAAGAAGATGAGCATCTTAAGTTTTTTAATAATTCTTTTGTTTCAGTGCATGCTCATAGCTTTGATGGCACAAAATGTGGGTGCAAATAATGATAGTGCATGGCTGCATATAGATTGCTTACTCTTTAGCTTCGGTGGGGGGGAACTGTGAGTAGGTTGATGAAATTATTTCTTCTTTAACTTTTGAGAGCAGGTTCTGGAGGCTGTTGGCTGAGTCATTGTGTACAATTTTCAAAATTGTGGTAAGTGCCTTGAACTTGATTCTGTGTAGTTTCTAGAAATGGGTTAGTTTTGCGCATACTATGGCAGTTGTGAACCTCACTTCTAAGCCAGAGTATGTGGAATATGATCTTAGTTTCTCAAATTTACTGCTAATGCTCGGCATAATACTTGCAACGTGCCAAACAGAGCCTCCTGCTGGAGTTCATAAGATGTAACATGTATGGGTAGTTTGTCAAGATGCGCTTGGAAATTCTTCTTTATCAGGCCTGTGGCTCCCAGTACAATGGGAAATATTTCTGCATCTTTCTGCCACAATTTCTTGGTTTCTGACTGCATTTTTTGGTACTTCAGGATCTTCTGCCTCTCCACGCGATTCACAGAATAATCACTCGGTACCGACACTTCTATTATCAATGCCATTCTGATATTCTTCTCCCTTACCACTATGTCAGGTCTCCTGCAATTCAGTTTCTTATCCATTAGAATGGGAATATTCCAGATGATCATAACCTCTTCATTCTCTGTATTCATTCAGAGTCATGATCCCAGTGCTTTTCAGGGACAGTGATGTTGTAGTGTTTATAGAGTTTCCAGTGGAGGAGGCATGCTACTTTGTTGTGCCTTTCTGTATTGAAATTTTCAACCATCAGAACTTCACAGCCTGCTATTAGGTGAGTCATCGTTTCCAGCTCTCGCTGTGATGGGAAGCCAGTGCAGCTGGATCAGTATAGGAGTTATATGGGCTCAGCGAGGGGCTCCATAGATTATTCATGTAGTTGTGTTCTGTGCCATCTATAAAGGGTGGAGAGTAGTTTTTTGGAGACCATGGTAAATGATATTAGAGTAATCTAATACTGGAGTGATCATGGCTTGGCAGACTGTATGAAATAATTCTGTGGAGAGGAGGGGGCGGAAGTGTTTTAGAGTTCTTAGTTTGTATTAGACAGCAGAGGTTGTTCTTTTTATGTGTGATTGGAAACTCAGTTGTTGGTCAATAGTGACTCCTAGGTATTTTGTTTCTGTTTTAACTCTGTTTGTTATATTGTTAAGTTTCAGTGTTGATGGGGGATGAAGGCTGGGTCAGTGGTCATGTATAGTGCTTCAGTTTTGTCTGTATTTTTTATTTTTATTTATTTATTTTTTACATTTCTATACCGCCCCTTCCAGAGATCAGGGGTGGTTTACAAGGAACTTAAGAAACAGGTACATGGAACAAGAATACAACTTTTTACAGGTAACTTGATTTGCAGGTAGGGTCAGTGGGTTGGAGGTTACAATTTTTTAGGAACTATGTACAACTTGGCTATATACAGGAATTTTCATGCTCACGTTTGCTTTGCACTGCCCTTATCTTGGTTGGGTGAGCTGCCTCTGTGGTGCGTGTGTGTTTTCTGTTCCGTAGTGTATGGTAAAGAGGTGAGTTTTTAGGTGTTTTCTGAAATCTTTGAGGTCTTTTGTTGTGCGGATGTGTAATGGGAGGGAGTTCCAGATGCTGGGTGCAGCATAGGAGAATGCTCTGGAGCTGGTGGTTTGTTTTGTTTTGCGGAGGGAGGGTGGGATTGTTAAAGAGTGGGTGGCATTCTCCCTGCGTGTTCTGTTGTTTGTTGGGGTGTGGAGGAGAGTTGAGAGAAAAGAGGGAGCAACATTGTTGATGAGTTTGAATGATGTTACAAGTAGTTTGTATCTGATCCGGCTTTCTATTGGGAGCCAGTGTAGGGTATTATAGGAGGGGTGTGACATGGTCAGTTAGTCTGGCTTTGCAGGTAATCTTGGCTGTGATATTTTGCATTCATTGGAGTATGTGTAGACTCTTTGTCGGTAGACCCCTGCAACAGGTTGTTGCAGTAGTCGAAGTGGGGGGTGATGAGGGGTGATGATGGATTGAATGACCGCTCTGAAGTCGTTATCTTCAAGGAGAGATCTTAATTGTTATATGGATTTTAATTTGTATAGGATTGTTCTGGCTGTTCGTTTCAGGTGGTGTACCATGCTGAGGGAGGTATCTAGGATTACACCGAGATATTTAACTTCTTGCTTGACTGGGATTGTGGTTTTGTTGATGGTGATGGCCTGGGGTAGGGTTGAGTCTTGGTTTCTTGATGGTCAGGTTGTGTGCGTTGAACCATTTGCTTTGTGAAACATTTCTGCAGGTATGAGAGATCTGGAAGAAGGAGGGTGATGGGGTGAAGAGCATTACATCATCAGTGTAGATTCTGTATTGTATCTTGTGGGCCTTAAATATTTGACATAGTGGTTGGATAAATATATTAAAGAGGATGACTGAGAGGCTTGAGCCCTGAGGTACTCCAGTTTGTTGGGTGAAGGGGTTAGATGATTTGGTCACATCTTACTTGCTGTTTATGGGATTCAAGATAGGATTGGAACCAGATTAACATGATATCTTGGATGCCAATTTCTGAGAATTTCTGCAGCAATCGGTGGTTTGGTATACAGTTAAATGCTAATGATAAAGCTGTTGTTGGTGTCTTTTGAGGTGGTGAGGAGAGTATCTGGTAGAGAGGTAAAGAGGGTTTCGACCCCGTGTTATTGTCTGAACCCATGTTGATAGGGGTCAACGGGCACATGGTTTTGGAGTTGTGCGAGAACAATCCTTCAATTAGCTTCGTTATTAAATGGGATGCTTGAAATAGGTCTGTATGAACTTGGGGATGTAAGGTCCAGATTTGGTATTGATTTGCAACATTGTTGAAGGTAAACTTTATTCACACACATTTCACACATATTCAGCTTGGGTATGATGTTTGCTTATAACAACTTGCTATAATATTTATTTATACTTTTTTTCAAGGGGTTATTTATTTATTTAATCCGTTGTATATACCACCTTATCCTTCAATCAAAGTGGTCAACAAGACAACAAAGGGTTTACATTGAGGGAAGGGAAGACAAGAAGATAATATATTACAGTAAATTACAATACATTACAGTAGATTACATAAATTACAGTAATTACATTTCATAATAATTCATTGCAATTATATTAAATAAATAACTGCAATCCTATAAAATGTTAAAATAAGTCTAAACATTGTAAGAAAATTCAAATTCAAATGGTTAGAAATACATTTTGGACTATTAGAGTTATGTTAGTTGCCATATGCTTCAATAAATAGGTATGTTTTAAGGGACTTTCGAAAATCTTTGATATCGAATTGAGTTCTTAATTCATCAGGAATAGAATTCCATAGTTGTGGTGCCATAAAGGATAAAGCTCTATTAGATGCCATTTGTTTGGATCTATTGAAATTCAAGTGGAAATTGAGTCTGTTGGTAGACTGTGAGCGTCTGGGTCTTGAACTTATATCTTTAGAAATAATAGTTGTTAGAATATTTGTTGATGATTCATGCAAAATTTTGAAAATATTCATAAGATTCTTGTATTTTGATCTTATAGTGATTGGGAGCCAATGCAATTCTTGAAGCAAGGGAGTTATATGCTCATATTTTGTAGAATTCATTATAGTTCGTGCGGTGGTATTTTGTGCCAGTTGGAGGGGATGGGTGGTATGTTTTGGAAGACCTTGATAAAGGATGTTTCCAAAGTCGAGTAGTGGTGTTATAACTGCTTGACATACCGTTCAAAAATGATTTAGTTGTAAAATTGGTTTGAGCTTCCTAATGATTTTTAAACGGTGGTATACTCTAGCTGTAATTTTATTTATATGGGATTTTAAGTTAATATGTTTATCTAGGATTATACCAAGGTATTTTACTTCTTCGCTGCTTTTTATGGATTTGTTTAGTATATTAATTTCTTTAGGAGTTCTAATGTTTTGATTATTAAAAATGAATAATGCTTCCGTTTTATCTGGGTTTATTTTAAAGTTGCTAGTTGTAAGCCAATTGTTCATATCAGTCAAACAGTTATCAATTATTTCTGTGTCAAAGGAATTTTGGTCAATTGCGGTGTAGATCATATCATCAGCATATAGATGGTAATTTATTCCATATTTTTGAATAATTTTATATATAGGTTGAATATAGATGTTAAAAAGGATTGATGATAAGGCTGACCCTTGTACTCCTTGTGTAATTGGGATCTGAGATGATTTTTTGTCTCCACATTTTACTGTTTGCGTACGATTGTTCAGGTAAGATGTGAACCATTTAAGTGTGTTGTTGCATAAGCCAATATTTTTTTTTTCAAGGGGTTAGGATTGAGGATCCTTTTATCAAAGTATGCTACACAGTTAGTGCGGGTTTTGGAGTGTGAAAAGTGTACGCTGAAGCCTGCAGTAACTGATAGTGAGGTCCCAACACTGTGCAAACAGATTTCCGTGTTGTGAATTGCATGTTGGGGGGTAAAGGGGTAGTTTAGGGACAGGTCATGTGCAAACAAAACTATAGCAGTCAAGGATGAAGTGCGGTACCTGGACAGAGCTCTGAACCTAAAATTTATCTCACATTACCAAAACTGCGGCAAAAGCCTACCACCGATTGAGGATCATCAGAAAACTCAAAACAATCCTTAACCAAGACCACTTTCGCACAGTTTGCCAAGCAGTCATCACCCCACTGCTAGACTATGGAAACTCGTTATATCAAGGCCTCCCCCAACAGACCTTTCACCCACTTCAAATGGTGCAGAACACTGCAGCACGAATCATCACGGTCACTGCAAGATCTGAACACATCACACAACAGCTACACTGGCTCCCGATAATTGCAAGGACAAAATTCAAAACAATCCTAGCATCTTAAAAATCTTCCACCATTGCTCAGCAGATGCACTCCAGGATATAATAACCAGAGATGTCAGTAATAGACCAAGAAGAACCAACAATGGCAACAGGATCAGCACACCCGCAGGCTATCACAAGACTAAGCAAGTAACATCTAAGAGAGCTCCCTCGCTACTGGCGCCTGCATTATGGACATAAGGACCCTAAACGACACCAAATACTTCCGCAAGGCACTCAAGACCCTTCTCTTTACTGAAGCCTATGAGCAACCACCTTAACTGCCAACCACTAGATGCCACCAATTGGCCCAACAGCTACCTACACCACTTGCCCCCAACGATCCATTCCCATTTAGACCTACAAGCACATAGTATTCAAATGTATCCCTGTTAAATGTATCCCTCCAATTGTGTTATGACCACTTTGATTGAAGGATAAGGTGGTATACAAAACTGTCTAAATAAATAAATAAACACTGTGTCCTAACTGCGACTATTAAAATTTGTATGGGATTCTCCTCACTTCACCTCAATAAGCGGAGTTAAGTGCACCTGTCCTGCAGTAATAGTGCATGCTGCTGCAGTATGTTAGGGGACCTGTCTGTGCGATAATTGCTGGGAAGACGCTGGACACACCCCCAGCAGTTTGCGCACAGCAGTTGCAACTACCATGCTTTAGCTTTAGCGCTAAATGTTCATTGGTTGCAAAACCCTAGCACGTTTTAGTAAAACGGCCCCTGGGTTTTTTTGCATGGCCATTCATCTAATATATTTTAAATATACTTCTTCGTTCATATTTTATTTGAAACAAACTAATGCTTACTACCTGGTTAACGCACATGTAGCATGCAGTAATTGGCCGAATTAAACACTAACGCATGGGCATGCCAGCTACTGGCCACCAAAATGCATGTTAACTGACAATCACATGCTACTGCAGCAGGGCCAACTCAAGGGGTTGTAGCACCCTGACCCAACTTTTGCTTTTGTGCCCCCAAGGGGTGATCTTGCAATAGAAGCTGTGCAAACAGGGGTAAATTTCAGCCAGCCGAGTCACTGTCTTACATTAAATGCCAGTCCCACCATTTAATCGTATATTCCATGCCACCGTCCATATAGACAGCAGCACTGAATATACAGAGTGCCATTGTGGTCACTGTACTAGCTGTTTAGGATAGGCCTGCTATTCGTCAGAAGAAAAACAAGAAGCGGAGGAGCAAAATAAGCAGCGATAAACTTTATTGAGCTCGACATTGTCATGTTTCAGCGTTTTGTACCTGCATCAGGGGCAACTTACAAATAAAATACGTGGAGGTACATTCCGACCTGGCCGCCAGCTCCTTGTGCTGTCGACCAGAAATGGGACGCCCAAAGGTAGACCCGATTCTGATCCCAAGGGGGCTAGACGTGCCAGCGGGATCAGAATCGGGTCTATGGCCTGTACGTGCAAGCTGGGCCCCGATTCTGGTCGGCCTGCACGCCCATCAGATCCCCGGCTACCTGAGTCAGGCTGAATGGAACTGCAGAGGCATGGTATCCGTTGCCATGGCACCACGGCTCCATTCAGAAACCGCAAATGCCGGCCGCCGCAGATTTTCTTCTTTTACCATAGCCAGACCCAGGGTCCAGCTAGACTCCCCTACCTTTTTGTCCTGGCCCGGCTGGTAACATGATCCCCTGATATTCAGGGGGACCTCTTCCATCAGAGACGTGGAACAAGTTCCCCATTCATGTTCACGGTCCCGGACATACAGGGCCAACCTCAGAATCGGCCCTGTATGTCCGGGGTTGCGGCCCGCCCATGCCCCACCTTCGCTCCACCTCAGTAACGCCCACACTCCCTTCATTAATTTATAGATCTCTCTCATATCCCCTCTCAGCCATCTCTTTTCCAAGTTGAAGGTCTTCTAACCTTTTAAGCCTCTGCAGCTGGGTAGCCAAATGTTTTGCCAAAGGCTTGGCATCCAGGTTAATGAAGGAGATCAGCCTAAATGAGCCACAAATACTCTTTCCCCTACTTTGGCAGCACCATTAACCCTGCCATCGCCATGGACTCAGGTCCCTGGCATCCTTCCAGTACCCCATTAAACACCTCTGCTAAGAGTGAGGTTAACAGATTTTAGAATCTCCTGTAGAACTTGGCCATCAAGCCATCGAGGCCAGGGGCCTTACCCTGCTTTAGAGACCCAATCACCAGCCTCACTCCCCCTCACTAATGCCCTATCCAATACTGCAGCCTCCTCAGTCTCCAGCCTTGCCAATACGCAGTCCCGCAGAAAACCCTCACTCTTGGCTTCCCCCCTCTACCTCTACCGGTATAATTTTTTATAATATTCCCGAAACAACGCCCGTATTTTTGCTAACCCAGATTTCCCTTGGCGTTCCTGATATTCACTATCTGTCCCTGTCGATACCTCTCTTTCATTTTTAATGCTAGCACTCTGATCACACGATTCCCCGCCTAAAAATACGTTTGTTTTAAAATATTCAACTCGTGCATAAGCTGAGTAGCTCTTAAGCATCCCAATTCAGCTCTCAACATCTCCAGTTCTTCCAGGTCCCTAGGGTCTGGATCGCTCTGGTGCCAGGCCTCAAACAGGCGCACTCGGTCGCATAGGGTCTGTTCCACATCCTCCTCCTGCTTCTGCATCCTTGACACGATGCAAAGTAGGTGTCCCTTAACTACCACTTTAAATCCATCCAGGACCACCCCCCTAGGGGGACCCCAACTCCTCTATTAAATTGGAGGTACTTCCCTATCACTTCCCGCACCTTTGATGTACACTCCTTGTCTTCTAATATGGAATTATTTAAGTGCTCCCCCTTCCTTCGCTCCCATATCAAAAATCACACTCATTGGGGCATGATCTGTCCATGGGATTGATCCCATCTCTGCCTCCATCACCCTCTGTACCAAGCTCCCACTCATCCAAATCATATTGAATCAGCTATAGGAGTCATGTGGCATGAAGTAAAAGATGTACTGCCTCGCTGCAGGGTGCCGGACTCTTCACACTTCTACTAGTCCCAACTGGTCTTTCATCCGAACCATTTTCCTGTGTTCCCCCCATGGATGCCCCCCCCTCCCATTATTATTTATCCATGGGTTCAGCATTAAATTATAATCCCCTCCCAAGATATAGGGCACTGTCCCAAACTCTCCCAGCTTATCCAAAAGCTTCTCAAAGAACTCCCTCTGTCCTTCATTTGGTCCATATATACACACCACTGTTGCCTCCAACCCTTCCAAAAGCACCCTTAACCCCAAATTTCTAACCCCTTTTCCTCTTACCACCTGTTTACTTCAATCTGCTTCTTATCACTCAGGCGAATCTCCCCCCTTTTTTTTAGTTCTTTTGATTTGCAACCAAATAAATCTGAGAGTATCTTCTAGAGCAAAATATCCTCTCTTGCTCTACTCTCAAGGGAGTTTCTTGGACACACAAAATATCCACCCTTAGTCATCCTCCCTCCTTCTCTAGTAGGTTGTGTTTGTTCCAGGAGTTCAACCCCTTGGCATTTATGATAGCTACAATGATTCTCTTGTCTCCTGTTTCCTTTCTTCCTTCACCCTTTCCCTTTCCCCCTTTGTCTTTTCTCCCCACCTTCCAGCTTCCCCCTCCACGCTCCTTCCCCCGAGTCTCCACTGCTAGAGGTTCTATAACAGAGTAGTGACACCACCCCCTTTCCTGACCGTCCACTAGTCACATCCCTTCCTGTCCTCCTACCTTCCTCTCCCCCACTCACTCACCATACATTCTACCCCCCTTGCGTTCTCTCATTCGCTCCCTTCACTCCCAAATATCCTTCTCTAGTAAGGCAGCTCACATTGGCATTGGTGACATTAGCTATACTAAACTTCCATAGGAATGTCTCTTTTCCTCATATCGGTGCTTCCTTCATCAGTCCTTTCCTCCTTTGCCTGGATCCTTCCTTGGACACTGTTTTTTGGTCTATCTGTCCTCCTTACCGCAGGTCCTACCAAGCCCTCCACTTGCAGTCCTGCTTCTGCAATGGCTCTCAATGCCTCCTCCACTGTGGAGTCCTGCCATGTGCGGCCATCTTTTGTAAAGGCGAGCACAAATGGATATAGTCATCTATATTTCAATGTTTCTGTTGCAATTTCAGAATAATTGCACCCATCTCTTTTCGCCTTTGTAAAGTTCCTTTGGCCAGATCGGCAAGAATAGCTATCTGATATCCTTGCCAGTCAAACTGATTTATGGCCCACATTTTCACAGGGATCCATTCTTTGATAGTAAAGTCATGTACACAAATTACTATATCTCTTGAAACATTACTCTTGGGTTAACCCATTGCCCGGTGAGTTCTATCGAGTTGAATAGATGGTGGCACCTCTGCCCCGGCTACCTTCTCACAGTCAAGGTACTCAGGATCCTCTGGGACCCCCTTATGCACAAATTACATCGTGTTGAACGGTTTTCCATGTCCTCAATCTTAAACATTATTGTTTCTTTCCACTCCTCATTCTTTTGTACCTGGGTCATTAGAGCTGCCCGCTCATCTGCCAGCTTCTCCAGGTGCTCCTCGTCTTCTCCCACTCTATGACCCATTTCCATTAGTTCCTCTTTGACTTTTCCAAATTCTACTCTCACAGTGGTGAGCTCCTTCTTCAGCTCCTTGAACCATTCTTTTAATTCAGCCCTTGACACCTGTGATGCTGCCACCACACTGCTCTCCACGCTGTCGTCTCTCTCATCCTTAGGCCCTGCGGTCCACTGGCCGCCATCTTGC
This sequence comes from Ichthyophis bannanicus, assembly GCA_033557465.1. Lineage (NCBI taxonomy): Eukaryota > Metazoa > Chordata > Amphibia > Gymnophiona > Ichthyophiidae > Ichthyophis > Ichthyophis bannanicus. Next base: position 80,015,358 of record CM066031.1, read on the forward strand.
CATCCCCGCTTGGCTTGTGCTTTGCCTCTAAATACACAAACGCCTTCAGCTCTGCGGCTTTTTGTTTTGTCGTCATATCGCTACCTCCATACCCTGAGGGGCTATCTGCTGCCAGGTTTTCAAGTGTTTTCAAGTGGTGGAGGCAGAATGTGCTGCATTTTATCATGGGTCGCCGCCGAAGCTTGTCGTTCAAACCGCATCGAGTTGGGTGACATCACTTCCTCCATTTCTATCTTTTCTGGCCCATGTACCGCTTTTTAAAATCGCTGCTCCTGCTGGATGTGGAGTGACTTACACACACAGAGGATCTATGTCTGGCAGAACCTCTTGTAAAACCCCTATGGGAATTCTCTTGGTCCTGACTTGAACATGCTTATTCCCCTGGGCTCCGTTCAATGGCATCACCTACCTGTGAAGAATTATATTGTCCATATGTGAGAGCACAGGGTACAGGTAAGTAAATTAGGATTACTCAGCTGGACTCTGTAACATTTCCTATTACTCAGTAAAGTATTTATTATTACTCACCTGGGTATGAATCAGTAACTGCACTTTCTCCTGACTCCTGGAGATCCTAGACATTCGACTCTTCTTCTTGTTTAATCCTTTATAATATATCAGGACTGATCCTTTCGTAGCCTGTTTTCAGGAACCAAAAACATGAAAAATGAGTTATTATTTCCCTTATATTCACTGAAAAATATACAGCAGTAGCTCTCAGGGAGCAGAACATAATATGGGAGGGGAGGGAGGGTCTACGACTGCCGTCCATGGAATAAGTCATACATTTTTATAATAAATAACATGAATTGCTTAAGAAAGGGGGTTGTGATTGTTTGATATAGACTAGACAGATTTTCCAGAAGCTGCAAATTATGAGGACTCTGAGTATTAAGGTTGATTTAGGAGGCTCAAGTGACTGTTTTGTAGGATGACTGCTGAATCCTTCAGCACCTTCTCCCCTCAGAATCATATCCAAGATGTCACACACAATCCCTGCAAGGGTATGAAAATGAGAATTAAAGAGGAGAAGCACTTACTGATGAAAGGGAAGACGTGGCCCAATAAGGGCAGCGTTTAAATCTTACCCCCACCCCCACCCCAACACACTTGACTTTGGGCAAGTCTTTTTGGGAGTAATTTTATAACTTCTGACATTAGTGAGAATGTGTGCTGTGCTTTTCAAAAGCATCACTTAAGCGCAAACTCCTCTCTCATAAACCCCTCTTCAAACAGCGGGTAAACTTATATACATACAAGCCGTAAACACTTAACTTCACACATACAGAAAGGGCACAATTATATAATAGCTCATTTTCAGAGGGAAAGCACCAGTTTATCCAAGGAAATGGCTTGGAAAATCACTTTCCCTATCTTCCCTCACCTCAAATGCCCAATTGGATTGTAAGCTCACTGAGGGCAGGGACAGATTGTACCTCAATTATAAAAATTATAAAAATACCCCCTTGGAGCTAAAATTGGAAGGTGATCCAGAAATGGAAAAACATAGACATTGCAATGAAATTCTTAACAGCTGAAATACTTAAATAAACTTCTAGAATATAAGCAATCTGATCACATGGTGGAAAGAATAAGGCCCTCCAGTCTCATTAAAAGTACAGACTACCCACACATGTGGTACAAAGAAGCACGTTTCATGGCCAGACAGATCCACCAGTGCCCAGAATGTAGCTGAAGGCAAGTTACATTCAGGTAAGTGTAAAGAAGCACGTTTCATGGCCAGACAGGTCCACCAGTGCCCAGACTGTAGCTGAAGGCAAGTTACATTCAAGTAAGTGCAAAGAAGCATGTTCCATGGCCAGACAGGTCCACCAGTGCCCAGACTGTAGCTGAAGGCAAGTTACATTCAGGTAAGTGCAAAGAAGCACGTTCCATGGCCAGACAGGTCCACCAGTGCCCAGACGGCAGCTGAAGGCAAGTTACATTCAGGTAAGTGTAAAGAAGTGCATTCTATGGCCAGACAGGTCCACCAGTGCTCAGACTGTAGCTGAAGGCAAGTTACATTCAGGTAAGTGCAAAGAAGCACGTTCCATGGCCAGACAGGTCCACCAGTGCCCAGACGGTAGCTGAAGGCAAGTTACATTCAGGTAAGTGCAAAGAAGCACGTTCCATGGCCAGACAGGTCCACCAGTGCCCAGATGGCAGCTGAAGGCAAGTTACATTCAGGTAAGTGTAAAGAAGTGCATTCTATGGCCAGACAGGTCCACCAGGGTCCAGACTGTAGCTGAAGGCAAGTTACATTCAGGTAAGTGCAAAGAAGCATGTTTCATGGCCAGACAGGTCCACCAGTGCCCAGACTGTAGCTGAAGGCAAGTTCCATTCAGGTAACTGCAAAGAAGCATGTTCCATGGCCAGACAGGTCCACCAGTGCCCAGACTGTAGCTGAAGGTAAGTTACATTCAGGTAAGTGCAAAGAAGCACGTTCCATGGCCAGACAGGTCCACCAGTGTCCAGACTATAGCTGAAAGTAAGATACATTCAGGTACAGTAGGTATTTTTTGTATTCCTTGAAGGACTTATAATCTAAGTTTGCATTTGAGGTAATGGAGGGTTAAGTAACTTGTACAAGATCACAAGAATTAGCAGTGGAATTTGAACCCTGGCTTTCCTGGTTGCTGCTCCAACCATTAGGCTTCTAAAGCAAGTGGACAATTTAGAACAAAAGACACTGACTTGCTCTTTAGAGACTGGTCCACCAATCTTTAAAAAATGTAAGGGGTTAAAATGCAAAAGAGAATGTAAATAAATAATAAACACATGTAAATAAATAATAAATAAATACTGTAAATAGTTATGTTTAACATTAGCCTCTGTTTAACTGTTCTATGTATAATGTTCCAAGTTTAACTGTTCTATGTATAATGTATTAAGTTATAATGTAAACCGCTCTGAGTGAAGGACAAAGTGGTATAAAAAATAATATTTAAATAAATAAATAAGTGATGGTCAGCTCCTGCTCTATTAGACAAGGAGCCCCCAAGAAGATGTGTGTAAGATCTCAGCAGATGAGTAACATGTGTGACTCCCGCTCTATTAGACAAAGAGTCCCCCAGGAGGATGTGTGTAAGGTCTCAGCAGATGACCGAAATGTGTGCTCCTGCTGGGTCTGCTCAATCCAAAGATATTTTCCTTCTTAAGTAATATGGGACCAGGTTAAATTCACAATATAAACCTTCATTATATTGCTGGTTTCAAAAAGGCCGATATTCAAATGCCACAGTGGTCCGCCGTGGCACTTAAATCTCAATGGGGTATTCTCCGGGAACAAGCAAGAAGTCAGTTCTCACTTATGGAGACGTCAGCACCAAAGGAGCCCGTGCGGCATCCACTCCCCAGCTTTCAAAGAAAGTCTTTGGGAGTTGCACCATGAATGCGCGATCACCTTCCCACCCAAGGCTGCCATCTTACCTCAGTTTCCTTTTTTCCACAGAGCCTATCGGATGTATGTCTGTTTTCCCCGGAAAAAGTGTATTTATTTATTTATTTCAAATGTTATACCGCATTTCCAAGGATCAACACCTTTTACAGGTAACAGAAACAGAACCTTACATGGAAAAAGATAACGTTACAAGGAACAGGGAGCAATACAAGAAACCCATTAACATTAAAATACAAAAACTGGAATAATAATTCAAAGGATTATTGGTATATACTGAACTAGTAGATAATTATAGAGGAACCAATAATGTTAGTGATATAGTTACCATTACTTCATACCATTGGGGTATAGCAGTCACATGAAGGAGTGAAGGGAGGGGTTAGGTGGGGAAGGGAGGGGTCAAGTGGACTTGAGTCTACTGGTATGATAGCCATGATACTAACAGTGGATAAGTTGTATTGATAAGTCTGTATTTATGTGATACACTCGAAGTACATTCGGAACAGGTGCGATTTTAATAACTTCCTGAAGTCCTTCATGTCTGAGATAGCCCTTATTTTTACTGGTAAAGAGTTCCATATTGTTGGAGAATATAAGAAGAATGCTAGTCCATATGCTGATTGGCTGAATTTGACGAAGTCTGGGTGGGATGAAAGGAGATGTTCTGCAGTGCTTCTTCTCTGGCGATTGTTAGGGAGTTTCCCATATATCGTATGCGGGTAGTCTGAGGATTGTTCATGAAGGATTTATTTTTTTGTCTGTCTGTCTCAATTCATTTTCTCTTCCCTGTTTGCGTACTGTTACCTTCTCAGTTCCCAGACTGTCGCCTTAGCATCCTGTTTTCTTTGGGTTCTTTCTTTTTCTCTTCTGTTTTTCAGTGCACAGGAATTTTTCTCAAGCCTTTCTGACCAAGGAATTGGAGTTTGATCTCACGGACATCGTGTCTCCCGCTATGTCGCTTTAAGCACTGCGATTGGTGTGGCCAGAATATGTCTCTCACTGACGGCCATGACTGTTGCTTGTGGTGTCACGGAGCCGACCACAACGACTCTTCCTACCCTCTCTGTCTCCAGATAATTAAGTAAAGGCCATAGGAATCATGAAAGGCAATGGGAGTCACTGTTTGACCCTAAGACCTCCCGTTTGGCCCCAGCGTTGTCTGCAGTATCGGTGCCCTTGGAGTTCACGCCTGAGGCCTCGGCCTCACATGTGAACCATGCACGCTCTGACCCCTGAAATCATGGAGCATCGGACCACAGATCTTCTGCTGAAGAATGGTCTCGGAAGGATCAGACCCTGTTGAAGATGGGGTCAAGGTTTAATGTTGAAACCGTGGGTAAGTCCCATGGCCACTAACAATGGAGTCCTTCTGCTGATGACGAGGGCTTGGAACAGCCTCCCAAGCTTCCCCAGTGAGAGGGATCAGCCAAGGCTTTGGGGGATCCCATCCTCATCAAGGAGTCCCCCTTGATGGACCCGGCATCAGGCCCATTACCTTCGGTGCCTGTGCCAATGCTGGTAGAGCCTTCTGCCCTTGAAGTCAGGTTGTCCTCCATAGAATGCAGCATCGCTGCTCTCTTGGCCCTCCAGCAGGCCCTGAAGCCCGGTACCTCTAGTCCTGTGGTACTGGGGACTGTACCCTGCACCTTGGGAGCGTCCCTCATGGAAGTCCAGTCAGTGCTGGAACAGTTCCAACCCCATTCTGGTTCCAGGCATTGGTCTCCGCCTTCTGCTAGGCCCCATGCCTCCCATCACAGTCCCAGTGCCACGGTCCTCGGTGATTCCCTCGGCCTGCCCTCAGGCCGATGTCTGCCAAGTCCTGGAGGTCTCCACCAACATTGATTCCGGGTGGGAGACCAACGATGAGTCTCCCAATACTCAACATCACCGGGAACTTCCCCTCAGACCCATCCCCTCCTCAGGAATGCTGGAGGTTTCCACCCCAGGACTTGTCCTTTCAGGGCTTTATTAGGGACATGGCAACGGCTTTGGCCTTTGCCACCAAGACTGAGGACGAGTCTTGTGCGAAGGATCTGGAGATTTTCCAGTATAAGGCTCCTCCTCAGACGGCACTCACGGTGCTCATTCTTCCTATCCTAGAAAGGCTTCTCTTCAGGATGTGGGAGATACCTTCCATGGTGCCCATTGTGAGCAAGTGGCTCGATTCCATGTATCGAGTCCGCAAGAACCCTGGCTTTCAGAAGACACAGCTGCCACACAATTTCATGGTGGTGGGGTCAACCATGCATCAGATTGAGAGCCAAAAGACACACTCTTTGGTGACCCTGGACAGGGAGGCGTGCTTCATGGATGCCTATGGTAGAAAGTGTTTCCAGGGCTCGATGCTCATGGCCTGCATCCAGGCATACCAGCTGTACATGGGCATGTACCTGAGGAACCTGGCAAAGGAGCTTGCCAGGTTCTCGGCTGGTCTCTCCGATGAACCTCTTCAGCATTTCCAGACCCTGGTGTCCTTAGTCAAGGAGTGCTCCAAGTACATCACTCGAGCGGCCTATTGAGAATTCGAGTCTGTGGCTCGTGTGGATGTGGTGAGCATTGATGCCTGATGCCTTGCATGGCTACAGTCCTCAGACTTGGAGCAATGGGTCCATGACAAGCTAGCCAATGTCCCATGCCAAGGGAGAACCTCTTCGGCATGCCCGTGATGGACAAGGCTGCCGAGTTGGCGTCCATGCTCATGACCAGAACCAGAATGTCCAGGAAAACTGCTGACCTTTCCTGGTGGAAGACTTTGGGGAAAAAGCCCTTTTGCTTGAAGGTATGCGAAAACTACCCCCACCTATCCAACTCCCCCACAGGAACAGGCGGGTCAAGGGACAGGAGTACGGCCCTCATAAGCCCAAAGCTCCCAAACCCCAGCCTGGGTGGGGGGCTTTTGACTTCTTGAGCATGGCTACTCCTCACCTGGCAGGGCAGGAGCCTCAGTTCACCAAGAAGCATCTGACTTTCTTCACCCACCTGCCATCACCACTGACGCTTGGGCTCTGCAAGTGGTCTGGGAGGGGTACCTTCTCTACTTTCTCCACACGATCCACCCCTTCTGTCCCAGGGAACTTCACATGGAATCTTGTCACCAGTAACCTCTGGAGCGGGAGCTGACAGGCGGTAGAGCTCATGCCATAAGAACATAAGATATGCCATACTGGGTCAGACCAAGGCCCATCAAGCCCAGTACCCTGTTTCCAATAGTGGCCAATCTAGGTCACAAGTACCTAGCCATTTCCCCAAAAGACACAGGTTCCACAATGTTTGTATTGGGGCAAGCAGTGGATATCCTGGGTCCCCTTTAATAATGGTTTATGGACCTTTCCTTCAGGAACTTGTCCAAATCTTTTTTAAACCCGGCTACACTAACAAATTTTACTACATCCTCCAGTTCTATTCTACTCTGGGGTTCTACTCCCACTACTTACTGGTACCCAAGAAAATGGGAGACGTATGGCTCATCTTGGACTTCAGAGACCTAAACAGGTTCTTGGTGCGTGAGAAGTTCAAGATGGTTTCCTTTGGAATGTTACTGCCTTATCTCCAACAGGGAGCTTAGCTATGCTCCTTGGATCTCAAAGATGCTTATACCCACATCCCTCCGCTTTGTCATAGGGAATCAAAGCCCAGAGAGGTGCGGTGTTCTATTCCCACTACTTCCTGGTACTCAAGAAAACGGGAGACATATGGCCCATCCTGGACCTCAGAGACCTAAACAGGTTCATGGTGAACAAGAAGTTTAAGATGGTTTCCATTGGAACGTTAGTGCCTTACCTCCAGTGGGGAGACTGACTATGCTCTTGGATCTCAAAAATGCTTATACTCACATCCTGATCCACCCACGATACCAACAGTACCTCTGCTTCATCATAGAGGGTCAACACTACAAGTATCGCATCCTTCCATTCGAACTGGCGTCCACCCCAGGGTCTTCACAAAATTCCTGGCATTCAACGCAGTAAACCTGTGCCTTCAGGGGTGTCCATCTTCCCTTACCTGAACAACTGTCTCATAAAAGGCGGCTTGGCAGACAAAGTGTGTCAGACAAATCACTGCACCATTCTCGTCCTGGAAAACTTGGGGTGTGTTGCCAACTACCCAAAGTCCCATCTATTTCCTATCCAACGTCTGGAGTTCATGAGGGCCCTTCTTGACATGACTCGGGCCCAAGCATTTCTGCCTCTGGACAGGGCTTGTCGCCTGGCAGACCTCACCACGTATATACAGAGTCACTGAAGGGTTCCCACCAAGCTCATGTTCTGCCTTCTGGGCCATATGGCCTTGACGGTGCATGTCATGCCAGATTCCCACTTGCACATGTGTTAGGCTCAATGGACTCTGAGTGTTCAGTGGACCCAGGCATCAGGTCACCTTGGCGACCTAATCAGTATGACCCCGGCCCTGGTCATCTCCCTCGACTGGTGGTGGCAGCACAGGCACCTCCAGATGGGCATGCCCTTCTGAGTCCTCTCCCCTCAAGCCACCCTAATGACAGACGCCTCCAATTTGGGCTGGAGTGCCCACTGTGGTGAGCTCTGGACCCAGGGTGTCTGGTCTCTGGAGGAGAGCTTCCTTCAGATCAACTTCCCTGCGTGCCTTCCAACACCACCTATCCAACCAGGTGATTCTGGTCCAAATGGACAATCAGGTGGCAGTGTCCTACCTCAACAAGCAGGGGGGTACGGGATCATACCTCCTCTTCTGAGAGGTGGTTCACCTGTGGAAGTTCACCAGAGTCTGGGGCATGCTCCTTCAAGCTGTATACCTTCCAGGTCACATGCATGTCCTCGCAACAATCTCATTCAGATCCTTCAGCCCCATAAGTGGCAGCTAATCCCGTGAGTGGCAAGTCAACTGTTCCAGATGTAGGGTTTGCCTGCCCTAGATCTCTTTGACAGCCCCACCAATGCTTAATTACCGCATTTCTGCTCTCGGATCTCGAACCCGCACCAAGTGGCAGCTGATGCCGTTCTCCTGTCCTGGGGCAAGGGTCTGCTCTATGCATTCCCGCCAATGCCCCTGGTTCCCAGAATGCTTCTCAAGATTCAGACGGATCAGGCCTTTGTGATCCTCATTGCTCTGAGATGGCCCAGGCATCCTTGGTTTCCCCTGCTGCTCTGTCTCTTTCTGGTACACCCGATTGCCCTGGTGTGTGTCCCAGATCTCCTCACACAGGGAGACGGTGCCTCCTGCACCCCAATCTCTGATCACTCACCTTGATGGCTTGGCTGCTGAAAAGCTAACCTTGGCTAGTTTTTGTCTGTCCAGGGAGGTTGAGGACGTACTTCTAGCATTCTGCAAGGACTCCACGAGGCAGGCTTATGCCTTCAAGGGGCACCGTTTTTCCTTCTGGTGCACAGACCGAGGTGTCAGCTTCTTCTAGTTGCCTATTGGCTCTGTCTTACAGTATTTGTTGCGCCTTTCCCAACTGGGCTTAAAATCCAACTCGGTACATGTACATCTTAGTGTACTGGCTGCGCACCATCATCTGACTGATAGACAGCCCTTATCCATATATCCCCTCGTAGGCCGTTTCATGAGGGGGCTCCTCCTTACATGGCCTCCTGTGCGCCCCGTGGCGATAGCTTGGGACCTTAACATGATCCTTGCGAAACTCATGGCTCCTTCCTTTGAGCCTCTGTCCTCCAGCCATCTCAATTATCTGACTTGGAAAGTGGTCTTTTTGGTGGTGCTTACTTCTGCTCACTGCATTAACAAGCTTCAGGCCCTGGCGGTGCATGCCCCCTACACCAGGTTTCATTGGAATAGGGTGGTCCTCCGCACCCATCCAAAGTTCCTTCCCTTTTCATCTGAATCAAGAAGTGGTGCTTCCCATGTTTTTCCCCAGCCTCACAGTAGCCAGATGGAAGCTGCACTCCACATTTTAGACAGTAAAAGTGTCCTAGCCTTTTACCTGGAGTGCACCAGTTCACTTCGCTGCTCTTTGTAGGTTTTCGTTTCCCTTGACCCCAACAGGCTCGGTGTTGCAGTCTCGAAGTGCACCCTTTCCTCCTGGGTGGAGGACTGCATTTCCTTCACCTATGTTTAGGCTGGCCTCTCCTTGGAAGGGCCCGTTACTGCCCACAATGTGTGGGTGAGAGTGGCTGCAGTGGCAAACTTGCACTCTGTCTGCTTGCTGAAGATCTGCAGGGCAGCCACCTGGTCCTCAGTCCATATCTTCACTGTGCATTACTGCTGGACAAGAATTCATGGCGTTATGGCGCTTTCAGTCAGACAGTACTCCATCATCTGTTTGGGGATTAAGGCAACTCCTCCCTCTGACCCTTCTGTCTGTCCTGGCTACTGGAGAGCTGACTGTTTAGACAACGCTTGGCTAGATTGGAGGTCTTAAGGTCATTCTGCTTTCTTCGCTGGCATTTGTGGTTCAACTTTTCGGTCATCCATGGCCTTTTTACAGGTTTTTTCAGTAGTCTGTAGGTTGGGAGTTCCATAAATGTGGACTGACTTCCTGCTTGTTCCCGGAAAAAGCATAGTTACTCACCTCTAGCAGGTGTTCTCCGGCATCAGCAGGAATCAGTCTTCACTATATTCCCTCCTTCTCATGGAGTTGTTTTTGTTTTTTCTGCTTATTAGCTATGTTATCATACTGAGGTAAGATGGCACCTTTGGGCGGGAAAGTGACCGCGCATGTGTGGCGCAACTCCCAAAGGCTTTCTTGAAAGCTGGGGAATGGATACCACGTGGACTCTGTTGGTGCCGTCTGCATAAGTGAGGACTGATTCCTGCTGTTCCCAGAGAATACCTGCTACAGGTGAGTAACTACACTGTCAGCAGCCATATCCAGTCAGGAGCTCCTGCTGAATAACTGCATTCAGTGCTGACACCTGGTTTGCAGGATTTTCAGCCAGCCCTTGCTTGGATTGTATTGTAGGCCTGCTTTTTATGCAGCCTACGTTATTCAGAGAGCGGACACTGAAAATCTCACTAACCAGGTAAGTGCCACTACTACCCGGTTAGTGTCGGTACCGCTCCTGCTACACCCACAGACTACCCCTGCACTAATGGGACAGTGCCATGGCAGTCTGTGGAGATATTCAATGGCAGTATCTGTGGCCAGCTAAGGACTTTCAATATTGGCCCGTCTAAGTCTAGAAGGTCTTTATTATGAAGCTAATTAGTTCCTATTTAACAGACGTACCAGGGTGCTGTAAGGGGAAGGAAGTAGTTATTTAAGTCTGTGGGGTAGGGGTATTATTTCTTTCAGCTCTCCTGATAACAGCCCATCTGTTACCCAAAAAATTAAACATTATTTATTTACAAATCTAACTACGTTACAACTAACATACAAATCCATATTATAGAACGCTTAAAACATAACATAAAATAATAAAACATAAAACACACTATTAATGCTCTTAAAGTTTTGAAGGGGAGAATTGATGTACAAAGACTCCATCTGTACATAAAGGAGTCAAAATGCCCAGTGCCAGCAGGCAAATGATTTACATGACACCGGTCCTTACATGGTCTGCTGAAGTCTAGAGGGTTAAAGGAGACAAGCAACTATTGCCTCAACCTGCCACAGCATTATTCTTTTCTCTGTTCACTCATGGTCCATTAACTCTGACTCTAGCAATTATATGACTGAATGAAAGCCCAACATGCTCTGAAGAAAGGTTTGTGGCTCTTACGGCTTTGTGTTGACAGTATCTCACGTATCTTGTCATGGAAGACTAAAAGATTTCTACATTACTATAATCCAGTGCCAACCGCCAGGCACATTAGGAACTACTACAAACTCTGCCCATTTAGAACCCATAGCAAACCTGCCATATCCTAACAGCACTACCAGGACTCACAAAGCACCAGACCCTACCTATCAAAAGGCAACACTGCAAAGATTAAACCAATACATTTCAGAGAATAACAATAGATGGCCTACTGGGGAAAGAGAACAAGTGGCAATGTCAAATAGGAATTACATAAACAGAATACCTCAGCTCAGATACACATGCAGAACATAGACCATCACCAAACAAAGAATCACAATCTAGAAACAAGAAGACAATAATTAAATTGGGAACCCCAAAAGCCAAACTTGGAATGTACAACAACACTGTAGAACTAAAACTATAAATTAATTTCCGCTTGTACTAAACAAAGTGCAGATGTTAATGATGCACATTTCCCAGAGCTGAAATATTCAGGTTAATAAATTCAAAAGAAAGAGATATTTTTCTACCTTTTGTGCATTTTTTTTTCAGTTGCAATTGCTCCAGCCACTTTCTTCTGGTTTCTTCGTGCCTTCTGCTAACTCTCCATCGTCTGCTGTCCATTTGTCCTTTCTTCTCTCTTCTAGTTTTTTTTCCATTCTCTATCTGCTTTAACATACTAATCTTTCTCCTTTTGCTCTTTCCTCATTCCTATTTCATCCACTCAAATTTTACCCCTCCATCCTCAATCCCCACTTACTCTCCCAATACCCGGCCAAGTGTAGATTTGTCTTCCCTCCCACACAAAATATTTTTTCCCTCTCCATTTCACTTTCCCACCTCCATCCCATTCTAATCCTCCCCAAAATCAGCTCCCTTCTAGTTTCAGCCCCACCCAGCATCCGTTCCCTTCTAGTCCCCGCATCAGCCCATTTCCAGTCCTAGCCCCCCATCAGCCCATTTCCAGTCCTAGCTCCCCCATCCATTTCTAGTCCTATCCGAGCCCCTCCATCAGCTCATTCCCAAACCCAGCCACCCATCAGCCCATGTCAAATCCTAGCTCCCCTCCACTCAGCCCATTTCCAATCCAAGCCGTCCATTAGCCTACTTCCAGTTCTAGCCCCTCCATGAGTCCATTTAAATTCAAGCCCCCACCACAGCCCATTTCCAATCTTAGCTACCCCCAACAGCCCATTTCCAGTGCTATCCTAGCCCCTCCATCAGCCCATTTGTTGTCCTAGCGCCCCCCCACTCAGCCCATTTCCAGTCCTCTTGATGTTTTATGGCCAAAACAAACACTTTCCCAATGTCAGTTCTGCCTGGAGCAAGTATAACCTTAGACCTCACTCCAGTCATCCAGGACTTTCTGAGATCAGGCAGGGATGTCCAGATTCTTGGGAACGCCCTAACCACGCCTCTACCATTCTCTGTTCAGACTTGGATATCCTCAGATCCAGCTTCTGAAATGGCTCTAGAGATGTCTCTGTGCTTTGGAAATCCCTACATCTGTTTGCATATGTCCAAAAGACGAATAGAGCTCCTAAAAAAAACTCCTTAATAAGGAATACTTTTTGCAAATTAAAGGTACATCTATGGGAGCCTTGTTGACTCCCTCAGTATGTTTATATGTGGCATGGATTTAATAAAAATATCTCTATAAATCAGCTTATAGGCCCCATATCCTCATGTGGTCATGTTATATTGATGATGTCTTTTTTGAATTCAGATACTGTCCTCATCTCTACCACCTCCAATGGGAGACTATTCCATGGATCCACCACTCATTTCATAAAGAAATATTTCCACATATCACTCCTGAATCTATCCCCTTTCACCCTCATCCCATGTTCCCTCATAGTAGAATTTGCTTTCAATCGAAAGAGGCTCTCCCCTTGTGCATTTATGCATGGAGGTATTTAAATGTCTCAATCATATCTCCTCTATCTCACCTTTCCTCTAAGGTGTACATATTAAGATCCTTAAGCCTGTCCTCATATGCTTTATAATACACAAACAAATTAGGATGGACACGATAGCAGAACTATCCATTAGTATTCACAACATTACCAATCTTAAGTGTATATATAGATCAGCGATTGAATATCATGTTCTCTGTGTAATATGTAAATAGTTTACCCTGTAATTACTCCAAGTTACCTATCCTGTTAAAATGTAAGCACAAGACAGTCTCGACTGAATTGAGCATTTATTGTTAATTGTAAACCGCACTGATAACAAAGAGCGCGGTATATAAGAGCTGTTAAATAAAATAAATAAATAAATAATGAAGACCACTAACCATTTTAGTAGCCACCCTCTGTACTGACTCCATCCTGTTTATATCCTTTTGAAGGTGCGGTCTCCAGAATTGCACACAATACTCCACATGAGTTTGCACCAAAGACTTATACAGAGGCACTATCGCCTCTTTTTTTCTGCTATCCATTCCTCTCCCTATGCACCCGAGTATCATTCTAGCTTTTGCCATCGCCTTTTCTACCTGTTTAGCTACCTTAAGATCATCAGACACAACCACGCCAAGGTCCCGCTCTTCTTTAGTGGCCAAAAGTACTTCACACCCTATACTATATTGTTCCCTTGGATTGCTGCAACCCAAATGCATGACCTTGCATTTTTTAACATTAAATCCCAGCTGCCAAATTCTAGACCATTCTTCAAGCTTAGCGAGATCCCTCCTCATGTTATCTACACCTTCCTGGGTGTCTACTCTATTGGAGATTTTGATATCATCCGCAAAGAGGTAAACCTTACCCGATAGACCATCCGCTATATCACTAACAAAGATGTTAAAAAGAATCGGACCAAGGACAGATCCCAGGGGCACACCACTGGTAACTTCCCACTCCTCAGAGTGAGCTCCATTTACCTGTACCCTTTGTCGCCTCCCACTCAACCAATTTCTAAACCAAGCAGTAACTTTAGGTTCCATCCCTAGGGTGCTGTTTGTTTATAGGTCGCCTGTGAGGAACAGTGTCAAAGACTTTACTGAAATCTAAATACACCACATCAAGGGCTCTCCTTCAGTTCAACTCCCTGGTCACCCAGTCAAAGAAATCAATCAGATTTGTGTGACCTGCCTCTGGTGAATCCATGCTGCCTCGGATCCTGCAATCCGCTGGACTCCAGAAACCTCACTATTTTCTTTTTCAGCAGCGTTTCCAATAATTTACTCACCACTGAAGTTAAACGAACCGGCCTGTAGTTTTCAACCACATCCTTACTTCCGCTTTTGTGTAAAGGGACCATATGAGCCTCTCTCCAGTCCTTTGGCACCACTCCCGACTCCAACGAGGCATTGAAATTGTCAGTCAGTGTAGCTGCTAGAACGTCCCCAAGTTCCCTCAGTATTCTAGGGCGTATCCCATCCGGTCCCATTGCTTTGTCTACTTTAAGTTTCGCTAGTTTCTCACAAACTCAGTCTTCTGAAAATTGTTCAAGATGCCACTCACTTCTGTTCCTGTTTGTAGGTGTTTTCTGAGGTCCTGTTCCTGGTTCTTCATCTGTGAACACAGGCAGAGGAGTGGCCTAGTGGTTGGGGGCAAGTTACCTCAGGCCAGAAGGTTCAAATCCCACTAGAGAACAGCAACCTTGGGCCGGAAGGACTGGGGTTTCTAGTCCCACAGGTGCTCTTTGTGGAATTGGGCAAGCCACTTAACGCTCCATTGCCCATGTTCCCTGTAAAATGGTTATCTCCAAGTTATAATGCCCTGTTCAATGTAATTTCACTTTGTAAACCACCTTGATATCATGAAAGGCCATATATAAGAAATGTTAAATAAATAAATTCCACTTTATCCTCATCAGCTTCTACATATTCCTCCCCTTCACCCTTGAGTCTGACAATACCACTTTTGCTCTTCCTCTTTTTGCTAACAAATCTGAAAAATGTATTTTTCCCCCCCCGCACCCCCCCCCCCCCCATTTTATTGCATTGGCTATTTCCTCCTCTTTTTGAATCTTTGCTTTCCTGACTACTTTACTAGCTTCTCTAAGTTTTTCCAAATATAGATGCCTGTCTTCCTCTCTCTTTGATCTCTTGTATTTCATGAAGGCCTCCCTCTTTTTCTTCACCTTTTCAGCTACTTCTTTTGAAAACCATAGTGGTCTCCTTTTCCTTTTACCTTTATTTACTATTTTTCAAAAAGGTTGGTTGCCCTTAAAATATCCCCTTTCAGTTTTTCCCATTGTTTTTCTACATCCCCCAGCTGTTACCATCCCGCTAACGACTCCTTGAGGTATTGTCCCATCTTGGCAAAGTTAGTTTTCCTAAAGACCCTTGCTTTTGAATGGATTCTAACAGCCCTAGTCCTAATACTGAACTACACCATCTGATGATCACTGGATGCAAAATGATGTCCCACTATAATCTCAGAAACACTTTCACCATTAATAAGCACCAAGTCCAGTATGGCCCCTTCACGTGTGGGGTCTGTTACCAATTGCCTGAATAGTTCTCCCTGTAGAGAATCCAGGATCTCCTTACTTCTAGAAGATACTGCAGCAGGAATGTGCCAATCAACATCTGGCATATTGAAATCTCCTATCAGTAGCACTTCCCCTTTCCTAGCAATGCTGCGAATGTCTTCAATTAATTCTCTGTCCACCTCTTCCTCTTGTGAGGGAGGTCTGTATATCACACCAATGCAAACAGATTTCTCTTTCCCTCTTTCTAGTTTAACCCACAATGCCTCCTCTCTCTCTTTTAAGCTCTGTAATTCCAAAGCTTTAATAGTAGTTTTTACATATAGTGCCACTCCTCCTCTCCTTCTTCCTACCCTGTCCTTTCTGAATAAAGTATAGCTAGGTATAGTTACATCCCAATCATGGTTTTCTGTTAACCATGTTTCTGTAATTGCCAGTAAATCCAAGTCAGCCACTCCCACCAAAGCTTTAACTTCAGGGATCTTATTTCCCATGCTACGGGCATTTATACACACTGCTTTCCATATGTTACCCCTATTACCCATTTCCATGAAGTTATTTAATGTATCACCTACCTGGGGGCTTTCACCTACCTGGGGGCTTTCTTCACCCATCCCCAAGGAAATGAGAGAGTTTTGGATGTAATAGTTATTTCAGATGGATACATTCTCTCTTACATTTCTCTTACATTTTGCATGAATTAGTTTATGTAATAATCTCACTTTGTATGACAAGTAATGCGTAATATGTAATTATTTCTCTGACATAGTCTGTGTCATGATATAACTGAGGGAAAAATATCCATCACATGCACACTTTAAAAAGAGACTCTTCTCTTCCATCAATGATGCTTATAAACATTACATAGCAGAAATACGTAAACCAATTATTATTAATATAGAACAGGCCATGATAAATTTTTGTTGTGTTTAGTTTCCAGCCCAAAAACTTAGGAGTCATCGGCTGAAACCTTCCCCTCACCCCCATTTAATGAATTTTGGGAGTAGGGGTGGGGGATGGAAGAGATCCACTCGAGGTCTACTTCAACTTCTGTAGGACATGATTTACTAAGGCTACTTTTCCCATTCCATGTCTGAGGAAAAAGAAAGTAAATCAGGCCCTTAAACATCCCTGCAGGCTACTGGCAGAAATCCCCAGCTATCAGCCTCCCTCCCCACCCAGTCTTGTTCTTTCTCCTCCCATCATGCTGTTAATCAGTCTTTCCCTTTTAGCACATTTCTCTCCATCCTACCATCTCCCTCTTCACTAAAATCAGCCCCCCCCCATCCACAGCTATTACTTCATTCAGCCAGGCTCCTAGCTCCTACCCCTAACAAGCCCAGTTAGCCTTCTTCCCTCTCAGCCCTCTCAGTTCCAAGGTCAGGATCGGTGACAGCTATACTGTAATAGAAACAGCCTCTCTTTCCTCTGTACTGTAGCTTTCTTTCAGCTATTTTATGGCTTTTATTCTTTGGAGAGCCACCTCAACCATGTCTACAGGGAAATAGGAAGTGTCCAATACTTCATCTTGGTAAGTTTTTTATAAATGAACATTAGTTAAGCTGGTTTTTAGTTACTGATGAGTTGAGGAAGTGTTTTCCTTCCCTGTGGAGGCATATAAAAAAGGAGGTTTGCTGTGATCTCCATAGTTCATGTGCAAAATCCCCTCTGGATACATTTTATGATGCAGCCTACAATGAATCTCTATGTAACTTCTAGGAAAGTCTGATGTCATAAGAGGGCATTATGACAGCAGAATACTGGCAAGAGAAAGTGTCTCTCTCTCACCAAGGAGATTCAGTTGTTTGTTTCCAAACACTGAAGAGTTTGAAGAGAGCAAACATAAACAATGGAAACCCTAAAGAAGGGGTTCTCAAGCTTGCCTCACCGACAGTCGGGTTTTCAGGATATCCACAATGAATATGCATGAGAGATTTGCACACGCTGCCTCTATTATATGGAAACCTCTCTCATACTGTGGTAGGCTATAGCCTGTAAGCTAGGCCTGGATTCCAACCCCCACCTGGGATTAGTGCTGAAAAAGAACCAGAGTTAGAGAATCTGCTTATTATGAAGTTTGTACAATTTCTTTATGCTTGAATTGCCCTTGCATTCTCTGAGCTAGAAATGTCCTTGAAGTAGAAATGTAACCATGTCTATGACTATGCCTTTGTTAGAACAGTCTGAGAAGGGGGAACAGGGAGTGAGGCCCAAAGAGGGTCCCCGATTGGATAGGTGCAAGGGGCGTTGGAACCAATAGAAAGTTTGCCTCTATCAAATTGTAAAAATTGTATATACGGAATTTGCTCCTGTACTTCATTGCTCAGTCCCTTTTGGACATGCTCCTGTCTGGGCCTGTGCACAATAAAGTGGCTTGGACCCTGCAACTGACTCCTGGTATTATTTCTTGCGTGCACTTCGCTGCTACATTTCATATTCATTGTGGATATCCAGGAAAATCGACTGTGGGTAGGCCCAAGGACAAGTTTGGGAACCCCTAAAGAGTAAGAAGACAGGAAGCTCAGCTAATATCAGCAGTGCACAAGCATGATCTGGAAGCGATGCCTGGTCAAGTTGATCACCTGAATCAAAGGCAGTTCCAATGTGTCAGAGCCAGAAGAGTCTCCCAGAACCACCCAGTACATTAAATGGAGCAGCCTGGCCAGCTTTGCCCCCAAAACTGTAGCAAAAGTCGTCCAGGACCATTTGTCAACAGCTGCCCAGACAGAATTTGCCACCTTGGTTTCTTTTCTCTTCCAGGGGGTTCATAATCATTGACTGAACATGTAGTCAGTAGGTTCTCTTTATCTCTATGTCCCTGTACCCGGCCTTTCTCCTTCTATCCTGACTTCCCATCTAATATAATCTGTGGCAGCCCTGAGCACCAGCATCAGCATCAGCATGAGACAAGTCTGAGGTAGCCTGAAGAGCACCTGAAATCTGCTCCTTGCCAGACCCGATCTGGATGGTGGTACAGTACAGAGGAGATTTTCCTTCCTAACACTGTATTTTCCAACTCCATTAAGAACAATGATCTCTCTCTCCATGTATGTATTAGGCATTTCAGGATAGTATGGGCATTTATTTCGGTATCTAAAAGTGTGCTCAAATTACTTATGCATATATATACCTATGAATGTATGTGTGCACAATTAAATTATTTGTGTACAAAAGCCATAGTGTGCACTCCCGCAGAATGCTTGGTGAGTTACTTTGCCTGATAGGGAACCTCTGTGTAGGTGAGGGGGTGTGTATGGATGGGGGATGGGGAGATCATTTATATAACAGCACAAAGCGCTGTGCAGCTCTGCAGACACATGGGGCCCTTTTACTAGAGGGCGCTAGCTGTCAACACGTGTTCCTATTCGTCTCTCCGGGCCAGTCCATGACCTTTGGGGGTGATCAATCCGCTCCAGCAGCTGAGGACTGAACTACTGAGTTTTCTGACAGGTTACCCAGCTCCCCCTGGTGTCAGAGAATCAGTCTTTCAGTCCTCAGCAGCTGAACAGGACGTCGAATCCCAGCTCCCCAGAGAGACACTTAGGAAGGCCTTAGTTAGTGGTAGATTTCAAAGAGAAAGACATTGGAACTTATTATTAAAAAAAAAAAAGGCTAAGGCTATCCTATGATTAGAGGAAGGCATACAGGCTTTACGTATGGTGCCCCTGATTGGTCTGTCCTAGCAGGGCAGTTCCCAACCAGAGTAATAGGAGTGCACTGAAAACGCTTACAAAAAATTAATTGAGGAAACTCGCTTTAAAGCAGCGAGCAGAAGCGGCAGAAGGGCTCTAACCCTCCGTTTCTCCAGCCGCTTGATTACGGGCTGCTAGAGGCAGAGCCTGCCTCACAAACACTTCGCTGCACAAGCTAAGGATTCAGGCCTGGGAGCCCCAGTGTCCTTCTCTTTCCTGCCCGTGGCGCCGCCTCGTCGGTTTCCCGCTAGCAGCGGTGAAGCGGAGGCAGGATCTTTTCGCTACTGTCGGAGTCCGCAGATAAGCGGGCAGTGCAGGGAACGCGGTTTCTTCCCCGCTGCGTGGTCCGGCGGCAGTTGGCTTCGTCTTCGGCGGTCAGTTTTTTACAGGGAGGGCTGCCCGCGCATCTCGTTTCCGCGGCTCTCTTCTCATTTTCTGCGCAGGGGCTCTTGTAAGTTGGGGCTCTGTCTTCTCCGTTCAGTCTCTCATGGAGGGAAAGAAGTCAGGAGAGGTAATGGCGCCGTCTCCCAGCCCCTTGGAAAAGGCGGGAACGGCGGCCATTTTAAAGGAGCCGGCCGTTCCTCCCGCACTGCCAAGTAAGGCGCAAAAGAAGCGCTCTAAATCACACAAGTCTCCATCGGTGGAGGAGCAACAGCAGATGCCTGGGACTGCTTTTCCAGAGTTATTAGGCTCGTTTTTCTCCCCGGAGTTTATAGTTTCCATGCATAACGCTTATCTTTTAAAAAAATCTCATTTATCTCAAGGTGCTCTCTCTGACAGTTTGGTGGGGGTTCAGCCACTGGAAACGGGGCTGACAGACCCAGGGGAGGGCACTTCTTCTAGGGAGATGATGCTAGATGCAGGTGTGAAGTTAGGGGCACATAGTGGGGTTTCTCCTTTGCCTGAGGAAGGAGAGCTGCTCTCCGAGACAGCTGGGGATCCCTGGCCGGGCGAGTTGGAGGAAGGGGAATTTGGACCGGGTGAGGATCCCAATGTCTTTCGCGTCTTCTGTAAAGAAGAGCTGGGGGCCTTAATTTCTCAGTCCCTCGCTGCTTTAAATATGGTGCTGCCGGCGGCGCAGCAGGAGCCTCCGGAGGATCCCTTATTACAGGGGTTTAGATCTGAGCAGAAATGTTTCCCTATTCATAGGGTTATTAAACAAATGATTGAGTCCGAATGGGAATGCCCAGAAGCCTCGTTGCGAGGGGGTCGCGCGATGGCTCGCCTCTATCCAGTCCCTCAGGACGAGAGAGACTTACTCTGGATGCCTAAAGTGGATGCGTTAGTGTCAGCGGTCACTAAGAAGACCACCATCCCGGTTGAAGGAGGGACAGCGCTTAAGGATCTGCAGGATCGGCGGTTGGAAGTGCTTTTGAAACAAGCTTTTGATTCCAGCGCACTGGCCCTACAGGCGTCGGTCTGTGGGGCCTACGTGTCTCGTGCGATGGTTGCAGGGGGAGCAGACCCTGGAGAAGGGGGAAGAGGCGCCGGCAGAAGGCGCGAAGCTCGAGTCCACGGCGGCCTATTTGGCGGATGCCTTTTATGATTTGGTGCGTATTGCCGCGAAGTCTATGGCTTCGCTGATTGCGGCTCGGCGTTTTCTCTGGCTGCGGAATTGGGCGGCTGATGCGTCTTCTAAGGCGCAGCTCAGTAAGCTTCCATACAAGGGCAAGTTATTGTTTGGGGAAGTGTTAGAGAAGATCGTTAAGGATTTGGGAGACTCTGAAGGGGGTCGCCTCCCAGAGGACCGTCCGAGAGCAGCGAAAGTAAGTTCCTCTCAGAGAAGTCATGGTAAGGACTTTCATCGGTTTTGCGGCTCTCGCTTCTCGCCGTATCAACGCGGTCGTTTTGTGGCGAGAGGACAGTCCTTTCGGGGCGCCAGAGGCTTCAACCGGGGATACTTTAATGCCCAACAGAGCTCGGCCAAGAAGCCGCAATGAAGTGAGGCCGGTCCAGGTGGAGATTCCTGTGGGGGGGCGCTTGCAGCGTTTCCTTTCCACCTGGGCCACGGTGACTACGGACCGGTGGGTCCTAGAGATTATCAGGGCCGGCTATGTGCTAGAGTTCGCGCAGTCTTTGCCGGACGCTATTGTCCGTTCTCCATGCGGGCCACCGGCAAAGAAGGAGGCGGTCCACCAGACGCTGCTGCGTCTGCTGCAGCTTCGGGCGGTAGTGCCAGTGCCTGTAGACCAGTACGGCTTAGGCCGATACTCGATTTATTTTGTCGTCCCCAAAAAGGAAGGTTCTTTTCAGCCGGTGTTGGATCTCAAGCACGTCAACTGCTGCTTGCGAGTGCCTCATTTCCGAATGGAAACCTTACGGTCCGTTATCCGGTCGGTAAAGCCGGGAGAAGTGCTGACCTCCATAGATTTAACGGAAGCGTACCTGCACATCCCGATCAGGCCCGAACATCAAAGGTTCCTGCGGTTTGCAGTACCCATGGGCCATTTTCAGTTCCGAGCTTTGCTGTTTGGGCTGGCGCCGGCGCCACGCACGTTTACCAAAGTTATGGTGGTGGTAGCGGCAGCGCTTCGGAAAGAAGGGATTCAGGTCCATCCTTATCTGGACGACTGGCTTCGGGCTCCGTCACGGACGGAGTCTGTCGAGGCCACCGCTCGAGTGGTGGAGTTCCTCGAGTGGTTAGGCTGGGTTATCAACCGAGCAAAGAGTCATTTGGAGCCGACCATGCAGTTGACATATCTGGGAGCCCTCTTTGACACGGCGGTGGGCTCCGTGTTTCTGCCAGCAGAAAGAGTGAACAAACATTTGGGGCAGGTGTCAGCGTTTCTGTGAGTCAAGTCTCTGTCGGCCTGGCGTTATCTTCAGGTCTTGGGGTCGATGGCGGCGGCCATAGAGCTAGTTCCCTGGGCCAGGGTGCATATGTGGCCTCTTCAGCAGGCGTTGTTATCTTGTTGGTCTCCGCAAAGTCATCCACTGTCGCAACGGTTGGTGTGCCCGGAAGACGTCCACGTCAGTCTTCAGTGGTGGTTAGTTCCAGCTCACCTTCAAGCGGGGGTGCCGCTGGAGCTGCCGCAGTGGGTATTGCTCACGACAGACGCAAGTCTCTCCGGTTGGGGGGTGCATTGTTTGTCGCAGCTGGCGCAGGGCACCTGGTCGGCGGAAGAGAGCGGTTGGTCGATAAATCGCCTGGAGTTACGGGCGGTTTGCTTGGCGCTCGTCAGCTTTCTAGACTTGGTCAGAGGACGGGCAGTTCGTGTCTTCTCCAACAATCAAGTGACGGTCTCATACATCAACAGGCAGGGCGGCACCGGCAGTGTAGTGCTGCTGGAAGAGAGTCAGCAGCTGTTTCAATGGGCAGAGATTCATATTTTGGCCATTTCCGCAGCGCATGTCGCAGGGAAGGACAACATACAAGTCGATTATCTCAGTCGTCATCGCCTAGACCCGGAAGAATGGGAATTGGACTGGGCGGTGTTTCAGGAGATTGCTCTCCGCTGGGGTCAGCCGGTCATGGATCTCATGGCGACCCAAGCCAATGCCAAAGCGCCGCGCTTTTTCAGCAGGCACAGGGAGCATATGTCAGAGGGGCTGGACAGCCTGGTGCAGCCTTGGCCGTCGGGTCTCCTTCTGTACGTGTTTCCTCTGTGGCCTCTCTTAGGCCGGACCATCTGAAGGATTGCGACCCACGAGGGGCTGGTGATTTTGGTGGCGCTGGACTGGCCGCGCCGTCCGTGGTATGCCGATCTGGTCCGACTGCTAGTAGCTCCTCCCTGGAGGTTGCCCGGTCGGTTCGATCTCTTGAGACAAGGGCCTGTGCGCATGCCGCAGGTGGATCGATTCTCGCTTACGGCTTGGCTCTTGAAAGGAGCCGGTTGAACCGGAAGGGCTACTCGACGGCAGTGATAGCCACTTTGCTGCAGTCCCGCAGGCGTTCGACTTCGCTGGCTTACATTAGAGTGTGGCGCATTTTTGAGGCCTGGTGTTCCGATCGTCAGCTTGCGCCCGAGAGATCGCAACTTCCCGAGATTTTAGTCTTTCTTCAGGGGGGCCTAGAGAAATGGTTGGCCCTTAGTATGCTGAGAGTTCAACTGGCGGCGCTAGTGTGTTACAGAGGCCAAGTGCAAGGTAGGCCGCTTTCCTCGCATCCGGACGTGCTCCGTTTTTTCCGGGCTGCGCGGAACATTCGACCTCCGGTGAGGCGCGTGGTGCCTCCTTGGGATTTAAATTTGGTCTTACAGGTGTTGACGGACCCTTCTTTCGTGTCAGGGTCGGCGGGACGGCTGCGGGAGTTGTCCTGGAAGACGGCTTTTTTGGTGGCCTTGTGTTCGGCCCGGAGAATTTCAGATTTATAAGAACATAAGAACATAAGATATGCCATACTGGGTCAGACCAAGGTCCATCAAGCCCAGTATTCTGTTTCCAACAGTGGCCAATCTAGGTCATATGTACCTAGCAGTTTCCCCAAGAGACAAAAGTTCCACAATGCTTGTACTGGGTCAAGCATTGATATCTTCGATCACTTCTTAATAATGGTTTATGGACCTTTCCTCCAGGAACTTGTCCAAACCTTTTTTAAACCCAGCTACACTAACAGCCTTTACTACATCCTCCAGTAACAAATTCCAGAGTTTGATTACATGTTGAGTGAAAAAATATTTTCTTTTATTAGTCTTAAATAGTTTACCCCGTAGCTTCATTGCATGTCCCCTAGTCTTTCTTTTTTTTTTTTTAAACATTTATTTTCATTTTGCAACAAACAAAAGAAACAACACACCAAAAGAGACAAAACAAGTATACAATAAGGAAAAGTAAACCCATTACCCCCCACCCCAATGCTTCTTCTCTACCCGATTATATCAGGATGTGAGCGCTTCCAATTAACAGTGATTATACATCAAACAATCAAAAAAGTATCTACAATACAGCATGATCATGGAACAGAGACATATACAAAGTTAGACAGTCAAATGAGAGCATTTAGCAAAATGTACATAGTCATTGAGCATCATCCATTGAGACCAATGAAAAGGAGTCTGAATGGAGGAAGCGAAACAGTCGAGGTATTCGTTCATATTTACTGCAAGGACAGACATGATTCCACCAGTCATTGGGGCTCAAGTGGGAGCTAGTGTTCAGTATTGCTTAGGTAGGGAAATAGCAATGCCGAGCATAAAGTTCGAAAGGAGATAAGCCAGTTTTGGGAGAGAGGGGATCCCCGCAACTAGGCGAAGTCCCACTATCCTCCAAGAGAGGGGCTCCTAAGAGTGCAAGATAGACTAAATACGACCCCAGACCCGACGCCAGTGATACTGCAGTGCGGGATATTCAGGCATAACATGAAGCAAGGAACCAGTGGCCGCAGGACGTGTCCCGCAACCAGTGCCCTGAGTAGTGTTCCATTTATCTAATCTGTGAGGAGTATGATAAAACACCGGTGGGCTAGAGAGAGGAGGTTCTGAGTGAATGAGGCGGATCGGGAACCCATGTCCCTCTACTCCGGATAAGGCTCCATTGCTCCGAGGTCAAAGTCACATTACATAAGATTTAATAAAATTAGATGCTACACCCGGTAAACTATCAAGAGATCGGAGAATCTCCGATCAATCTTATGTAGGGAATGCCGATGGCGGGAGTTTTCTAGTGCTCCGAAGGCAATGCTGAAGTTGCACTGACCAGAGTCAGGAGTCTAAAAATTACATAAAAGTATTAAAGGCACCTAAAGTGTCTAAAAGCATTGGTGGATAGTGGGAATCTAATGAGAGAGTCATACCAGGGAGAAAGGTAAGAGGAATCGGTTGCAAAGGCTCGCTTCTATATCTAGCCACACAGGTCAACTCGGTACTGGAGCTTCCGACCAGCGAGGACCGTGTTTGAGAAGATCAGAGCGAGGGAACACTGAGGAAAATCCCCACCAAGCATCAATGGAGCACTAGGAGAGGCCAAGGCCAACTGCGCAATACTTGCATAGTAAGCAGGGTTGTCCACATTCAGGGCATAATGCAAATACACGTGAATTCACTATCTCCAACCTCTAGGTACACACAGGCCCATCCACCCTCCGTGGAGTGGACCATTAATGCCGTTGACGGTGAATGATTAGATTTTACATAAGGCCATACAGGAAATTTAAGATTCTGAGCATGATAGCACACATAATTTCACTATGTCCCCCAAACTGACTGTATCTAGCTGTACACATGACACAGAAAATAAGCTAATACAATACAAGGAAGCGCCCCACATTAACAAAGTAAACCGCAGTACGGTAGAGGAGAAGCAAAACCCCAAAATTACTGGCGACCATGTGTCTGCGGGGAGAAACCCCAGAGAAGGCCGAAATTGAAAAAACACATAACTGTAGGACTGTGCGTGCTCCGAATCCGACCGAGGCACATATCATGAAGGGATAGGAGACCAAAAGAACAAAAGTCATATGGAGAAAGAAAGAAAGTCCAGGCTATTTCTGTGCTTGGCTATGACCGCCACATCGGGCCCTTCAAAATGGCGGATAGAACCGGCTGATAAAAGTCCATGATTCGGGATTAGCGCATCTGCTCTGCTTCTTTGGAGTCTAAAAATGTTGATAGTAGATCGGGATCTTCGAACGTCCTGGTTTGGTTGTGGAGAGTCACTCGGAGCTTAGCCGGATACAACAGGCCAAAGCGAGCCTGTAGCTGTTGAAGTCGAGGGCGAAAAGCAAGGAGTTTCTTCCGACGGTCAGCGGTAGGCTTTGCCAAATCAGGAAAGAAGGAGATCTTACGGCCTTCAAATTCCAAATGATGATTCGCTCGGGCAACATGTAAAATTTGTTCCACTTGCTGATAGCGTAGCAAGCTAAAAATAATAGGCCGGGGGGTCGTACGGTTGGGCGCCATGTGGGCAGGAACACGATGTGCTCGATCAATTTCCAGTTCTCTGTGAAAAGTAATCTTCAGCAGGGAGGGAAGAGTTTAGAGCAAGAATTCTCTTATATCTCCTGCTTCCACCCCCTCCGGTATTCCGAGGAGCCTCACATTGTTGCGACGGGCTCGATTATTACTATCTTCTAACTCCTTTTGAAGATTCTGTATCTGGCGCTCAGCCTTATCCAGTTTGCCCAAGCGCGCCTCGTGCGAATCGAGGACCCCCGCCATATTGTCCTGCCGTAATGAAAGACTTTCAAGTCGGTCCTGGAGCACTCCAAAGTCTTCTCGCATGGCTCGAAGCGCTTCTCCATTGGACTGCACCAATTCCTTCACGCCGCGTATTTCCTCCAAAATCTCCAGGTGCAATGCGGGGTTTTCACGAAGCGGGACCATCTTCTGTGGAGAGGACACCTCTGTTTTGGAACGTTTTCCGTGAGAAAAGGAAGGAGACCCGAAGTCCAAGTGCGCTGGTTTGTGGGCCGCCATCCCCCCCGAGGTACCCCGGTCAGCTCGGAGCAAAATAGTAAGTTTGTATGGTTATTAAGTCAGGATTCTAAGTAGGCCTCTCCGGAGCTTCAACGCAAAGCGTCCTACCCGCTGGACATCAGGCTCCGCCCCCCCCTACCCGCTGGACATCAGGCTCCGCCCCCCCGTCCCCTAGTCTTTCTATATTCTGATAACGTAAACAATTGATCTACGTTTACCCGTTCCACTCCGTTCATTAATTTATAGACTTCTATCATATCTCCCCTCAGCCGTCTCTTTTCCAGGTTAAAGAGCCCTGCAGGCTCTTTCGTGCAGGGAACCATACCTGCAGTTTTCGGCAGAAAAGGTGGTGCTGAGACCAGTGCCCTCCTACTTGCCTAAGGTAATTTCCAGTTTTCACGTGAACCAGGTGGTATCGCTTCCCACTTTTACGAAGCCTGGTGGTGGTAAAGTGGATCGCTCGTTGCAGCGCCTGGATTTGGGACGGGTGTTGCGTAGTTATCTGGCCACAACGGAGTCTTTTCGGAAGTCTGACCGGTTGTTTGTCCTCTATGGGGGCTCGGCTAAAGGTAAAGTGGCTACGAAAGCGTCCATCGCTCACTGGATGAAGCATGCGATACGAGTCGCCTATGAAGCGAAGGGCATGCCGGTTCCGACGGGACTCGGAGCACATTCTACTAGAGGACAGGCTGCCTCCTGGGCGGAGTATGCGTTGGTGCCGCCGGTCGATATTTGTAGGGCAGCAACTTGGTCTTCTCTGCATACCTTTGCAAAACATTATCGGTTGGATGTTCAGGCACGGGAAGATGCTTGTGTGGGTGCATCGGCAATTGTGGCTGGACTCGCAGCTCCCTCCCGCATTTAGATACTGCTTTGGTACTGCCCAAAGGTCATGGACTGGCCCGGAGAGACGAATAGGAAGAAGACATTAGACCTTACCTGCTAATTGTCTTTCCTTGAGTTCTCTCCGGGGCAGTCCAGGGCCCGCCCGGGTAGTCTGCGAGTTTTCAGATTTTGCCGTTTTCGTAAGTGAGTGTATGCGTGGTGCATTTTTTTTCTACCGTGCTTTCCCGCGGAGCGCTCAAGGGGAGTCTGTAGAGATGGATTCAGGGGCTCCCTGGCCTTGTGGGTAGTGGGAGTTTTTCTTCCGAGGTGTTTCCAGTAACCGATCTATAAAAAAAAAAAAAAAAGAATAAAGGAGCCCTTAACCAGTCAAAAGGGTAATGCAAATGCCCCAAGCTTAACCAAGGAGTTTCTTGGCTGGGGTTTCAAGTAGTATAGTCTTGTCTTTTTCCGCAGGAGGCTAGGTTATTCTCTGGGCGCATGGTCCAGTAGTTAGTTGTTTGTTATTTTTAAGTTTGTTTCTACACTGTGTGGGCTGCTTGGATACCGTAAGACTGATTCTCTGACACCAGGGGGAGCTGGGTAACCTGTCAGAAAACTCAGTAGTTCAGTCCTCAGCTGCTGGAGCGGATTGATCACCCCCAAAGGTCATGGACTGGCCCGGAGAGAACTCAAGGAAAGACAATTAGCAGGTAAGGTCTAATTTCTTCTTCTGGCACACGTCGATGCTGAATGTGCATTGAGACACGTGTTGCCAGCTAGCGCGGGGCCATGACAGCATGGGATGATGTCTGCGCTGTCTAATTCGAGTTAGTCATGAATACGGTTAGGGACAGACAGTGGGCATAGTTTTCTCTGAGATGTTAGCGTGGGGTTCACACCATGAGCCAACTGCATTAACAAGGGTCACCTAACGTCACTTCCATAGGTGCACCTACCCTAACATTGCATGCGCTATGGAACAGGACTCTGCGCTAACTGCCAGGGAAATGCTTTCTACACCCCTGACAGTTAACACAGCTGAGTTGCCCCTAATGCAACTTTGGGGCATGTTTACTAAAACCCCGGTAAAGTGCGGGCCGCGGTAGAGTGCGGATGCCATATAAGGAGTGGGCGTGCCGTCCTGAAAAAGAAAAGCCGGAATTTAAATATGCGCTAAGTTGCACGGCACCCTTGTGCGCCCCGTACCTTAGCGCATCAGATGGCTGCGCGGGAGGCATATGTGGCACGCTGATGGGCAAGCAAAAGAGCAGAGCCACAGCACAATGGTTAAGGCACCTGCCAATGGTGCAGGGATCAGGGGTTCAATCCCCCACAGAGCCCAATAAAGACAGCTGGCTGAGGCATTAATTTAGGAGGCACTGAAATAATGGGCAGCATGCAAATGTTTTTGGAGGCAATTTAATACTGGGCGGCATAAGGCGGCGCACAAATGTTTTTGGAGGCAGTCGAATACTGGGCGGCAGAAGGCGGCACGCTAATGGGCATAAGGGGGCGGGGTGTTTTTTAGGAGGCATCTCAAGATGGGGCGGCATAAGGCGGCACGCTGATGGGCATAAGGGTGCGTGCTAATTTTTTTAGGAGGCATCTCAATATGGGGCGGCATAAGGTGGCGCGCTGATGCACAAACTGAAAAGCAGAGCCACAGCACAATGGTTAAGGCACATACCAATGGTGCAAGGATCACGGGTTCGATCCCCCACAGTACTCAATGAACAAGGCTGGCTGAGGCATTACTTTAGGAGCCAGTCTAATATGGGGCGGCACGCTAGTGTTTTAGGAGGCTTTTCTAATATTGAGAGGCATAAGGCGGCGCGCAGATATGTAAGCACAGGAACAGAGCCACAGCACAATGGTTAAGACACTGACCAATGTTGTAGGAATCAGGGGTTCAGTGCCCAATGAACAAGACTGGCTCAGGCATTGCATATTATGGGCAAGAGTGCTTTAGGGGGCATTTTACTTTTATTTTAATTATCATTACTAGCAAACGCACCCTCAAAGCGTGTTAACATAAGGCGCCCTATAAGGCACATTTTAATGTGCACTGTCTGCCAAGGCACCCTAGAATGTTGCTTATAGGGTGCTTTAGAGGGTGCCGTATGAGGTACCGCAAGGTCAGAGTACTGTTTTTGATGGCAGCACTGTGCAGTTTAAGGAATGAAAAGCATTAGTAGGTGCGCTGACATGCAAGAAGGAGCAGCAGTGGAGCACAATGGTTAAGGCACTGACTGCTGATACAGGGGTCATGAGTTTGCTCCCCAGGGTGCCTAATATGTAAGGCTGGCTGTGGCATCAGCTTTGAACATAAGACATGCCATACTGGGTCAGACCAAGGTCCATCAAGCCCAGTATCCTGTTTCCAACTGTGGCCAATCTAGGTCATACGTACCTAGCAATATCCCCAAAAGACACAGGTTCCACAATGCTTGTACTGGGTCAAGCACTGATAACCTGGGTCCCTTCAGTAGATAGCATTGGGGACACCTGCCCTAATACCACACATGCTAGGGGACAGGGCTCTGCACTATCAGCCAGGGAAATGCCTTTCACAGTTAACATGGTGGAACTGCCCCTAATACAGCTTCATTTCAGCACTTAGGTGCAACACTATCACATCCCATAGAAGAGACAGTTCCTGCTCCATAGAACTTACAAATGAAATTAAAAAGCAAAATTATGTGAGACATCATCTGTGATCATACATGGTTTAAAGATTTGTAGATAATATCTTCAGTGCAGTAGGACTGTAAATCCATAGCTGAACAGTTCAACGTGTACAATGAATCAAAATAGTTGAGGACTGAATTCAATCAAATGATTTTGGGCTTCCAGAGGGAACATAAGAAATGCCAAACTGGGTCAGGCCAATGTCCATCAAGCCCAGTATCCTGTTTCCAACAGTGGATAATCCAGGGCACAAGTACCTAGTAGGTTCCCAAAAAGACACATAGGATCCAAAATGCTTGTATTGGGGCAAGCAGTGGATTTCCTGGGTCCTCTTTAATAATGGTTTATGGACCTTTCTTCCAGGAACTTGTCCAAGTCTTTTTTAAACCCAGCTACACTAACAGTTATTACCACATCCTCCAGTAACAAATTCCAGAGTTTGATTATGTGTTGACTGATAAAATAATTTCTCTTATTAGTCTTAAATGGGTTAAACAATAGCTTCATTAGATATTCAGGAGTCTCTGCATGTTCCACAAGCTCTTGAAAAGTATGTTCTTACTACCTCGAATGAGATATGCCCCTAATGCCCTCTGGTTACTGTTTCCAGTCTTACCCGGTGCTCGGAAGTGAGCACCAGCTGATAAGGAAATGTCACAGACTGGAGAGAGACCTGCCACTCAAGAACCAGATTTAGACCTGACCGTGCCACAGAACTCAGACACCCAAGGACTGGGACAATAGTAACTCCCTGATGCCTCTTCTTCTGGCATCGATATTGAGACATGGTGAGGTTTTGCGATATTTTCATTTGTTTTCTTCTGCTGTATTTTATATGCTGTGTAATGCAAGTTACACAAATCCCAAGTGCCACGTCACCAATGTGATTAGAAATTTCCCCCAGCACCAGGGATTTTCCTGCCTTTTATTTTCTGCGGCTTCCACCTCCCTGCACCATGTGGTTCTCTGTGAGTGTCACGCGTGTGGTGCAGGAACTCCCGCGCTGGTCTTGGGGTCTCAAGTCTTAGAGGACCAGCGCAGAATTTCCTGCACGAAGTGTCTCACCCTTGCCAAAGTGCTGGAAGAAGTCCATGTAAGAAAAGCAGGAAATGGATTAGGGGGATTCCCAGCCAGGGCTCTTTGGGTCAGCTTAAATCTTGCAAATGCACCGGCTGACAATGCCACAGGAGTAGTAGTGCTGCTGATGGGAGGGGGCCGTTTGGCACAGCAGTAGGGAAAACGTCTGGCTGTGGGTGATGCCTCCTAAAAAGTGCAGCAAGAGGTGAATTATGGGTGAGATGTGTGAGCTGATCTGTGACCGCAATGTTAAGATCTAGCGGACTTATAACTCTTTCTTAGTAAACATTTTTATTCACTGTAAATTGTCTTTCTTGAATAGTCGCATAGCAGGAACCATCTGTCCTGGGTATGTCTATGGCATTGCACACATCTAGTAACACTCTAGGGATGATAAATAGCAGAAGTGGAACATGTAAAATTCAGGCATTTACCAGGATCTTTAATAGGAACACACTGAATTACACCTACTTCTACCACATGAGATAATTCTTTACGATTTACCAAATTGCTATGAATTGATAACGTGTGGTACTTGTGATTCCCTGAAAGATGATTGGCTGCCTCTGTTCTGGGTGGGGCAGTGGGAGCTCTTCAGACGGACATCTTTCCCACTGTCTTTTTATATCCTTTCCCTCTCCATTATGAGCCGTTGCTGTTCTCTTCCATGCATTGTGTACTAATTCACAGGATAGGATGGAGGCACTGCTCAGACAATGTCTGTGATTCTCATGATCTGTAAACTTCAAGTTAACACTTTGAGCCAGATTCTATAACAAAACACCTAAAGTATATAGTCCATGAAGGGGCATATTTAAGGTTATTTTATTAAGGCAAAATAGGTTCCCATCCACCTTTATAAAATAGACCCTAAGGACTAGCCCCGATAGTACACAAATGCACACACTCACACACTTACACCTGCCCCGAACCTACTGTAAATGCGTGAGGAACTCTGCACGTGTACCCATGTATTGTATAAAATATACTTGTACACTGCAACCCTGCTCCAGCTCGACCCAAACTTCACCCTTGGGGAATGCCTATATGTAATGTACATACAAGAACAGGTAACCTTGTAGGTGTGCATACTTACATACATGTATATAGCTGCACAATTATATAAAAGGCCTTTTCTTTATGTAAATCAGCCCCTCTCTGTGGATTCTGTCACAATCTCTATAAATGGCCTTGGAAAGTTACAGCATTACAAACTTCGGTGAATAGCCTCCCACTGGCTGGAGCTCATGTAGGGGTATATTCAAGTTAGAGTGTGAGAGGCAGGAGACATTTTTGCCTTGCTTGAGAAAGATCTTCAGCCATGATGCTAGTGTCAGACAAACATACGGATCTCCTTACACACTGCATTTTCAATCTAAAAAGAGCTGCCCAAAGTGACTTATAAAAGGTAACACTCATGTAATTCAAAAGTCAACACATTTGGGATTCCTCACTCCTGAGGGTATGGATTCAGTGGTGGTGTGTAACAAATGATAAAGGCAGGTAGAGTCAACAATCTTTATTACATACATGTAGTTCAGAACATCGAATAACACAACTGAGACTCACCTCTGTGATTTCTCCGCTAATACATCAATTTTATAATGCTCGTGCACAAAGCTATCAAGCATCTGATATTCACCATGACTTTGGTGAAAGTGCAAGTTGTGGTCGTGAGGCCAAATGGCAGAGCCTTGAACTGAATATGCCCCATGGGCACGGCAAGAACCTCTCTGTTCCAGCTTTGTTTGGTGATATTTTAACATAATCCCTTTCCTCATTGTCTTTGGAGTCTGTAATCCATTGAGTTACTCTTCTATCAGTGACACCTCTGCACGCAGTGATTCCATTTTTCCCTTTACAGGTGGTTCGTTTTCTTCTAGCATTGTGTCCTCATTAGTTACATTTTTGGGGTATAATTTTCATTACACAATACTGAATTCAATTGACTTCTGTAAGATTATGCATTTTATGTACTCGGTCATGTTCCTAATCAGATACTTTACTTTGGGTTTCAAGTTTAGCTTAGGTCCCCTTCCATCTCCAGGACTACAGCCCAAGTATCCATCTCCACATACTCCAGAAGCTCAGCTCTGAGTCCTTCCATCTTCCGGACTCTGTTCCTTGGTCTGTCTTACATCATGTTTCACCTCCTCTGTTGCCCCCTTACCATTCATCGGTTTCTGTATCCGACCAGTCACCTCATCCTATTCCTCCGGCTGTTCTGGCATCTTTCTTCTGGTTCCTTTCTTCACTTTCTCTCTCATCCTTCAATTGTTCTGAGATGTTGTCACTTGTATACTTCTCTCATTTGATTTGTCTAATTTGAGAACTTATCTGTGGATCATTGGGTTATTTTGTATTGATTTGCTCTTGCTTCCAATTTTTGAACCTTCTGGATTTAAATTTAGAACCTGTGTTCTCAAAATAGCAGAACCTCTTTGTTGCCTGCTGCCCTCCGGCTCTTCATCGGCTCTCCCGAGGGGGGATAGAGCAGCCGGAGCAACTCAACACCCCCGGAAGCGTGATCAGCCCAATCGGGGCTGCCCGGACAACTTTAAATTCCAGCGCAAGTCAGGCGCACGTTCTCTTTGTTGCCTGCTGCCCTCCAGCTCGTCATCGGCTCTCCCGAGGGGGGATAGAGCAGCCGGAGCAACTCAACACCCCCGGAAACGTGATCAGCCCAATCGGGGCAGCCCGGGCAACTTTAAATTGCAGCGCAAGTCAGGCGCACATTCTCTTTGTTGCCTGCTGCCCTCCGGCTCTTCATCGGCTCTCCCGAGGGGGGATAGAGCAGCCGGAGCAACTCAACACCCCCGGAAGCGTGATCAGCCCAATCGGGGCTGCCCGGGCAACTTTAAATTGCAGCGCAAGTCAGGTGCACATTCTCTTTGTTGCCTGCTGCCCTCCGGCTCTTCATCGGCTCTCCCGAGGGGGGATAGAGCAGCCGGAGCAACTCAACACCCCCGGAAGCGTGATCAGCCCAATCGGGGCTGCCCGGGCAACTTTAAATTCCAGCGCAAGTCAGGCGCGCCCGCGCCTGAGGGCCTCACTAGAGGGCCCTTTGGCATGGCACTTAGGTGTTGGCCCTTTGGAAGCCCCACTGTCCTCGACTGACCCTGCAACCTCCACAGATGTGCTACGATGATCTGCTGACATTCTAAAGAAGTGAGAAGCAGCTACCGAGCACAAGGTAACCATATACTTAAAGAGGACTGTTCCAATGCAATAAAGTAACTTAAGCGAACTCTAAAGTACAGAATCTCGGCGAGCATTAATCAGTACTCTGACTATTTTACTTCTCAATAACCTTTTTAAGAGCTCCCACGCTCTACTTAATGATTATTCTTGATTTGAACATATATGCCAGTTTGCCTTCTACTTATTATCCTACCTTTTGTCAAATACCTAACTGCCCACCTACTCTCCCCACCGCACCAGTCCCATTTTCGACACATTCACATGTGTTCTGAGCCTCACGCATCTCTGCTAAATAACTCATTATTCCTCTAAGATGGATCTTTTCCTATCACTGATTGCTGTCTTCCTTACCTCAATGCTCCCTAACATATCTCATGCTCTTAACCCCTGCATTAACCACATCCCGATACTCCACAGCAATGGTAGGAGATGGTCAGAAAACATTTACCACACCTCAGCAAAAACTTCCACTACACTGCATCCACACTTATTCCACATCCCCTTACAGAACATAAAGAAGAATCAGTCTGAGAAGCACCAACCCCAACAGTTCATGAGATGTGCACTCATAAACGCCAGATCGACACGCTCAAAATGGCCAGCAATCACCGACCTGATAACACTCTATGACCTTGACATCTTAATGATCACTGAGACATGGCTGTCCGACTGTGATAATGTAATTATCAACCAGATGATGCCAGATGGCTTCTCACTTTTTACCTGCCACAGAGCCAACCAGAAGGGAGGAGGAATACTCATCCTTGCCAAGGCAAATCTACAGTTCAAACTAAATGATTCCAGCACATCTACCCACCTCGATACGATCACCATATCAAACGGTCACTGTACCATTAATCTACTCTACTGAGCCCCTACATCTTCTCCTGAAGACCTCCCAACAATCATTAATCTTGCTTGCAATTCAATCAACCCACGTGCTGCAAATTGGATGTTGGGTGACTTCAACCTCCTGTCCTTACAAAACACACAAGCAAAAACCTTCCTTGAAGCGCTTGATGAGCTGGGCTATAAACAGCTCATTGACTCTCCCACACACTCAAAGGGGAGTATACTAGACTTGATCTTTGCCCCTCAGTCCGAGGCTAACACCATCCAACATCTACCAATATCTATAACTCCAGTACCCTGGTCAGACCACAACCTGCTCAGATTTCTCATACCTGCCACCCGCAGCCGCTCTAACAGCAGCAATAGCTACGCCCCTTCCACTAGAGCTCCAACAACACGCTTTCGCCCCTTCGTCAAAGAGGAAATCCTGGAGATGGTACTCCCCCTCCTCTCCGAAACAACCCTCGATCCAGATGAGATGGTTGCCAACTGGAACAGCAGCTTTAAAGCCGTAGCTTACCTCCCCCCTACCAACAAGGAGTCAAGGAGACGTACACATGCACCATGGTACTCCAATGACCTACGAGCATCACTCCGGCACCTACGCAAGCTAGAGAGACAGTGGCGCAGAACTCGATCTGATGAAGCACATTGCGCTTACAACTCCCACCTATCAACACACAGAGAGAAAATAATGGAAAAGAGGAAACAGCATCACACAGACATCCTAAAGCGATCTGTAAATAAATCACACGACCTGTTCAATATTGTAAAATCTTTAACAGGCGACCCAGCTCTAGCCCACCCATACTTGCCCCAACCACAGGATTACTCTGACTACTTACAATCGAAGATGGTCCAGACCACACTAACTTATCCTCTGCCAACATCAACATAATCCACACTGGGCCACAGACAACGCCATTTTGCAAATTTTATGAAATATCCACCAAGGAAGTTGAAGACACCATTGCTGCGATCAACCTCACCAATGCACCTAATGATCCCTGCCCAGCTAGTTGGATAAAAGAGCTACGATGCGACCTCAGTCGCACTCTGTGTAAAATTCTAAACCAATCGCTATCAATGGGATCCTTCCCTCAGAGTCTCAAACACACATCAATCAGGCCTTTGCTAAAAAACAGTAAACTTGATCCATCCAAGGTCGAATCCTACAGACCAATATCAAGTATCCCCCTACTCGCCAAGATTATTGAAAAGACCGTCCAACATCAGATCCAACAGCATATTGATACTGAAGCACCCCTAGACCCATCCCAACATGGTTTCAGGGAAGCCCATAGCGTGGACACCATCCTAACGACCCTCTTCAATGACCTAATCACAGGTATCGACAATATACACCAGGGTTTCGTTCTCATCTTCATGGACATTGCAGCTGCATTTGACTCTGTGAATCATGAGATACTGCTACAACGACTCCAAGATAAAGGGATACAAGGCATAGCTCTACAATGGTGCAAATCTTACCTGACTAACAGATGGCAACAAGTTAAGACGGGCACCTCGACCTCAGAACCCTTCCTCCAAAAGCAAGGTGTACCCCAGGGATCATCCCTATCAGCACTTTTATTTAACATTTACATGCAGCCAATCTGCACCCTGATCTGCTCCTTAAATGTACACTGCCTTGCCTATGCAGATGACATTCTGCTATACATCCCATTCAGGACTGAACAACCAGACCTTTCACCCATTATAAGATGCTTTGAAGTAGTTGCAGATTGGCTTCTCACCCAAAACCTACGTATCAATCACAATAAAACTGATGTTCTCTTCATCACGAGAAATCAGAAATTCACCCCACCTCCAGCACTACAAGTCAAAAACGCTGAGCTCAAAACTAAAACCAATATTCGCTACCTTGGCATCACACTAGATCAGTGACTTGACATGACAACACATGTAAAAAATGTCGCAAAAGCGATATACCATAAGATTGCAACATTACGCCTTCTTCGACCTCTCCTGGACTTCACCGACTACCGGACTATATTCCAAGCCCTAGTGATTCCACACTTGGACTTCGCTAACATCATCCTCCATGGGCTTCCACAGTCAACTCTAAATCCACTCCGCCTTGCCATGAACTCGGCCGCTAGAGTACTTATGGGTATGTCAAGGTCAGAACACATTACGCCTGTTATGAAGGAGCTCCACTGGCTACCTCTACATGCTCGAATACAATACAAGTCACTTGTCATGACATTTAAAGCCCTAAGGAACCAACCCTCCTCACCCATCAGTAAATTAATCAACAGTTTGCCTGACATCAGGAACAGAAGATCCGTAATGAAGAATGCATTAGAAATCCCTAAGATAATGTCAAAATGCCTAAAAATAACATCCAGTAGGGCTTTCTCGGTTTATGCCCCCACAGCCTGGAATGCCCTCCCCTCTGAAATTAGATCTATCACGAGCCTAACACCATTCAGAAAAGCCATAAAATATCACCTATTCCAAAAACATTACCCAGAAGACAACCAAGGGAACCATGCAATAGGCCCCACGACCCTCTTCCACAACTGCCCCAATACTTTAACCCTACAGGAGAATGGTTAATCTTTGCCTCCCTGGGCTCAAACCTATTATCCCATCTAGCCACTCAATAGGATACTTTGAACTCTGTAAATGATCTGTAGATAGTTTGAACTTTGTAAATGTTTTGTAGATAGTTCCAACCAAGTTCTTACCCATGTTATTACCCCGTCCATGGTTCATTTTAAGTACAATGATTTTGCTACATTTGACTATTGTTCTGTTTTCACTGTAAACTATGTTATTGCCCTGTTCATTGTAAGCATTATGTGTTCTCACAAGTGCACCATCGTTCTGTTCGCTGTAAACCGCACTGATCTTAATAGCGCGGTATATAAGAAACGTAAATAAATAAATAAAACCTTATTGCCTTTTAAACATCAAAAGTCCATATAACTGTAATTTGCCCTCTTAATTTTTTCATTAGCCTCTTTGTTCTCTGTCCAGATAGAGTAGGTTACTGACCAAGTTTTCCATGTCCAATAGATGCACCAGTGATCAGACACATTGCTGGTTAACCAGCATCCCAGGCAATCTATAGGCTGCCCATTCTAAATTCTGACTCAATCCACAGTTAGCAGGGATCCATGTCCAGTAATGAAGGAGCTTAATGTAATCTTCAAACTACTACTGCAGCAATGGAAGAAGATATTGACTCCCCATTTCTTGGCAAAATGGATTAGAACTACAGGACATCCCCCATCACATTCGCTCCTTCTGAAGTCACCATGGGAAGGTACTCAACCAGATTTGGTAAGAGATATGGACTCACTTCAGTTATACACTGGTTCCCCTTGGGGCAATTTCTCCAAATCGGATAGTTTTCTGGATACCAAAACATAGTAACATAGTAAATGACGGCAGAAAAAGACCAGTATGGTCCATCGAGTCTGCCCAGTAAGATGGCAAGAGTAGATGCACTTGCCGCGCTGTGCAGGCCACTCCTCTCCATGTCTTTGTTTTTGTTTCGGGGTGAATCCACTGCTCCATGTTGTTGTTGTTAAGTGCTGTCGAGTCGGAGTCGACTCAAGGCGACCCTCTGGATAGCTGTCCTAAATTGTGCTCGGTCTTCAGTCAGGCAGATCATTGTTGACAGACTGGTACTCGTAGCTGCTGTTATTGTATCGATCCATCTCATTGCTGGCCTTCCTCTTTTGCGCTGACCAAGCATGATGTCTTTCTCTAATGATCTCTCTCTTCGCATGATGTGTCCAAAGTATGAAACTCGAAGTCTTGTCATCTGAGCTTCTAAAGAAAGCTTAGGTTTGATCTCCTCTAGTATCGACTGGTTTGTTCTTCGGGCATTCCATGGTATACACAGTATTCTCAGCCAGCACCATAATTCAAAGGCATCAATTTTCTTCCTGTCTGTCTTTTTCACTGTCCAGCTTTCAAATCCATATGACGTTACTGAAAATACCAAGGCTTGAACAAGTTGAATCTTTGTATAGAGAGAGACATCTCTGCTCTTGAGATTCTTGTCTAGGTCTTTCATATCCATAAGAACATAAGATATGCCATACTGGGTCAGACCGAGGTCCATCAAGCCCAGTATCCTGTTTCCAACAGTGGCCAATCTAGGTCATACGTACCTAGCAGTATCCCCAAAAGACACAGGTTCCACAATGCTTGTACTGGGTCAAGCATTGATTATGCTGGGTCCGGGGTCCCTTTTTAATAATGGTTTATGGACCTTTCCTCCGGGAACTTGTCCAAACCTTTTTTAAACCCAGCTACGCTAACAGCTCTTACTACATCCTCCGGTAACAAATTCCAGAGTTTGATTACACGTTGAGTGAAAAAATATTTTCTCTTATTTGTCTTAAATAGTTTACCCTGTAGCTTCATTACATGTCCCCTAGTCTTTCTATATTCTGATAGTGTAAACAATTGATCTATGTTTACCCGTTCCACTCCATTCATTAATTTATAGACCTTTATCATATCTCCCCTCAGCCGTCTCTTTTCCAGGTTGAAGAGCCCTAACCTTTGTAGCTTCTCTTCATAGGAGTAGCCTTCCATCCCCTTTACCATTTTGGTGGCTCTTCTCTGTACTTTTTCTAATAACGCTATATCCTTTTTAAGATCCGGCGACCAGAATTGCACACAATATTCAAGGTGCGGTCGTACCATGGAACGATACAGAGGCATTATAATATCCTTCGTTTTATTTTCCATTCCTTTCCTTATAATACCTAGCATTCTATTTGCTTTCTTGGCTGCCGCTGTACACTGGGCGGAGGGTTTTATCATGTTATCCACGATGACTCCTAAATCTTTTCCCTGGGTGGTGGTTCCCAATGTGGAACCTTGCATCGTGTAACCATAGTGTGGGTTGTTCTTTCCTAGGTGCATAACTTTGCACTTGTCCACATTAAATTTCATCTGCCATTTGGCTGCCCAGTCTTCCAATTTATGCAGATCCTCCTGCAGTTT
Organism: Ichthyophis bannanicus; assembly: GCA_033557465.1. NCBI lineage: Eukaryota > Metazoa > Chordata > Amphibia > Gymnophiona > Ichthyophiidae > Ichthyophis > Ichthyophis bannanicus. The sequence continues at coordinate 80,055,562 of CM066031.1, forward strand.
TCCACAGTCCTCTTGGGTTTTAACAACTTTAAACAGTTTTGTATCGTCAGCAAAATTGATAACCTCACTAGTTATTCCCTTTTCCAGGTCATTTATGAATATGTCAAAAACTAGCGGACCCAGTACAGATTCCTTGGGTACTCCACTCTTCACCTTTTTCCATTGGGAATATTGGCCATTTAGCCCTACCCTCTGCTTTCTATCTTTTAACCAGTTCCCGATCCACAATAGTACACTGCCTCCTATCCCATGACTTTTTAGTTTTGCCAAAAGTCTTTGATGAGGGACCTTGTCAAAGGCTTTCTGAAAGTCCAGATACACTATATCAACTGACTCACCTTTGTCTACCTGTTTATTCACACCTTCAAAAAGACATATCAGATTAGTAAGACAAGATCTTCCTTGTCTAAAGCCATGTTGGCTGTCTCCCATTAGGCCATGACTATCTACATGCTGTGTAATTTTGTTCTTTATGATGGTTTCTACCATTTTCCCTGATACTGATGTCAGGCTCACCGGTCTGTAATTTCCCGGGTCACCCCTGGAACCCTTTTTAAAAATTGGCGTTACATTGGCGACCCTCCAATCTTCAGGTATTACAGATGATTTTAATGAAAGTTCACAGATTACCAATAGCAGGTCTGCAATCTCATATTTCAGTTCTTCCAACACTCTTGGACTTATGCCATCTGGTCCAGGTGATTTGCTACTATTCAGTTTATCAAATAGTTGTAATACATCTTCCCGGTGTAGCGATATTTCTCTCAATTCCTCTGCAGTATCACCTTTAAATACCACTTCAGTTTTGGGTAACATCCCTACATCTTCCTCAGTAAAGACCGATGCAAAGAATTCATTCAGTCTCTCTGTTATAGCCTTGTCTCCTCTTACTGCCCCTTTTACCCCTCTATCATCTAATGGTCCAACTGACTCTCTCACAGGCCTTTTGCTATGAATGTACTTGGAAAAAGTCTTTATTTCGTGTTTTTGCTTCCGTAGCAAGTTCCTTCTCAAATTCTCACTTTGCCTGCCTTATCAATGCTTTGCATTTGACTTGCCAGTGCTTGTGATGTTTCCAGTTTTTGTCGTTTGGCTCTTTTTTCCATTTCCTGAAGGATGCTTTTTTGGCAGCAACAGCCTCTCTGACTTCACCTTTAAACCATATTGGCAGTTTTTTGGACTTTCTTCCACTTTTCTTAATGCGTGGAATACAGCTGGTCTGGGCTTCGAGGATAGTATTTTTAAACAAGACCCAAGCTTGCTGTAAGTCTTTAACCTTTGCAACCGCTCCTTTTAGTTTTTTCTTAATTATATTCCTCATTTTATCATAGTCTCCCTTTGGAAAGCTAAAAGGTAGTACTGTGGATTTCTTTACTATCCCTCTTCCACTAATTAAATCAAACATGATCATGCTATGATCACTATTGCCAAGTGGTCCCAACACCCTTATTTCTTGCACCAGATCTGGGATTCTACTAAGGACTAGGTCCAGTATGGCTTCCCCTCTGGTCGGTTCATGAACTAGCTGCTCCAAGAAGCAGTCATTTATTTCATCTAGAAACTTTATCTCCCTAGCATGTCCTGCCGTGACACTGACCCAGTCGATACCGGGGTAATTGAAATCACCCATTATTACTTCTCTGCTGTGACTTTTGTTAGCTTCCTTGATTTCTTTGAGCCTTTCATCATGCATTTGTTCATTCTGGCCAGGCGGTCGATAGTACACCCCCACTGCCATCCCCTTCCCCTTCATACATGGAATTTAAATCCATAGAGATTCTACAGCAAATTTTGTTTCCTGCAAAACTTTAATCCTTTCTGACTCAATGCCCTCTCTAACACAGAGTGCAACCCCTCCATCAATTTGATCAGTTCTATCATTACGAGATAGCTTGTATCCAGGTATCACAGTGTCCCACTGGTTATCCTCCTTCCACCATGTCTCTGAGAATGCAATCATATCTAACCTCTCATTTAGTGCTATATATTCTAACTCTCCCATCTTATTGTTTAGACTTCTAGGATTTGCATACAAACATTTTAGAGACTGTATTTTATTAATATTAATCTGGCTATTGGTAGGCATGGGTAATTTGGAATCTTTACGCTCTGTCTGCACTATACTCAAGGGCATTTGGGCTACTATATTCTTTTTTGGAACCTCACTGCTTTTGGTAGTATCCTTCAAGGATACCTTCTTCCGAACAATGCGCTCTTGGGCGACTGTCGGCTTTCCCCTATTTTCTAGTTTAAAAGCTTCTCTATCTCCTTTTTAAAGGTTAATGCCAGCAGTCTGGTTCCATCTTGATTAAGGTGAAGCCCATCCCTTCAGAAGAGCCCTTCCTTTCCCCAGAATGTTCCCCAGTTCCTAACAAATCCAAAACCCTCATCCTTGCACTATCATCTTATCCACGCATTGAGACTCCGCCAAGAGCCATTCTGCCAAGAGCAATGCGTCGTCGGATTTCTTGACTGCTTGTTGCTTCTTTATTGAAAGTTGATCCAAGTAGGTTAAAGTTGTTCACGATTTCAATTTCTTTTCCTTCAACGATGAACCTGTTGATTATACCAGTTGTCATGATCTTTGTTCTTTACATTAAGGTGCAGGCTCCCATACGGCTGATGTATAAGTCTCACACTGTTATGTAATGATTTATTTTTCTTATATGCATATTTCCTGATGCCTCCTTTCATAATTGTAGCACTATATTGATTAGTAAGTAGTAGTAATTTGTCAAGGTATGCTCGGAAATTCCTCTTAATCAAACCTGTGGTACCGAACTTGATGGGAAAAAGCTCAGTCCCTTTCTGCCACATTTTCTTTGTCTCTCACTGCGTTTCTTGGTACTTGAAGATCTTCTCCCTCTCAACGTGATTCAGAGAATGGTCACCTAGAACTGATACTTCTATAATCAATGCAATTCTGGGGTGTTCTTCTCATTTACCAATAGGTCCGGCTTCCTTCATCCAGCTTCTTATATGTTGGAATGGGAGCAATCCAGGTGATCATAACTTCTTCATTCTCCATAATTCTCCTAGGGTCATGCTCCAAGTACTTTACCAGTATAATGATGCTGTAGTGTTTACATGGCACTGATATAAGGAATGGCAGGAGGAGATGGATGAGATGTGCTGCTTTATTCTGCCTTTCTGTATTTTTTATTTATTTTATTTATTACAATTTCTTATATACCGTACTATTTCTCATCAGCGCGGTTTACATACAACAAATGACCATAACACAAACTGTTTGGTTTTACAGAGAACAGGGGTATCAACTTGGATAACATAGGGATAAATAACTGGAGCTAATTACATATGTACAATGAGCTTGAGTGCTAAGGTTTAGAATAATTATCTTAAAATGGTAGGATAGGGAGGAGGAAGAATGGTTAGGAAGGGGTTAGGTTAATCTGATAGTAGTGGAGAAATAAGTGGAATTTGAGAGCCTTTCTGAATTGTGTTAGATCAGAAATCGCACGGATGCCTGGAGGTAATGAATTCCAGCATTTTGGGGCATAGATACTGAACGCCCTGTTTGATGTTGCTATTGTGTATTTTGTTGATGCCTTTGGGATTACCAGTGAGTTTGTAGATGTGGTTCTTCTCGTTCTGTTGGGGGGAATGAGCTGAATGAGATCAGTTAGTGAAGAGGAGGTGATACCATTAATGGCTTTGAATGTAAGTAGCAAGGACTTGAACATGATTCTTCCATGTATGGGAAGCCAGTGGAGCTGTAGCAGGATAGGCGTTACATGGTCGCTTCTTGATGCTCCAGCTAAGACTCTGGCGGCGGCGTTCATGGCAAGTTGCAAGGGATTCAGTGTTGACTGAGGGAGACCTTGAAGAATGGCATTGGCAAAGTCGAAGTGTGGTAGGATAAGGGCTTGGTATACTGTCCGGAAGTCATCAGGGTTTAATAAGGAGTGCAGGTGTCTGAAGTATATGGCTCTGACTATGTTGGATATGTGGAGTTTCATGTCCAACCGTTGATCAAGGGTGACCCCTAGGTATCGTATTGTTGATTTGGTTTGGAGCTCGGCTTCTTTAACTTTTATATGTGGTGGCGGGGAGAAATTCTGGTCTCTGGTGATAAATAGCACCTCAGTTTTTTTGTGTTGGATCCTGAGGTTTTGGAACAGAAGCCATTCGGAGACTGCGTTAAAGCATTCAATCAGAGGAGAGAGGTCCATTTGCTCTGTGGAGAAAGCACAGTTACTTACCTGTAACAGGTGATCTCCGGAACAGCAGGAATTAGTCTTCACATATGGGGTTCGTCGGCGCCTCCGGAGCCCGCACGGGAATGCTCCCCAGCATCCAATCAGAAGGCTTTGGGAGCATCCCTCGCGCCTGCGCGGTAGCTTCCCGCCCTTCCCACTGCCTCTCCCCAGTTGCGTTTAATAGCTGAGACCAAAGGAGAGGAGAGGAAGGAAGAGAGAGAGAGAGAGAGTTATAACTCCTAGGGGAGGTGGGTGGGTTGTGAAGACTAATTCCTGCTGTTCCGGAGATCACCTGTTACAGGTAAGTAACTGTGCTATCTCCAGGAACAAGCAGGAATGAGTTTTCACATATGGGGACTCCCTAGCTGAGGGTGCCAGAGGAGATCCCAGAATGCGCGCCCCTGGACAGGGCGGCATCGCCCAACCTGGATCCCCGGCATCCCCTGCGGGATGGAGGGTAGGAGTTGAGAAGAGTTGCCAGGGCACAGCAACCGAAGACTACAGGGGAGTCTTCAAACCCACGTCAATTATCATTAAACCGTTAATGATCTAGCACAATCTAGAGCTTACCTACTGGAATGTAGAAGGCAGAGCTGCGACGGGTACTGTAGATGCAGTAGCGAAGTCTTCAAGGGAACTTTACCGCAGAGAGGACGAAGTTCCCAGTCCGGGCGGGCTGGAGACGCAGGTGTCAACCGGCACCGGAAAGACGGCAGGTCTTCACAAGGAGCTCGAAGAGAAGCTGAGAACTCCAGTAGTAGCAGAGTCCCCAATCCAGAGGACTAATCAGAAGACTGACCGATCTGGGAGAACCCAGCCTGGAGAAGAACAGGAGTGCACCCCGGGATACCGAGGGGTACACTGTCTGCCCTAGCCGGCAAGGGATAGGAAGACAATGGATTCGAAAACCTCCAGACAAGGAGGCGTAAACCAAGGGGCTGTTGACTTCACAGCAAGTTTAAGCATAACCAGTCCGAGTTCCCGAGCCGCAGAACGCAGGCAAGCGGGCCGGCCGGACCCCGTAAGAAATAACAAAACGTCAGTACCGACAGTTGGGAGAGAGTCGGTGAGACACAGGGCGCTATAACGTTTCCCAAAAACGCCCACCTGTACCGATATATATCCAATAACAGGTATAGATGTATATCGGGCTATAGGTGGGCCCGGGAGCGCCCACCCAGGTTACTAAACCGGTATGCACACATGAGAACGATACTGCCAACTCGGACCGGCCCCGGATGCACTTGAGGGCGCCCACCCGGAAGGTGGCGGGGAAAGGCCATCCAAAGTGATGGGCCGATGTGCGTGGTGCAGGGCAGATCGGCGAGAGTAGCAGTATGGTTGCGTGACCGCCAGATCAGTAGAGGAGGAGCACATCAGGAGTACGTAGGCCCCTGAGGCGTCCACCTGACAGCCACGCAAAAAAAACGTGTCCTCCGTACCACAGGGAAGGCAGGAGGATAGAAAACCCTATAGCCACGGCGTGACCGTGGGGGCCATCTTCGGCCTATATAAAAAAAACCCTCGGGGGAGGGCCAATGCCCCCCGCTGCTCTGAAAAGTGCAGGGAGCGGAGCCGGGGATCGGTATGGGTCAGTGGGACCCCTGTCCACCGTAACCTGACAGACCCAGGGGTTTCTCTGTGAGAGCGGGGACACAGACCAGGGGGGGGGTGGTCCGGCCCTGCCGAGGAATGGTTTGTCCATGCTCGGAGAGTAGCAGCCAAGGCCAACACTGGAGGATGGAGATTCGGTGCGCGATCCCCTCAATCCGGGGGAACCGGGCAGAGGGGAATCCGAGGGATGTACCCGAGGGTAAGTCCGAAGAAAGACTAGCATGGCCCCGAGGAGCCAGGCTAACCTAGAGTGGGAAGGGTCCTCCACCCCCCCGGGGGAGGGGGCTCCATACCCCCAATCAAGCAGCCAAACCGCTTGTCACACTGAAAAGAACCCCAGTGTAGAACCGGATAGTAACTTCAGGTAAGAGGAGTTACGCGCAAACTGCCGCATACCGGAGCCTAAGGCTGCTTGGCATGGGCAGCCTGGTGCGAGCCCTGGCACTGCCGACCGGTATGAGATGTCCCTGGCATGGGCGCACCCGGCAGGTGGGCAGAGGGATGAAACCTCCTTCTCTTCGGAAAGGAGGGTCAGGAAGGACGTTTCCTACCCCCGGGCCGCGGGCGGCCAGTGCCAAACAGGTCGGCGGAGCACTGAGCAACCTGACGCAAAGCCTCGTCATTGAAGAGGTTCTCCCCGGTGCATGGGGAAGTACCCAGATTATGTTGTGCCCAGCTGCACAAGTCGGACGCCTGCAACCAGGCTGTACAACGCGCCCCTATGGCTACAGCAGAGGACCTGCTAACTGACTCGAAAGAGTCCACGGCAGCCCGAGAAAGAAACCAAGCGATATTCCTGCAATGGTAAAGAAGCAAGGAATAGTCAGGGGCCTGAGGGGCCGACACAAAGGGAGACAAAAGAGAGAACCTCTCGGTGACCTCCCGAAGCGCCAGGCTCATATAGAAAATATATGAGAGAATCCTGGAAGCCAACATGGACGCTTGGAAGGTTCGCCGCCCAAAGTTGTCCAGAGTTTTAGACGCACGATTCAGGGGGCAAGAAGAGTGCTTCTTCTTGCTTCCGACCTTCCTCAGGGCCGATTCCACCACAATGGAATGATGGGGAAGCTGGTGCGTCTGGAAACCCGGAGAGGGGGGCACCCGATACCGGGCATGCATGGCTGTAGGCAGCGCCGGTACCTGTAAGGGCGAGCGCCAAATCCCGAGCAGGAGATCCCGCAGGGAGGGATGTAAAGGAAGCATTACGGCTGCCTGTTCCGCAGTACCCGGACTTAGCGAAGGGCCCTGGATAGGAATGGCGAGCAAGTCCGCCATGTCAAGGAGGAAGTCCTTAAAAGACGGCTCTCCCAGAGGGGCTATCCCGGGGGAGGCCGAGGTGGAGGGGCTCGCTTGAACACCAGGGGACCCACCGTGCTGGTGCACGGGCGGATTCGCTCTAATCAGAGGAGGGTACTGACAGTCCCAATTCGAGGCAGTCGGTACTGCATCGTCAGAGCCCGAGATTGACTCCAAGCAGGGCATCGGAGGGAGCGACGTCCCCGACGGGCCCGCGGGACTCGGCCGCCCCCGGCTCAGTCCGCCAGGGCAGCTGGAGAGGTGCCGAGGCAGCTGGAGAGCAGGCGAGCGCAGCACCGCACCGTCGGAAGAGACCGAGGTCGGATCAGAAATGCGTCGGAGCCACGCTTTCCAGACTGGAGATCGATTCGAGGCTGGGCATCGAACCAAGCGACGCCTCCTTAGGGGGCCCCGGCGTTGGCGGCCACGCCGGTGCTGCCACTCCCGTGAATGGAGTCGGGGTCGCGACGATCGTCACCGCGGGCAACGAGGCCTTCCCAGGCCGAAACTCGGCGAAGAGGGAAACACCCGAAGCCGGCTCCAACGCCGGGAGAGAGGCCCTTCTAGGCACCAGGGTTCCGCCCGCGCCTGTTTTATTGAGCGGGAAACCCTTACGGGGTGTACTACACGGCCTCGAGGGTACCCAGGTAACCCGCCGACGAGCCCCGGCGGGGAGCGAGACGCCCAGCCCTGGCTCCGCGGCTGTGGCGCTTCTTTAGGTCGACTCAACCGGAGGACCCGGGTCCCGCGGGCAAACTCTAGTGACGAGCGGAGCACTCGATGCCCGCGTAGATGCCGGGAGGTTGGTGGCACCCGGGGAGGCCCCGGCCCCGCGCAAGGTGGGGGGTACCGACCTACCCGACCGGGATAGATCGATCGGCTCCGCAGGTGGAGCCCGGAGGTGACCCCTGGTGAAGAACAGGGCCCCTGTTCCCGAGACCGTCGCCGGAGGGGCGGAGCCGCTCAAGGCCAGTACCGCCCCCGCGGAAGCCGGGGGTGTCAATTGGCCCCGGCGGAGCCGAGGGCACCCGGTGCCAATCCCCGGCGGGGAGTGGGGCCACCGACTCCGACGCCGAGGACTTGGTCCCGCTCGAAGCGGTCACCACCTCCGCGCATGGCAGGGGTGTGGGCACACCATATCGGGTCAGGTTGGTCCAACGAGCCCCGGTGACGAGTGGAACACTCGACACCGACGCCGATGCCGGGGAATCGGCACTGCTGAACGCGGGTACTGCCCCCGCGCAGGGCCGGGATGCCGTAGAGCCAGACTGGGTCGAGTCGAACGGCTCCGAAGGCACCGAGGACACCAGCTGACAGTCCCTGGCGAAGAGTGGAACACTTGACGCCGGCGCCGATGCCGAGGGATCTGCACCGCTCGAAGTGGGTGCCACACTCGGGCATGGCTCGGGAATGTTCTGTGAGGAGCGAACCTCAGGAACAACCCGAAACCCCATGGAGGCTCTGGAGCCTGAAGACTCCCTCCGGGGTGTAAGGGACTGGAGGGGAAGGCCGGAGCCGTCGTCTTGCCGCGCATGAGACTCACCCCTCAAGGCTCGGTTAGTCTTAACAGACTGTTGTTGGGTTACCTGATCCTGGCGAGGAGAGAAAGTCGACGACCGCACCTCAGAGGGAAAGACGTCATCGAGGGACACTCGAAACAGGGAGGGTCTTCTCCCGACGCTGAAGCCCGGGGAACCGGGGGAGAAAGGGTCAGGGCCCCAACAGGAGAGACACCAGGCAGTGGAGTCGGAGAGGAAGACAACGTCTCCACAGTGGGGGCACTTCTTAGGGGAAGAAGGCTCCATGTTGGAAAGCCCGGTAGGCCTCAGAATAACATGAGGAGGATGCTCCTCGAAGGAAAATAAGGAAAAACAAAAAATAAGAAAAAGGGGGCACCAGCGGTGCCAGAGTCAGCGGGAAAAAAACCGCGACCACAGGAAACAAGAAAAGAAGAAAAGTTTCTGCGGTGACAGGAGGTACGTCCTGTCGGCTCCGCGGAAAAACGAAAACTGGGGAGAGGCAGTGGGAAGGGCAGGAAGCTACCGCGCAGGTGCGAGGGATGCTCCTAAAAGCCTTCTGATTGGATGCTGGGGAGCATTCCTGTGCGGGCTCCGTCGGCGCCGACGAACCCCATATGTGAAGACTCATTCCTGCTTGTTCCTGGAGATTGGCATGAAGAGGAGAATGTCATCGGCGTATATTAGACAATCAACCTTGAAAGATCTGATAATGTTGAAAATGGGCTGTATGTAAATGTTAAATAAGAGTGATGATAGGGACGACCCTTGTGGAACACCTTGTTGTTGGTGGAAGGGATCAGATGTTCGTGTTCCTGATTTTACATGCTGCCATCTTCCATCCAGGTAAGACCTGCACCATTCAAGAGCGATGCTATTTATGCCCTTTTCCTTTAGTCGCTCCAATAGTAGACCATGATGTATAGAGTCGAAAGCTGCAGCGATGTCTATGAAGATGAGAACGAAACCTCGGCGGATGTTGTCAATACCTGTGATAATTTTGTTGAAAAGGGTGGTAAGGAGGGTTTCAACGCCATGGTATTCCCTGAAGCCATGCTGACGATAGTCTAGTGGGGAGGCGGTATCTATGTGATCTTGAATTTGTCTTTGTGCTTCCTTTTCAATTATTTTGGCCAGGAGGGGTATACTGGCTATGGGCCTTTAGGATTCAACTTTATTTGGGTCAAGTTTGGAGTTCTTCAGAAGGGGTCTAATGGATGTTTGCTTGAGTGCAGAGGGGAAGGATCCAGTTGTGAACGATAAGTTTATCATCCTTGTGATTAATGGGCTGAGTTCTGTGCGTAGATCTTTTATATGCAGGGCAGGGGTCATTTTGGGCAGTGGTGGTATTGAGGGCAGCAATGGTATCTTCCACAAGTTTCTTAGATGGAGTAGAGAACCTAGAAAGGAATATTAGGCTGGAGGTGTCTGGTGCCATGAACATAGTAATTTTGTCCGTTTGAAGTAGTTTGGATTGTAGATGGTTAGCAAACTCTTGTGGGTGGATCTCTTCCTGTTGACAGGGTGATGGTTCCTTAGAGAAGGATTTAACTAGGTTGAAAAGATCACATGGCTTATTTAGTGATCTTTTAAGTGAGTCAGAGTGGTATTGTTTCATATTTGTTAGAATAGCTTCTCTGTAAACCGCAAGGTGCGTTCTGAAGGCTGACTGGTCTCCTGCGGAGCGAGAACGCCGCCATCTTTTCTCAAGTTTCCTTAGGTGTGAGCGGGAGACACGAAGTTCAGGTGAGAACCATGGAGAATGTTTCCTTTTCTTTGAGATATTGTTATCCGTTGGTTTTCGTGCAATAGAGCTAAGACTAGTATTCCATGAGGTAATCAAATTGTCTAAGTTGAGAGTTGTATCGTTGTAGAGAGGAAGAGTCTCTGCCAGTATGAGATCTTTATTGAAAGCTCTGAAACTTCAAGAAGTTGTGTTTGTTGAGTTGTTTGGTATTCTATTGTTGTGTGGTAAATTGCTGTTGATGGGTATAATGAAATTGATTAACTTGTGATCTGACCATGGTACAGAGGTGAGAGATGTCACAAGTTCTTCACTTGGTTCCCGCACTGACTGGGGGGCAAAGATCATATCCAGGATGTTCCCTTTTATATGAGTAGGTTTGTTGATTATTTGGTTGTATCCTAGATCATTAATCGCTTCTAGGAGGGCAGAGGAATGACTGGAGTGGAGTGATGGGAGGTTAAAGTCTCCTAGTATCCAGTTTTGTAAGTTGGGATTGCGAGTGTTGGCTGCTAGGTCAAGTATGTTGGGAAGATCATCAGTTGAGGGTGAGGGTGCTCTGTATAGAAGGCTGATAGAGCAATGGTCATTAGCGATGGATAGGATATCCAAGTTGTTGGTACTAGTGGAGTCTATTGGTATGAAAATGCAAATCAGATTTGGTAAGTATGAGGGCCCCTCCTCCTCTCTTGATTTCTCTATGTCGAGAGTGGATGGAGAAGTTAGTGGGTAGCAATTGATTATTACATTATCTACATCTGATAACCAGGTATAGAAATGTTTTGCCATCAGAACTTTGCAGCCAGCTATAGAATCTATGTACATCTGTTTTACTGTCTTTTTCAATGCCCTCTGTAAACCATTCCATCTGTCATCCATTCTCTTGGACTGGAACTATCAGTCTCTCATCCTTTGAGTTCATTCCCCTCTCCATAACCATTCTTGTATCCGGTATTGATTGACAAAGGGTTTCTGGAGTAACACTCTATTTCCCACAGTGTTTGTGTACTTGCCACTTGTTTTTTTTTTGTTTTGCTAATCTATCCCCCCTCTCCCGATCCACCACTTGACCTTTCAGGCTCATTCTTCAAATAACTTTCCTTTTCTGCTTGGCGTAAACATCCCCATCCCCGAATAAAGGTGTATTTAGAGAATCTCTTCTCCCCCCCTCAACAGGGACCGTCTCCAGTTTTTCCAAATTTGAAAGGTTAATTTCCATTGAGGATTTTCGGCCTCCTCCCCTCTGGATATCTCAGTCGGCTCCCAAATCAACGACTCTTAAGTGTACCTTGCTGCCCACTTCCATTTGCACCCACTGTAGGGCATCTCCCCCATTCCTCCAAGCAAACAGCATGTAGTTGTACCGTGGCATAGTAGGGGGCTATACACAGTTCTCCCAGCCCCCCTTCTTCCCTCCGTGCCACCTTGAGGACTTTCCCATTTCATACATATTGCATTATCATATTTTGAAGCATTTTTAATACCCCCCAGGGCACCGCATTGGGCAAGGACACAAATAAAAATAAAATTTGCAGAGTAAACATTCATTTTGACTATGGCTATGCGCCCCAGTCAGGTCAGATGAAGTCACGTCCAAGAAAGAGGTCTCATTTTAGGCTTTCCACCAGCAGTTTATAGATCCAATCCTGAAGGCTCTTGAGCAGGCTGCCTAACTGTATCCCCAGATATCAGAAGTGCTTATTTACCCACTTGATGGGGAAATGCCCCACAGGTGGTCCTCCAAAGCTTTTAGTAAATTAAATACTGCAGTCTTGCTCTGATTTAATTTATAGCTCACTACCTCACTGTATCTACCCATCGCCATCATCAATATTGGCAGTGTGGTAAAAGGAGCTGTTGTAGGGTAAAAATAATATCGTCTGCGAAAAGGGTGATTTTGGTCCTCTAGCCCCTGAATGATATAGGAGAAGTGAGGCAGACTAGTGTGTGGGAAGGAATGAAAGCGGTAATCCGGGGGAAGTTGATTATGTGGGCTGCTAAATACAAGAAGGGTAGGAAAGAAAGGGAGGACAAACTGCATGTTGAAATTAAGGAGGCCACAACGCTGTACAATAGGACGGGGTCAGGAAGGCAACTGAAATATTTAAATCAATTGCGCTTGGAGTTAAACAAGTTACAATTAGAAGCCATTGCTTATAAGATGGAGCAAGTAAAAGAAAGGTTCTATGAATGGGGGGATAGGGCTGGGAGACTGCTGGCGAGAAAACTTAAAAAGAGGGAGGTAAGGATTGCAATAATAGCAATTACGGGCCAGGATGGGGCAATTCTGAGGGGCGGAAAGCAAATAGGGGATAGATTTTGCAGTACTATGCAGAGCTGTACTCCCAAAAGGGGGAGGGGAAATGGCCTCCATAGGGGAATTTTTGGGATCAGTGGAACTTCCAGAAATGGGAGAGGATTTGGGGGCCAGTCTAGAGGAACCCATTTCCATAGGGCAAATTGAGAAGGTGATTAAGGAAATGTCACTGGGGAAAACTCCAGGCTTGGATGGCTTGCCTAATTTGTTTTATAAGACCTTCCGGGAGGACTTGGTGGATTTTCTAGGGAAACTGTATAATGGGATTGTAGGGAAGGAGGGGCACTATCACAGGGAATGTTGACAGCGGGTATAACTTAATACCAAAGGCAGGGAAGGATCCACTGAACTGTGGTTCATTTCCCCAATATTGCTATTGAACACGGATGTGAAGATTTTGGCAAAAATACTAGTGAATAGATTGGCTCAGGGAATGCCTACTCTTGTCAACATAGGGGTATGTTTACTAAACCGCGCAATTGTGCGGGCGCACTTGAGCATGCGCTAAGGTACCTTAGCGCACGCTAATAGTGCGTTTTTGGTGCCCCGCACGCGTGCGCACCGCCCACACAAGTGCACGCGGCGCGCTGATGTGCGATAGAGGAATGGAAAGGCATTTCGAGGGTGGAGGAAGGCTCCCGAGGGGCGAGGGGATGGGGTCAATGGGTGGAGAGTGGGAGGGGAGAGGCTCCCCGCATAGGAGCGGGGCTGAACTTCGGCAAAAAAAATTCCGCGAGTGAAACCCTCGCGTTAGAGCCGACTTAAAGGGAAGAGAAACCATTTCCGTCAGTAATGTACAGCAAAACCGGGGAAACCTGCAAAACGTGAGCAGAGTGATACATGTGCACAGAACAAAATAGCAAATATCAATTGAAAATGACCACAACAAATTCCTAAAAAATTATAATCCAGCTGGGCAACAGTGATATTAATGGGCAACCATAAAAAACACTCCCAGGAAAGCTCCAAAAAAAAGGAAATGATTTTTATGGTTGCCTAGTGATATCACTGTTGCCCAGCTTGGTCATGGGTTTTTGCCCCTTATTTCGAGGTCATTTTTGAGGCTTATTTGCACTTTTGTCTCCGTACAAGGTAAATGAGCCCACAGTAAAATTGTGCAGAGCAGGGTTTCTGACTCGTCCAGCCAGGATTCCTATCTCCAGGGACTGCACTGTTTCTGTGGCTCCAGTGTGGTGTAACAGACACAGCCAGTGCCTGTAAGACCAGAGGGCCACAGATTCAAATCCCAGCTGGAACTCCTGCCAACCCAGTCCCCATAGTTTTACCCACCACTAAACAGTGATAGTAAAGACACTCCTTTATTGCAGAGAACATAAGCATGGTTCAAACACCCATATTTTACCCTACACCGCACACAAACCATAACAATGGGCATTACCTACAGCCGAGTCCCCCAAATTCAGTCCTGGAGTGCCACAACTCAATCAGGTCATATGCTTTTTCCCAGATAAGGACATGTCTGCATGTTGGTGGAAGGGTACAGGTGGTGGAGGGGGCAGTGGCTGCAAGCCACAGCAGACAGTGGCCTAGGCCTGTGCAGGCTGGCACCGTCCACCACAACAGACAGGCTCTGTTGGATGTACAGTCATGGACTCCCCAGGGAATGCAGCACATCTGTGGCAACACGGTGGTGCAGTGCACACAGACAGTGTGCGCAAGAACAGAAGGTCACAGGTTCAAAGGCCAGCTGGGGCTACTGCCAATCCTGTCCACATACTTTCCCCACAACTAAACCGTGATAGTAAGGACAAAACTTTATTGATGAGAACATACGCATGGTTAATACGCCTATATTTTACCACACCAAACACAGACACCATAAACAGCCGCATTACCTAGAGCAGAGTCTCCCAAATGCAGTCCTGGAGGGCCCCACACCATTCAGGTTCCATGCTGCCTCTAATAAAGATGCCTGTGCTGCATATCTATGCACCACCCCCATGGTATGCAGATGTAGCTCATGCATATTTATGAGGGACAGCATGGAACCCCGAACAGTGTTTGGAACACCAGGACTGGAGTTGGGAAACTCTGCCGTAAAGCAGCAGCCAACAGGGGCAGACGCACCCACACCCACAGGCCCCATTGGCCAATGCCTCCTGGAGAGGCAGGACATTGGGCCCTGCCTGTATCTCCCAATACTAGCAGTTGCATACCTTAGCAATGCCACCCTACACCTGGGTATATGGTACACAGCTATCAAACATTTCCTATGATAACTGGCAGATATCAATTCCTACGTTAAGCACATTTTGCTCATTGAGCTTCACCATAACAATCATTCTGATGTCTGCGGTGTGTGCTGCAGGTCTGGTCTCTGATAGTGTTTACCACCCTGGGGAGTGACCCCCAACAGTATTGCGTACCATATCCATGCCTGTACTGTGCCAAGGACTGGTGTGGTGGGTATGGCTGCTGAACACCTCTATAGTAGCACAATGCTGGCATAGGTGTGGGGGTGGCTGTCTGTCTATCCAGTGTGTGGTGGCTGCAAACACCTTCCACAGCCCACACTGCCAGCAATGTTGCCAGTATTGGGCTGCCAATGTGCATAATGAGGAGCAAGGTACCATGGGTATAGGCCGAACAGGGTGGACTGGCCAGGGTGCATCTGCACAGGGCATAGGGCACTGACTGGGACATTTTAGTGCCCGGCCACCATCTACACAGACAGGGTGACCTCACTATGTCCTGCTGAGAGATCACTCTCACCCTACCTGTGCAGTGACAACAGCATGGCTAGGCACCCCCATAGAGCTATATAGTATTTCTCTCATGTGATAGATATGGGTTTCCTTTTGGGCCCAGTCACTGATTTATCTGCTTGCTGTGTATGCTGACATCCCAGTTCTGGGTGCATGCATCTCCACTGGGCACATGCACTATGGATTAACTAGCAGACTGTTTGCAGCTGGTATGTGTCTTGATGGAGTGGCTTGCAGGTTGCAGCGGCTGATGGCTTGCTGCAGAACAATATCAGATAGTGGTGGGGTGCAGCTTACCCTATCCAGGTCTACTGTCTGTCTGCTATTGTGTAATGGATGTGTATAGAGCTGCATTGACTGCCCTGTGGGGTGTCTGTTCCTCAGCAGGACTGGGGTTGATGTTCCCCTCTACTGCCACCTTTGCAGGGAGGTAGAATGTGAATCTATTGATAGGAGACCCTGTTTGCCACTCTCAGCCCTGGGGGAGGGGGGGTAGTGGCACATGGCCCACCTAGGGGTCCATGGGGGCCTACACCTGACTGAAACAGACAGAGATATCCAAGGTGTTTGCGCAGAAAACACCCATCTCACACATTAACACTGCTTTGGACCTCCAGCATGGCCTCTTTCAGTAATGGAAGGTATTGTGAACCTGGTCCTGGGCGCCTCATCGCACCCTCAGGGTGAGCACAGTATCCGCACAATGTGACGGTGTGTAGCTACTCTGTGCCAGTAAAACACACGGTCAGTACCCCCTACCAGGCCGAGGTGCTGTGGGGGTGCACATGGTCACTTCCCCCTACCAGGCCAAGGTGCTGTGGGGGTGCATTCCCCATCTTGTGTTTATCTGTGGACAGCTGATTTGCATGTGCAGTGCATCATGGGTACGGGTGGACTAACCCTATCCTGGTGACCGCAGCAGACTGTCTGTGTGGTGACGTGCAGGCTCTCTGCAGTCAGCCAGAGGCTTGCTAGTAGCTATAAAGCTGTAGCCTGCTGGTTATGTCATTGCCTAAGAAGCCAAAGGTCATGGGTTTAAACCCACAGTGGGGTTATTTGATAGGGTTGTCCAAAGCATTATCTGTTGTTTAATGTACATATTTTGATGCCAGCAAAAACACCCTCAGCGTACTGTACCCATACGGTGCCTATGAGGGCGCCCTATAGGGCACCTTATGGTTTCTGTCCATATAAGGGGCACTATACATTTTCCTGTGACGCAACTTATAGGGTGCCCTATAGGGTACATTTTAGGGTGCCGTGGCGGACAGTGCACTTTATCATGTGCCCTATGGAGTGCCTTATAGTTTGCCTTATACGGCACCTTCAATTACGGCACGTGAGGGCGTGTTTGCTGGCAGCAATTAATAAAATAAACATAAGGTGCTGGAGGAGAAAATATGTACATTGCAAAGCTGATGCCACAGCCAGCCTTACGTATTAGGCACCCTGGGGAGCAAACTCATGACCCCTGTATCAGCAGTCAGTGCCTTAACCATTGTGCTCCACTGCTGCTCCTCCCTGCATGTCAGCGCACCTACTTATGCTTTTCATTCCTTAAACTGCACAGTGCTGCCATCAAAAACAGTACTCTGACCTTGCGGTACCTCATACGGCACCCTCTAAAGCGCCCTATAAGCAACATTCTAGGGTGCCTTGGCGGACAGTGCGCTTTAAAATGTGCCTTATAGGGTGCCTTATGTTAACACGATTTGAGAGTGCGTTTGCTATTAATGATAATTAAAAAAGAAATAAAATGCCTCCTAAAGCAATCTTCCCCATAATATGCAATGCCTCAGCCAACCTTGTTCATTGGGCTCTGTGGGGGATCAAACCCCTGACCTCTGCAACATTGGTCAGCATCTTAACCATTGTGCTGTGGCTCTATTCCTGTGCTTGCACCTTAGCGTGCCGCTTTATGCCACCCAATATTAAAAAGCCTCCTAAATCAATAGCATGCCGCCTAATGCCCATCAGCGCACTGCCTTATGCCGCCCCATATTAGACTGGCTCTTAAAGTAATGCCTCAGCCAGCCTTGTTCATTGAGCACTGTGGGGGATCGAACCCTTGATCCTTGCACCATTGGTACGTGCCTTAACCATTATGCTGTGGCTCTGCTCTTTAGCTTACTCATCAGCGTGCCGCCTTATGCCTCTCCATATTGAAATGCCTCCTAAAAAATTAGCACGCCGCCTTATGCCGCCATTATTTAAATGCCTCCTAAAATGACACCACAGCTAGCCATCTTTATTGAGCACTGTGGGGAATTGAACTCCTGATCCCTGCATCATTGGCAAGTATCTTGACCATTGTGCTGTGGCTCTGTTTTTCTGTGCATACATCAGCGCGCCACTTATGCCTCCCACGCAGCTATCTGATGCGCTAATGTGCAGGGCACACAAGGGCGCCGCGAACCTTAGCGCATATGTAAATTCCGGATTTTCTTCTTCAGCAGGAAACGACCACTCCTTATATGGCACCTGCACACTACCGCGGCCCGCACTTTAACGGGGTTTTAGTAAACATACCCCATAGATCAAAGAGGGTTTATTAATGGTAGGCGGGCGCCGGACAACATCAAGAGAGTGTTAGAGGCAATTTGGGGGGCACATAGAGGCAAGGATAGTACGATGGTGCTGTCTATTGACGCGGAAAAAGCATTTGATAGGGTGGGTTGGGAATATCTATTTGCAGTAATGGATGGGGTTTGGGGACAACTATGTCGCCTGGGTGAGAGCTTTGTATGAAAGGCCACAGGCAAGGGGACGAATTAATGGTCGGTACTCAGAAGCTTTTTCCCTTCAGAGAGGTACAAGGCAGGAATGCCCTTTATCGCCCTTGCTTTTTGCTTTGGCTATGGAACCTTTGGCACAGAGGATAAAGGAGGAGGAGAGGATTAAGGGGGTATGGGTTGGAGAGAGGCAGCATAAGATATCATTGTTTGCACATGATATTTTATTAACACTAACGCAGCCAGAGGTGACATTAGCAACAGTCTTAGAATTGACAGAACAGTATGGGGAAGTGTCGGGTTTTAAAATAAATATGGAAAAGACAGAGGCACTGAATGTTAACATAGCGGAAGTGGAGATAGGCAGGTTAAAGGAGAGGTATCCCTTTAAATGGGCAAAGAAAGTAATTAAGTATTTACGGGTATATCTCACAGCATAGCCACAGCTTTCATATGGGGCAAATTACCCCCAATTATGGAAACAGGTGGCCCAGGATTTACAGGGTTGGATGGATATGGAAATTTCCTGGTTGGGCCTTATTGCAGCGGTCAAGATGAATTTAATACCCAGGATGTTATATTACTTTCAGGCTCTCCCTGTGGAGATCCCTGAGAGGCATTTAAGGGAGATTCAAGGGAAAGTATTTCACTTCATATGGAAAAGACGGCCTCCAAGAATAGCGCGGGCGGTCCTTTACCGATCTCAGGGGGAAAGGGGATTGGGGGCTCCAGATATCCAGGCCTATTATAGAGCAACCCAGATTAGGCATTTAATGGACTGGAGAGAGGGAGGGGAAAGGAAAATATTTGTAGATATGGAAGGGGAGGGGTGGAAGGAAGAACCAATTGAGGTCATGCCATGGACTATGGCAAAGGACAGGAGTGGGGGTTTCTTAGAAAACCCCTACACACGGCATGTTTTAGCCATATGGGATGGAGTGAGAAGGAGGGAAGGGGGTATCGAGCTTCTCGGTAAGGCAACGACTCTGTTATACGGGAGACTTTACCCCAGGAAGAGAGGGAGGGGTTTATAAAGAATGGGAGAGTAAAGGTTTACAATGGTTTTACTAATTTATCAATGGGGGGGAGTGGGTCCCGTTTGCAGATTTACAAGAGGAATATAATTTAGGGCCTGGGCAGTTGTTTCATTATGGTCAAGTGATACATTATTTGAAAGGGAAGTTGGGGAAGGAGGGGTTAGCACAAGAGGTTACTGAACTAGAAGTGATTTGGTAGGGGAAAAAGAGATCTAGGGGGCTAATTACGGCCTTGTATAGGGCAATACGAGAAGGGCAAGGGGAGGAGAAATTAGGTTATATGAGGGCATGGGAAAGGGAGATGGGGAGGATCTTGGAGACTGGTCAGTGGAAGGCCATTCTGGAACAGTGTCAACATTTGCCAATTTCCATTACTGTTCGGGAAAATTGGCACAAAGTGTTAATGGGGTGGTACTATACCCCAGTGCGTTTGAATAAAATGTATCAGACGGCATCAAGGAGCTGCTAAAGGCCGTGTGGAGAGGAGGACACAATGTATCATATTTGGAATTCCACAGATCCAGATATTCTGGGATGAAATTCAGAGATGGATAAGACGGGTGGTGGGTGAAGAGATAGAGAGGAACCCCAAAGTTTTCTTGTTTGGATGGTGGAGGAAGGGGGCCTGAGGGAGAATAGGAAGCAAATATTAGCATGTCTCAGTGCGGACAAAGGTGAAATAGCCTATCGGTGGAAGCAGGAGGAGCCGCCGCAGGTGGCACACTGTGAAGATCGGCTAAGGCGAATTTACCTAATGGAGAAATTAACAGCATTACGAAAACAAAAGAGGCCCAAGTTTGATAGGGCTTGGCAGAAAGTATTGGTGTACTTGCAGGAGGGGGACAGAGGGAACTGGGGTAGGGTGGATAAGTAGGGCTGTGGGCTTAAAACTGCTTCACAGGCATTTGTACGGCAGATGAATGGCTTTAATGGGTTTACTGCTTAAGTAGGTTTCTATGCAAATGTTTCGGGGGAGGTTGTGGAGTTACTTAGCAATATTGTTAGTTGAATATAATATAGGGGGAAAACTGTACACCAGTTGAATGTTGATGTTTACATGCAAGAGTATTTATGTATGTTACTAGATGCTATGTAAAGGGGAAAAAAAATCATTCCCCGCATCTTGGTTCGAGTTATGCCCTGAATGGTACCTTCTCCTTTTTCTAAATTGGCTGTGGGTGTCTCCCATTCCATGCGCTTTGTCTCCTTGGGCTGCTGTGGCCCACTCGTCACCATTTTGTTCTCTCTGCTGTCCCCACTTGCACCCGCATATTCTTATTCCTGCAGGTCCGCTGATTTCCCCCTCGTTATCTTGCTCCCACTGGCCAGAGTACTCGGAGGCCATGTACAAGCCATTATAGGTGCTGCTTGGAAGATGTTTTTTCACTGTTGATCAGGAATGACTCCAGAGCAGAGTGCTCAGGCACCCATCGTGCTAGGTGACATCACTTCCTCCCAAGAAGCTTTTCAATAAATGGAATTCTACTAATTCTTGGTCATTAGAACTGCAGAGCTTCAGGTCATCTACAAATAAGTCAGTGTGACGTCACCATTGGGCCATGGCCATCTTTAGATTTCAGGCTAACTCCATGTCCCAAAGAATTTATGAGAGTACTCATTGGATTGAGCGCCATACAAAACAGAAGTGGTAACAGGGAATCTCCCTGATCTTGATCTTAGGCATAGAAACATAGAAACATGATGACAGAAAAAGACCACAAGGCCCATCTAGTCTGTCCTTCCATAACAACAACTACAACAGTCCACCTTTTACCTTTAGAGATCCTCTGTGTTGGTCCCATGCTTTTTTGAATTCAGTTACTGTCCTCATCTCTACCACCTCCACTGGGAGACTATTCCACGGATCCACTACTCTTTCCGTAAAGAAATATTTCCGCATATCACTCCTGAATCTATCTCCCTTCACCCTCATCCCATGTCCCCTCGTCGCAGAACTTGCTTTCAATTGAAAGAGGCTCTCTCCCTGAACATTTATGCCACGGAGGTATTTAAACATCTCAATCATATCACCTCTATCCCGCCTTTCCTCTAAGGTGTACATATTAAGATCCTTAAGTCTGTCCTCATATGCTTTATAATGAAGACCACTAATCATCTTAGTAGCAACCCTCTGCACCGACTCCATCCTGTTCACATCCTTTTGAAGGTGCGGTCTCCAGAATTGCACACCATACTCCAAATGAGGTCGCACCAAAGACTTATACAGAGGCATTATCACCTCCTTTTTCTGCTAGCCATTCCTCTCCATATGCACCCAAGCATCCTTCTAGCTTTTGCCGTCGCCTTTTCTACCTGTTTAGCTACTTTAAGATCATCGGACACAACTACGCCTAGGTCCCGCTCTTCTTTAGTGGACAAAAGTACTTCACCTCCTATACTGTATTGCTCCCTTGGATTGCTGCAGCCCAAATGCATGACCTTACATTTTTTAACATTAAATCCCAGTTGCCAAATTCTAGACCATTCTTCAAGCTTAGCTAGATCCCTCCTCATGTTATCTACACCTTCCTGGGTGTCTACTCTATTGCAGATTTTGGTATCATCCGCAAAGAGGCAAACCTTACCCGACAGCCCTTCCGCTATATCACTAACAAAGATGTTAAAAAGAATCGTACCAAGGACAGATCCCTGGGGCACACCACTGGTAACATCCTTCTCCTCAGAGTGAGCTCCATTTACTTGTACTCTTTGTCGCCTCCCACCCAACCAATTTCTAACCCAAGCAGTAACTTTAGGGTACATCCCTAGGGTGCTCAGTTTGTTTATAAGTCGCCTGTGAGGAACAGTGTCAAAGGCTTTACTGAAATCTAAATACACCACATCTAGAGCTCTCCCGCGGTCCAACTCCCTGGTCACCCAGTCAAAGAAATCAATCAGGCATGATGAACTAGCCATCCTTATTCTTCAAAAACAATATAGCTTGCCAGATTTTCATGGTGAATTTAATGTACTCTGTTAAACCAGTTTTTATTTCATATGATTCAAACCAATTGTGTGGATGAGTTTTGCGCATACCATGATAGTCATGACCCTCACTTCAAAGCCAAGGTATGTGGAGTATTATCTCAGTTTCTTAAATTTACTGCTAATTTTTTCCACTGTGGATCAGTTGATCGCTTTTAAGATGCAATGCGATGAGTGAAACCCTTGTTGTATTCAGTACATGTAAAAGGTTACTTTCCACTGTGGATCATTTGATGGCGTTGAAGATACGATGGCAGAGTGAAACTCTTATTGCACTCAGTACACGTAAAAGGTTTCTTTCCACTGTGGATCATTTGATGGCTTTGAAGATACGATGGCAGAGTGAAACTCTTATTGCACTCAGAACACGTTAAAGGTTTCTTTCCACTGTGGATCTTTTGATGACTTTTAAAACTCGATGACAGAGTGAAACTCTTATTGCAATCAGAAATCCTTCCTCTACAGCAACTTAATTTAGGTACATACAAACCATACAGATGTAACTTTACTCTACAAAGGGGGCACAATCACAGTATATAAAACCCATTTCCACAGTAAAAGCACTGCTTAATCCAAGGAAATAGGGAGGGTAATTTTCCAAGCTATCTCCCCTCACCTCAGGTGCCCACTTAGATTGTAAGCTCACTAGGGTAGGGACAGAATGTGTCTCAATTATAAAAATGCTGTAAGTTCCCTTGAGCTAAAACTGGAAGGGGGAAACTCGTAGGACTTATAGGAGGCCTTATGATCCCTCAGACCTGGATCTTAAGACAGTCGGTAGGACTGAGACAGAATCCTGCTCATATCTGCAAGTTCCTGGAGTGGAGGATGTACACAAAAACATCTCCTATTCTTGTGTCTGCTAGAAAAACAGATTCAGTCCTTACCTAGGAAAATCAGGGTCTCATAATTCTCCTTCATCACCTCCCTGTACAACTCTTTCTGTCCTTCATGCAAATACCTCCACTCCTCCTGGGAGAAAGAGACAGCGATGTCCTCAAATGTCACCTGCAGCTGAAACACAAACCAGAAACACTCAGGAGCAAGAAAAGGTGCTCAGAATGCCTTAGATTTCAGCTGGAAAGGATGGTGCTTCAGTGTTACATTTTCCATTGCAGGGGGCAGCCATAGGCAGGATCTGTGGGACTCCTGTGGAATTGCCTGTCCCTTGTCACTGAAAATGTGATACTGATGCAACATCTCCACCACCAGGAATGTGGGTGCAGGACCCATGCAGCTTAGTGGATGTTTTGGACGTGTGTTCACCTGTGTGTGGTCCTAGAATCCATTTCCCCCTTTGGCTCCCAGGTTTGCTAATCTACTATAACTATAAAAACGTCTCAAATACAGGACAAATAGAATATCAAATGTCACTGCCTGGATAAATCAGCGTGTAATAAAACCAGGGTCTGAGCTTTCAAGTCCAACTGCACAAGCCAAAGTAAATGTCCCCTTCCCACATTAGTTAAATCTAAATTTAGCACAGGATTCAGAAATTCTACTGACATTTTCTGGTACATCTGACAGTTTCAAAATTCACCCTGTGTCAAATTTAAAGGAAACATTAATGGGACGCATTAATGGTGGTACTGTGAGGCCACAGGGAGGTAGATGCTTAGAACGCACTAATGTCATAAAGGAAAGTGAGCACATAATCTCCCTTATGACATAGGTGTACGTGCTTTGGAATGTGTGCGTGTAATAAAGACCTAGATGAGAAAGCAGGAGCCTGTGTAAATATGCAGTAGGACTAAGCAGGGTGCCTTCTTTCTCTGTTATTATTCAGTTTACAAATTAAACAAATAGCCCCAGGGGGCCACGTGATGCGTGAGTGAGTGCAGACGTGTCTCGCTTGCTCCGGGGCTGCCTCGGCATTTAATCTGCATTTTATTTAACCTATTAAGAATAAAAACCACCTCCACACGTTCCGGAGGGATCACTGTATTGTCTCCAGTCCTTCGAGGGGCATAGTGAATCGGCGGGATGCTGCTGCCGGGGAAGAAAGACCGGGAGAGGTCGACCAGAGTGGGGCCTTCTTCGTCTGCCATGCTGCAGCCGCCTTCGCCGGGGGTGGAGAGCACGGAGTCCGCATCAAAGGAGTTGGCGAAAGAAGTGGTAAAACTCCTAGACCCCAAGTTTGATCTTATTATGAAAAAGCTGGAAGGAGTGGGTGAATCGCTGGCAGATTTTGGCAGAAGAGTAGAAGAGCTAGAACAACGTGTCGCATGCATTGAAGACGAAGAGGGCAGGCAAGATAGGGAAAGAACGGAACAAAAACAGCTGTTACTGGAGATCCAGCAGAAGTTGGATGATTTAGAGAACCGCTCGCGAAGAAACAATTTGAGGATTGTGGGACTCTCAGAGGAAAAATTAGACCTCGAGCTGCTTCCATTTTTTGAGAAATGGCTGCCAGAGGAACTGGGTCTGGAGGTGCTGCGAGATCAATTTAAGATAGAATGAGCACATTGGCTGGGAGTGCGGCGAGAGAGTGGGGGGTCGACAATCAGAGGATTCCCCTCTTTCAGGATTATTCAGCGGCGGTTGCGGCCAAGAGGAGGGAGTTTTCACCTATATGTGCAGAACTTTTCAAATGTACAGAGAGAGCAGTGAGGACATTTTAATATATTCTTTGGTAGATATTTCTCTGTTCTTGGTATTGAGCTACATTTGAAATATTTCAGCTCACAACTTTTCTGTACTTTTGGCTGATTGGAAACAGAAAGATTTAAACTTTCTTTTTCATTTACAGAAAGATAAAGCTTTTTAAATTATAGCTTGCTCATATTAAGTTAAATCCAGTTAAGTTGATCTACTCAGTTCTATGTACGTTTAAGTTAAATTATTATCTGTATACCACCTTTGCAATCTGATAAGGCGGTATATAAACCAGTTAAATAAATAATAAATGATTAATGTTGTGATCTGAAATTCAAGATCGATCTGCCTTTCTATATATTATTTTTAAATTTAAGCTCTTATTTTCTCAGGGTTCACTCAAAACAAAGTGCAGAAAAGAAAGAAAGAGACAGAGAGGAAGGAGAATCTAGAGAGATGAGATGAAGCAGAAAATGAGGGCATAATAAAAAAACCCAAACAAACTGCTAAATAAATAATAAAGCCAGAGGGGAGAGGAACAAGGAAGAAGAGCCTCAGGGGCTTTTCTGGATTCAGCAGTGTCTGGCACATTCCTTCTGTTTTCTCTATGCAGCGTGTATGTATCAAGGGTGGATGGCATTGCCTGGCACTGTGTCCCTTGCTACCCACCTCCTGCCAGTCTCCTACCTGCTGAGCAGAAAGCCCTGCAGCCATTCTCCTGCCCTTCCCACAGCACCAACTCCAGCCCTGATTCTCTGCAGGGCCTCCTAGGCTGCAGCTTTGCAGGATCAGAATCTGCTCTCAGCTTCTAACTGGTGTTGCAGGATATCAGCACTGAACAGTACAGTAAGCACCGCCCCATCCAGGAGGAGGGAATGTCACAAAGGCTGTCCTACAGCTGAATGCATGGATGCTGGGAAATGTAGTTTTATTGTGCTCTTTAGCTAAAGGGAGACTGCGAATGGTGAAAAATGCAGTCCTCTAATATTTTAAATAAAAGCTAAATCTTACTATGGCGAAAAGGAAGAAGGAGAGAGAAGAAAGAATGTAGAAAATCGAAGGGAGGCTCCAGCCCTGCACCGCTCCGGCACTCTCCAGATAAAGCTGAGGCAATCAGAGAGAATATTCACTGGCGTTTCCCCATAGTGCTGCTGAATATCCCTCCCAGCGGCACATATCTGCTTAGCAGCTGCTGATACCTGGAAACGTGCTTTAGAAAACTGACCCCTAAAATGTATACTACAAACATATACAGGAAAGTTGAAAAGTGCACAGTTATAATTGCAGTGAGACCCAACGGCACGTCTCCCTTTCCCTTCCACTGGCAGGCTCGGGCATGTCTACCTGTGGGTGCTGGGGATAATGGGTATTATGGGGTGTGAACAATGACTGATGGTGTAAGTGAAGTGCCTGTGCGTAGGTTTATGGCTTATGATTGTTTTCCACCTTTATGCAAGCAGGCAAGGCAGTCTGCAATAAAAACAATCAAAAAACCCAGAAATGAACGCCATATCATATAAGCAGAGATAGGGAGGAGATAAAAGGAGAGAGCAACAGAAAGGGGAGGAGGAAATAAGTTACAATAGGTCGAAGGTCAGCCAGAGATTTCATAAGTCAGCTCGAAAAGATATGTTTTCATTTTAGCCTTGAAACCTCTGAGGTGGACTCTAAGTGAATTTCAAGGAGTAAGCTGTTCCATATGAGAGGTGCAATCCAGAAGGAGGCAAATTGCCAGTTGAATCATTTTTAGTTTGGGAAGAAGTGGGAATATGAAGATAATATGTGTGTATTGAACCAAGGGATCACTGGGGGGAGGGGGGCAAGCAGGGTGATCAGTCAGGAAAAGTATTCTGGAAGGAGTGGGATTGTAGAGATGATCTGCATGTATTGAACAAAGAGATTCCTTGGGGATCATGCAGTGTGATCAGTGAGGAAAGGTATTCTGGAAGGAGTGGGATTGTAGAGATGATCTGCATGTATTGAGCAAAGAGATTCCTTGGGGGTCATGCAGTGTGATCAGTGAGGAAAGGTATTCTGGAAGGAGTGGGATTGTAGAGATCATCTGCATGTATTGAACAAAGAGATTCCCTGGGGATCATGCAGTGTGATCAGTGAGGAAAGGTATTCTAGACTCAAACTAGAGTTCTCTTTATTAGAGCCATTTCTCATTTAGATTACTGCAATGTTGTCTATTCAGGTTCACCCTCTTACTCATTAAAGTGAATCCAGGGCATTCCGAGGGTGGCAATAGTCGCTAACCGGGCAGCATCTTATATTGCCACTGCCCGGCTAGCTACTGCAGCTGTGCAGCAAACCTGGATATTCGATGGCAGCGCCGCATATGACCTCAGCATTGAATATCTGGGGTTAAGGATTGGCAGCGATGGCTGTGCACTGTAGTGGTTCATCGCCAAACTGAATCAGTATCAGGTCCTAAGAGAGGAGGTGAAAGGAGAGCGGGAAACTGCCATGAGTATGTGGCTAGCTAGAACCATCTCCCTCCTGCATCAGTAAATATTTTCAGATTTCAGTGTGAGGAAATACTGCGACAGACATAAAGGAACCTGTATATCTAACAGACCAGTGCCTAGCTTTGGTGGATATGAGATAAAGTTAAAGGGGATGGAGGTGATCCAACACTGAGGTCCTTGAGTAGCCAGAGCAGAATATTATGGTGCTTATTTTTGATTTACACAGAACTATAAATAACAGTTTGCATCAACTATAAATGACAGTTCGCATCATCAAAACAGTGAAGTCAGTAGCACGAAAAGTGAGTCTAGATCAGACAACGCTATATAGCTCATTATCTAAACACAAGCCACTCAGGAAAGAGAATAAGGAAGTGCTTCTACTGACTGTGCCCCTTTAACCCTGGACTTTAAGGAGGGGGACTGGACAGTGACACACCTATGCGGATGAACATAAAGCCAGCAAGTGTCATGTCGCAGGTGGAAAATGTTCATCACTGTGGTTTATTCTGCAAATAACTGATATCTACAGAGCATGGAGCAGAGCAAGAACTCAAACCACACAAGATGGAATGTTTTGCTGCAAATGCACTTTTGGCTTTGAAATTAAAACTGAAAAACAACCTGCTGTATTAAGAGGAGTTAGCAAAATGGCGAAAGGATATTGTGAAGTACAATAGCCTGTGGCCCTTCTAAGGCTATCTCTGTCCCATAACCCCATCGCCCTCCTCTCACCCTTGAACCTGCCTGAGCCCTCATTGGATGAAAAATTGGTGCAGCGTCACTGCTGAAGCATCTGCCCACTGCCAATAAAATACTGTGCATGAGGGAAAGAGATCTCTGTACAATCAAGATGTTGCATTGACAGATTACGAGAAGTAATGTTCTGCCAAGACCTGTGATGTGCAGTTGGCCACAAACATTTCAGATGTACCTCTGGTAAAGTTATTCTGAATTGGAGGAACCAGGTGTACTATTGTATATGGGGCAAACACAAGACTGGACACTAATAAGTATCGATCATAAGGGGGTAAAACTATAAGGATTATTCATGCATAAACCCAATCTTATGACTATAAAAGGCCTCTTATGATTTACCGCACAGATTATGTGCTCAGAAGTAAGCACGGCGACATCAAGGTGCACACTTTTACGCAATCTGTGTGCAGGCGTGTTTGTGGTTTTACTTAGGGTGAACCATGGACAGAGTCATGACATAACTGCACAAGTTATAAAATGCATACTTCAGCCGTGTGTAGTTATAATAGTCCAAAAGCTTAATTGAATAGGATGGAACTGACTGATAGTATCTGGAGCAACCTGTCTACCCATTGTATACAGGCCTTCTGGAATCAGCACATTATAAGTGAGATGGGAAACTCGCGCTAGTTCTGTGCTACTGAACTTGCTTTTTTGTTTTTCTGGAGGGACCTTTCTATGCAGGTTGAAAATTATTTTGTGTGTAGTCCACTATCTTGTGCAAGAATTAAGAATATAAGGAGTCAGTATTCAGCCATGGTGGTCAGGATTTGTTTTAAATTGTTAAGTTAAATATAGATATTCCGCGCCGGTATTAGGATAGTAGCAAGGGCTAGATATTTGGATTTGGTGGTGGCTGAGTCCTTAAATGGACAGCGGTGAAAATCAGCCCCCCTATCCAAACTGCATAAAGTTAGGACTGCATTTTGCTCTGGTCTAACCTTAAGCAGCTAGTTATCTGCTTACGTATTAACATAGGACAGGCATGTCCAACAGATAGATTGCGATCTACATGTAGATCGTGGAGGGGTCAGAGGTAGATCGCCAGCCCCACTTGGCTCCTTGCCTTCGAATTGGTTCAAACCACTGTGACTTTTGCTATCCTCTGCAATTTTATTTTGCCTAGCCTTTGCATTGATTCTACGCTGTGTGCAGAATTTATTAAATCATGTATGGCGATATTTGAACTTGTTTGGCGGTATTTGATTTTATCTGGTTTGCTGGACAGGTGTTTGAGTTTTTTTGATGATTGTTTGGTGGTATTTGATTATTGGTGCCAGTATGATGAATTCTTATTTTTACTTTTAGAACTGCATGCGTGGGTTTGGCATCTCCAGTCCTTGTATTGCACATCATCCAGAGGTCTTCAGTTCCTGTTGATCTTTAATACTTTGGGACAGTGACAGTTTTGGACCAGAATCAGTCAGTGTTTATACTAACTTAGCAGATTTGGCCTTCTTACATCCAGCCCAGCTCAGATGACAAGACTTCGACTTTCATACTTTGGACACATCATGTGAAGAGAGAGATCATTAGAGAAAGACATTATGCTTGGCAAGATAGATGGTCAACTCAAAAGAGGAAGGCCAGCAATGAGATGGATCGATACAATAACAGCAGCTACAGGTACCAGTCTGTCAACAATGAGCCGCCTGACTGGAGACCGAACACAATTTAGGATAGCTATCCAGAGGGTCGCCATGAGTTGACTCCGACTCGACGGCACTTAACAACAACAACAACATCCAGCCACCCCAGTATAACGAAGATGAGTGTTCCAAAGAAGAGCAAAACCTACAACTTTCATGATGAATGGGAAATGGACTACTTCTTCATCATAGTGAAAGACAAGTGTTGTTATCTAATTTGTAACGCCCCAGTATTCTTGCCCAAAAAGGGTAATCTGGAACGTCATTATAAGGCTCTGTATAGCAATAAGTTTGATGCTGATTTTCCACCCAAAAGTGAAATTCGTAAACTGAAGCTCAAAGAACTTAAATCGAAATTGGCTGCTCAGCAACAGTTGATGGCGAAGCCAAGGTCACATTTGGTCAATGCAACCATAGCATCCTTCAAGGTCAGAAATCTGATCGCAAACAAATGCAAACCTTTCACTGAAGGGGAATTTGTAAAAGATTGTTTTCTTGAAGAAGCTGACAATCTTTTTGAAGGATTTAAAAATAAGAAAGAGATCATAGCTACTATTCAAGATGTACAATTGTCAAGAAACACCGTCGTGCAGCGAATAGAAAAGATGTGTGGAGACACAATTGAACAATTGTTGGAGGGATGTTTCAAATTGTGTTGCTTTCTCACTCCAACTGGATGAATCTACAGACATAGGAGACATAGCCCAGTTACTAGTCTTTACCCGGATAGTTCTGGAAGACTTCAGGGTTAAAGAAGAACTACTGGGAATGATTTCTTTAAAAGGGAGAACTACCGGTCAGGAAATATTCAGTTCTTTCTAGGCACTAGGTGCTGATGTCATAAGGGGGCATTATGACAGCAGAATCCTGGCAGGAGAAAGTGTCTCTCTCTCACCACAGAGATTTATTTGTTTATTTCCTAACACTGAGGAGTTTGAAGAGGGCAAAGATAAACAATGGAAACCCAAAAAGTAGCAGTTCTCAAACTTGCCTCCCAGCTAGTCGAGTTTTCTGGATATCCATAATGAATATTGCATGAGAGAGATTTGCATGCACTGCCTCCATTGTATGCAATCTTTTCATACATATTCATTGTTGATATTTGGAAAACCCAACTGGTTGGGAAGAATCCAGGACAGGTTTGGTTGATTATTTATTTTATTTATTTATTTATTTAACTTTTATTACTCAAATCAAAGGCAGCTGCACTGTGTCGGAGCTTGTAGAGCCTCTTAGAATTACCCAGTACATGAACTGGAGCAGCCTGGCCAGCTTTGCTCCCAAAACTGTAGCGGGAGTCTCACAGGACCATTTGTCAACAGCTGTCCAAACAGCATTTGCCACCTTGGCTTCATTTCTCTTCCAGGGGGACTCATAATCGTTGGCTGGATAAGTAGTCAGTGGGTTCCATTCATCTCTGTGTCCCTGTACCCGGCCTTTCTCCTTCTATCCTGACTTCCCATCTAATATAGATCTGTGGAAGCCCTGAGTATCAGCATCGGCATGAGACAAGTCTGCTGTAGCCTGAAGAGGATCTGAAATCTGCCCCAGGCCAGACCCGATCTGGATGGTGCTATAGTGCAGATGAGCTTTTCCTTCCTAAAATTGTATTTTCTAACTCCATTAGAATAATGATCTCTCTCTCCATTTATGTATTAAGCATTTCAGGATGGTTTGGACATTCATTTTGGTGTCTAAAAAATAAAAGTGTGCTCAAATTGCTTGTGCACACAACTTCAAGACCACTTAGATACCAACAACATACTGGACCTGCAACAACATGGCTTCCGTCCATTCCACGGAGCGAGACCCTCATGACATTACTAATGAACACCCTCATCAAAGGCACACAGACCAAGCACTCTGGATATGCTATGATCTTCCTGGACATATCTGCAGCCTTTGACTCCATCTCCCACAACATCCTCCTACACAGACGCCAAGAAATCGGCATCAAAAATGTCATACTTCAATGGTTCCACTCCTACCTAACCAATAGACAACAACTGATCCAAACAAACATGGCAACCTCCCCCCCCCCCCTTTCAGCAACACCAAGGAGTACCCCAAGGATCCACACTATCTGCCATGTTCTTCAACATCTACCTGCAACCACTCTGCTCAATCATACGCGCCCACAACATCAACTACCACATCTATGCGGATGACATAATGCTCTATGGTCCAATCACAACCACTAACCCAATGAACAAACACCTATCAGACTGCTTCATAGAAGTCTCCAGCTGGCTACAAAAGAACAACCTATCCATCAACAGAAAAAAAACAGAAGCCCTCATAGTAACCAAAGACCCAGACTTCACACCACCTACACACCTCAACATAGGAGCCATACAAATACAAATTCAACCACACATAAAATACCTAGGATTCATCATAGACCAAGCGCTCACACTCAAACAACAGATCAAAAAAACTACCGTACAATGCCTCAGACCTCTCATTGAACCGCAGGACTTCAGGACAGTCATGCAAGCCATGACACTCCCCCACCTGGACTACTGCAATATAATCTACCACGGACTACCTGCCACCCACACCAACCCACTACGAACTGCCTTAAATACCACAGCAAGAATTATCCAGAAAGCAAAAAAACAAGATCACATCAGCCCAGTCCTGAGGGAGCTGCACATACTCCTTCTCGAAGCAAGAATCAAATACAAATCTGCCCTACTTATTCACAAAGCCCTCTACCAAACTCAGACTTCCCAGCTTTGCACTCTACTGCCGCAACCCACCCAAATAGAACAACCAGACAAACCACCAGCAACTCCCTCACCATCCCCCATAAACGGACCACATACAATCAACGGACCTGCAACAGAGCTTTTGAACTGTACGCACTATCCCTCTGGAACTCTCTACCAAGTTATATCAGAAGCAACGGAGATCCCTTGACATTTAGGAATCAACTAAAAACCATCCTATTCCAGGAATACCTCGGACCAGAAACAAACACCCATCACTGACTACCCCCCAGACCCCCTAATCATACCCTCAGATCTATTTTCTAAGAGACTGATGTCCATTGTCTATGTCCTTAATATCTGTTCAGATCATTAATGTTGCCCCCCCCAGTGATAGACCCAACCCTAGAATTGATTATTGTCCCCCACCCTTTAATGTTAAACCGCTTTGACCTGGTGAAAAGCGGGATATAAATACAGTTAAATAAATAAATATCTATGAATGTATGTGTGCACAATTAATTTGTTTGTATACAAAAGCCATAGTATGTACTCCCACAGGATGTTTGGTGAGTTACTTTGCCTGATAGGGGAGCTCTGGGTAGGTGAGGGGGTGTGTATGTATGGGGGATGGGGAGATCATTTATATAACAGCACAAGACATACAAAGCGCTGTGCAGAAACTTAGGGGCCCTTTTACTAGAGGGTGCTGTCAACACGCGTTCTGCTACATGTCAATGCTGAATGCGGACACATGTCGCCAGCTAGAGCGGGGCCATGACAGCGTGGGATGATGTCCACCGTAACCATCTAACTCGAGTTAAGGTCGCGAGTAGGGGTAAGGGCAGAGAGTGGGCGTGGTTTGCTCTGCGAAGTCAGCGTGGGGTTTACACCACATCCGAACTGCATTAGCAAGGAATCACCTAATGCCACTTCAGTAGGTGACATTGGTGGCACCCACCCTAACAACACATGTGCTAGGGGACAGGGCTCTGCGCTGACATGGAAAGACCATTCCTGCTCCATAGAGCTTACAAATGAAATTAAAAAGCAGAATGATGTGAGACCTCATCTATGATCCTAAGTGGCTTACAGATTTGTAGATAATACTTTCAGTGCAGTAGGATTGTAAATCCATAGCTGAACAGTTCAACGTGTACAATGAACCAAAATAGTTGGGGACTGAACTCAACCAAATGATTTTTGGATTCCCGAGGGAACATAAGAAATGCCATACTGGGTCAGACCAAGCTTCATCAAGCACAGTATCATTTTTCCAACAGTGAACAATCCAGGACACAAGTACCTAGTAGTTTCCCAAAAAGACACATAGGGGCTTGTTTACAAAGCCGCGGTAGCGGTTCGTGATCGTTATCAGAGCTACCGCGGCTTTGCAAACAAGCCCCATAGATTCCAAAATGCTTGTATTGGGGCAAGCAGTGGATTTCCTGGGTCCTCTTTAATAATGGTTTATGGACCTTACTTCTAGGAACTTGTCCACATCTTTTTTCAACCCAGCTACACTAATAGCTTTGTCCACATCCTCCGGTAACAAATTCCAGAGTTTGATTATGTGTTGACTGATAAAATAATTTCTCTTATTAGTCTTAAATGGGTTAAACAATAGCTTCATTAGATATTCAGGAGTATCTTGAAAAATATGTTCTTACTGCCTCAAATGAGATATGTCCCTAATGCCCTCTGGTTACTGTTTCCATTCTTACCCGGTGCTCGGAAGTGAGCACCAGCTGATAAGGAAATGTCACAGATTGGAGAAAAATCTGCCATTCAAGAACCAGATTTAGACCTGACCATGCCATAGAACTCAGACACCCAAGGACTGGGACAATAGTAACTCCCTGATGCCTCTTCCCCTGGCATCAGTAGTGAGACATGGTGAGGTTTTTTGATATTTTCATTTGTTTTCTTCTGCTGTATTTTATATGCTGTGTAATGCAAGTTCCACATCTCCCAAGTGCCAGGTCACCAATGCGATTAGAAATTTCCCCAAGCACCAGGGATTTTCCTGCCTTTTAGTTTCTGCGGCTTCCTCCTCTCTGCACCATGTGGTTCTCTGTGAGTATGATCCGTGTGCTGCAGGAACTCCAGCACTGGTCTTGGGGTCTCAAATCTTACAGGACCAGCACAGTATTGCCTGCACCAAGTGGCTCACCCTTGCCAAAGTGCTGGAAGAAGGAGTTCTTTGTATAGCAGAGCAACAGGATCTAAAATAAAGGTAACAAATTATGTTAGGAATTAGGTAATAATAAGAAAATCAGACTGATGTGGTTTCACAAAGAAGTGGCTGAGAATGGAAGAGTAAAGAGATTAACATTCAAATATGCAAGGACCCGAGATAGCAGAAGAGTTGTTTCACCTGCTCATCCTGGACTGATACTTTTTCTTCTAAATTCCCTGAAATGTTTGTCTGATGGGGAAGTGTAAGGTAAAGTGTGGCTACTCCTGGCAAAAGCTGCCCTTACTCCTACAGGCACTTGTTCATCGAACAGTGACAGCTTCTACTTCACAGGGCTCAGAAGAGGTTTCGCTGGGGACTCTGTCAAGGAAAGGCTTGCTGCCAGGGGTTTCCTGGCCTTGATGTTACCGTTATCCTGGAGCACACTAAAGTACTACTAGTGCTACTAAGCAGTTAGATAGTGCTACAGAACTTATGCCTTACTCAACAGATGCACAAAAGAGACAGCCTCTACTCCCTGAACATACAGTCTGGTGAAGAAAGACAGGCCAGATAAATAGGTGTTTGGTGTGAGTCATGGATGAGATTTGAAGTCTGAAAGTTTATGGAATTTAGTTTGACAGACCTTCTTTATCTAAATCAATGATATGCGGAATTTGTGCTGTAAAAATAGTCCATGTAAGAAAAGCAGGAAATGGATTAGGGGGGATTCTTAGCCAGGGCTCTTTGGTTCAGCTTAAATCTTGCAAATACACCGGCTGGCAATGCCACAGGAGTAGTGCTGCTGATGGGAGGGGCAGTTTAGCACAGCAGTAGGGAAAACCTCTGGCTGTGGGTGATGCCCCTTAAAAAGTGCAGTAAGAGGTGAATTATGGGTGAGGTGTGTGAGTTGATCTTTGACCGCAATGTTAAGATCTAGCGGACTTATAACTCTTTCTTAATAAACATTTTTATTCACTGTAAATTGTCTTTCTTGAATAGACGCATAGCAGAAACCATCTGTCCTGGGTATGTCTATGGCATTGCACTCATCTAGTAACACTCTAGGGATGATAAATAGCAGAAGTGGAACATGTAACATTCAGGAATTTACCAGGATCTTTAATAGGAACACACCGAGTTACACCTACTTCTTCCACATGAGATAATTCTTTATGATTTACCAAACTGCTATGAATTGATAACGTGTGGTACTTGTGATTCCCTGAAAGATGATTGGCTGCCTCTGTTCTGGGTGTGGCAGTGGGAGCTCTTCAGACGGACATCTTTCCCACTGTCTTTTTATATCCTTTCCCTCCCCATTATGAAGCGTTGCTGTTCTCTTCCATGCAGGGGCGGCCCAAGGGGGGTGCGGGGCCATGTGCGGAGACTCGGTGCGGGGCCTCATTTGCATAAGTGGTCTTATTTGCATAAATATTTGCATAATGTTACCATTCACTAACTTTTAGTAAACATGTCTCTTAATGAGTGTATGGATAAAGAAAGACTAAAAGATTTCTACATTACTATAATCCAGTGCCAACCGCCAGGCACATTAGGAACTACTACAAACGCTGCCCATTTAGAACCCATAGCAAACCCGCTGTATCCTGACAGCATTACCAGGACTCACAAAGCACCAGACCCTACCTATCAAAAGGAAACACTGCAAATATTAAACCAGTACATTTCAGAGAATACTGGGGAAAGAGAACAAGTGGCAATGTCAAATAGGAATTACATAAACAGAATACCTCAGCTCAGTTACACATGCAGAACATAGACCATCACCAAACAAGGAATCGCAATTTAGAAACAGGAAGGCAATAATTAAACTGGGAACCCCAAAAGCCAAACTTGGAATGTACAACAACACTGTAGAAATAAAACTATAAATCAATTTCCTCTTGTACCAAACAAAGCGCAGACGTTAATGATGCACATTTCCCAGAGCTTTCATATTCCAGTTAATAAATTCAAAATAAAGAGATATCTTTCTACCTTTTGTGCATTTTTTTTTCAGTTGCAATTGCTCCAGCCACTTTCTTCTGGTTTCTTCATGTTTTCTGCTAACTCTCCATCGTCTGCTGTCCATTTGTCCTTTCTTCTCTCTTCTAGTTTTCTTTCCATCCTCTCTCTCTACATCTGCTTTAACATACTAATCTTTCTCCTTTTGCTCTTTCCTCATTCTTATTTCATCCACACAAATTTTACCCCTCCATCCTCAATCCCCACTTACTCTCCCAATACCCGGCCAATTGTAGATTTTTCATCCCTCCCATACAAAATATTTTTCCCCTCTCCATTTTACTCTCCCAGCCCCATCCCATTCTAATCCTCCCCCAACATCAGCTCCCTTCTAGTTCCAGTCTCACCCAGCATCCATTCCCTTCTAGTCCCTGCATCAGCCCATTTCCAGTCCTAGCCCCCCATCAACCCATTTCCAGTCCTAGCTCCCCCATCCATTTTCAGTCTGAGTCCCTTCATCAGCTCATTTCCAATCCTAGCCCCCCATCAGCCCATTTCTAGTCATTTCCTAGCCCCACCATCAGCCCATGTCAAATCCTAGCTCCCCTCCACTCAGCCCAATTCCAGTCCAAGCCCCCCCATGAGCCTACTTCCAGTTCTAGCCCCTCCATGAGTCCATTTCAATTCAAGCCCCCACCACAGCCCATTTCCACTCTTAGCTCCCCCCCAACAGCCCATTTCCAGTCCTATCCTAGCTGCTCCATCAGCCCATTTTCAGTTCTAGCTCCCTTCCCTCACAGCCCATTTCCATTCCAAGCTCCCTCCCCATCAGCTATTTGCAGTTCAAGCCTCCCCGTCCACTCAGTCCATTTCCAGTCATAGCAATCCCCCAACCCATTACCAGTCCTAGCCCCCCATCAACCCATTTTCAGTTTAAGCCCCCCCTATAACCCATTACCAGTCCTAACCCCCCCATCAGCCCACTTCCAGTCTTAACCCCATCAGCCCATTTCCAGTCAGCCCCCCATAGCCCATTGCCAGTCCTAACCCCCCCATCAGCCCACAGCCCATTACCAGTCCTAACCACATCAGCCCACCTCAAGTCCTAACCCCTCCCCATCAGCCCATTTCCTGTCCTAGCGCCCCCATAGCCCATTAGCAGTCCTAACCCCCCCATAGCCCATTAGCAATCCTAACCCCCCATCACCCTATTTCCAGACAGCCCCCATCAGCCCACAGCCCATTACCAGTCTTAACCACCCCCCCAGCCCATTTCCAGTCCTAACCCCCCATCACCCCATTTCCAGTCAGCCTCCATCAACCCCCAGCCCATTACGAGTCTTAACCCCCCCTAGCCGATTTCCAGTCCTAACCCCCCCACCCAATTTCCAGTCAGCATCCATCAGCCCCAGCCCATTAGCAGTCTTAACCCCCCCCAGCCCATTTCGTGTCCTTACCCCCCCCAGCCCTTTTCCTGTCCTATCCCCCCCCCCTCACCCCATTTCCAGTCAGCCTCCATCAGCCCCAGCCCATTAGCAGTCCTAACCCCCCCCCAGCCCATTTCCAGTCCTAACCCCCCCCAGCACATTTCCAGTCCTAACCCCCCCCAAGCACATTTCCAGTCCTAACCCCCCATCACCCCATTTCCAGACAGCCTCCATCAGCCCCCCAGCCCATTACCAGTCTTAACCCCCCCCCCTTCCCTTCCCTTCCCTTCTGGCGAATTAAAAAAAACAAACAAACCTGGCTGTAGCTGCTGCCGCTGCCGCGTCCGTCGCAGCAGCGGCAGAATGGAGTGTCCCGCGGGGCCCCCTCTCCTCGTTGAGCCCTCTGCAAGGGCTTTCAGATTCGCAAAGGGAGAGTGCTCCCTCGCGTCTCTGTAAAGCCCGCAGGGGCTAATGGGAAATTTCCCATCTGCCCCTTTAGACGCGAGGGGCTGATGGGAAATTTCCCATTAGCCCCTGCGGGCTTTACAGAGACGCGAGGGAGCACTCTCCCTTCGCGAATCTGAAAGCCCTTGCAGAGGGCTCAACGAGGAGAAGGGGCCCCGCGGGACACTCCATTCTGCCGCTGCTGCGACGGATGCGGCAGCGGCAGCAGCCAGAGACAGGTTTTTTTTTTTAATGTAATTTAAAAAAAAAAAAGCAGAATGTTCTTTGCGCGGGGCCCCCTGAAACGCGGGGCCCTGTGCAAAAAACATTCTTGCTCAATGGACGGGCCGGCCCTGCTTCCATGCATTGTATAGTAATTCACAGGATAGGATGGAGGCACTGCTCAGACAATGTTTGTGAGTCTCATGATCTGTAAACTTCAAGTTAACACTTTGAGCCAGATTTTATAACAAAACACCTAAAGTATAAAGTCCATGAAGGGGCATATTTTAAGGTTATTTTATTAAGGCGACATAGGCTCCCATCCACCTTTATAAAATAGACCCTAAGGACTAGCCCCGATAGTACACAAATGCACACACACACTTACACCCACCCCAAACCTACTGTAAATGCGTGAGGAACTCTGCACGTGTACCCATGTATTGTATAAAATATACTTGTACAATCTAACCCTGCCCCAGCTCGACCCAAACTTCACCCTTGGGGAATGCCTATATGTAATGTACATACAAGAACAGGTAACCTTGTAGGTATGCATACTTACATACATATATATAGCTGCACAATTATATAAAAGGCCTTTTCTTTATGTAAATCAGCCCCTCTCTGTGGACTCTGTCACAATCTCTATAAACAGCCTTGGAAAGTTACAGCATTACAAACTTCGGTGAATAGCCTCCCACTGGCTGGAGCTCATGTAGGGGTATATTCAAGTTAGAGAGTGAGAGGCAGGAGACATTTTTGCCTTGCTTGAGGAAGATCTTCAGCCATGATGCTAGTGTCAGACAAACATACGGATCTCCAAGGCACACCATATCTCAGCTCATAAAGACAGATGCTATCCTAAGCTTTTTTTAAAATATCTATTTGCATTTACACACTGCATTTTCAATCTAAAAAGAACTGCCCAAAGCGACTTATAAAAGATAACACTCATCTAATTCAAAGTCAACACATTTGAGATTCCTCACTCCTGAGGGTATGGATTCAGTGGTGGTGTGTAACAAATGATAAAGGCAGGTAGAGTCAGCAATCTTTATTACATACATGTAGTTCAGAACATGGAATAACACGGCTCTGACTCACCTCTGTGATTTCTCCACTAATACATCAATTTTATAATGCTCGTGCACAAAGCTATCGAGCATCTGATATTCACCATGACTTTGGTGAAAGTACAAGTCATGGTCGTGAACCCAAATGGCAGAGCCTTGAACTGAAAATGCCCCATGGGCACGGCCAGAACTTCTCTTCTTCAGCTTTGTTTGGTGATATTTTGACATAATCCCTCTCCTCATTGTCTTTGGAGTCTGTAATCCATTGAGTTACTCTTCTACCAGTGACACCTCTGCACAAAGTGATTCCGTTTTTCCCTTTACAGGTGATTAGTTTTCTTCTGGCATTGTGTCCTCATTGGTTAAATCTTTAGGGTATAATTTTCATTACACAATACTGAATTCGATTGTTTTCTGTAAGGTTATGCATTTTATGAACTTGGTCATGTTCCTAATCAGATACTTTACTTTGGGTATCAAGTTTAGCTTAGGTCCCCTTCCATCTCCACGACTACAGACCAACTATCCATCTCCAGATGCTCAGCTACGAGTCCTTCCATCTTCCGGACTCTGTTCCTTGGTCTTTCTTACATCATGTTTCACCTCCTCTGTTGCCCCCTTACCATTCATCGGTTTCTGTATCTGGCCAGTTACCTCATCCTATTGCTCCGGCTGTTCTGGCATCTTTCTTCTGGTTCTTCTCTTTTACTTTCTCTCTCATCCCTCAATTGTTCGGAGATGTTATCACTTGCATAATTCTCTCATTTGTTTTTCTAATTTGAGAACTTCTCTGTGGATCATCAGGTTATTTTGTATTGATTTGCTCTTGCTTCCAATTTTTGAACCTTCTGGATTTAAATTTAGAACCTGTGTTCTCAAAATAGCAGAACCTTATTGCCTTTTAAACTTCAAAAGTACATATAACTGTAATTTGCCCTCTTAATTTTTTCATTAGCCTCTTTGTTCTCTGTCCCGATAGAGTAGGTTACTGAACAATTTTTCCATGTCCAATAGCTGCACTAGAGATCAGACACATTGCTAGTTAACCAGCATCCCAGGCAATCTATAGGCTGCCCATTCTAAATTCTGACTCAATCCACAGTTAGCAGGGATCCACGTCCAGTAATGCGGGAGCTTAATGTAATCTTCAAACTACTACTATTTCTGCAGCAATGGAAGAAGATACTGACTCCTGATCTCTGGGCAAAATGGATTAGAACTACAGGACATCCCCCATCAAATTCGCTCCTTCTGAAGTCATCATGGGAAGGTAGTCATAAGAACATAATATCATAAGATATGCCATACTGGGTCAGACCAAGTTCCATCAAGCCCAGTATTCTGTTTCCAACAGTGGCCAATCTAGGTCATATGTACCTAGCAGTTTCCCCACAAGTTCCACAATGCTTATACTGGGTCAAGCATTGATATCTTCGGTCACTTCTTAATAATGGTTTATGGACCTTTCCTCCAGGAACTTGTCCAAACCTTTTTTAAACCCAGCTACACTAACAGCCTTTACTACATCCTCTGGTAACAAATTCCAGAGTTTGATTACACGTTGAGTGAAAAAATATTTTCTTTTATTAGTCTTAAATAGTTTACCCTGTAGCTTCATTGCATGTCCCCTAGTCTTTCTATATTCTGATAACGTAAACAATTGATCTATGTTTACCCGTTCTACTCCGTTCATTAATTTATAGACTTCTATCATATCTCCCCTCAGCCGTCTCTTTTCCAGGTTAAAAAGCCCTAACCTTTTTAGCCTTTCTTCATAGGAGTATCCTTCCATCCCCTTTACCATTTTGGTGGCTCTTCTCTGAACCTTTTCTAAAATCGCTATATCCTTTTTAAGATACGGCGACCAGAATTGCACACAATATTCAAGGTGCGGTCTCACCATGGAACGATATAGAGGCATTATAATATCTTTTGTTTTATTTTCCATTCCTTTCCTTATCATACCTAGCATTCTATTTGCTCTCTTGGCCGCCGCTGCACACTGGGCTGAGGGTCTTAACATGGTATACACAATGACGCCTAAATCTTTTTCCTGGGTGGTGGTTCCTAATGTGGAACCTTGCATCGTGTAACCATAGTTTGGGTTGTTCTTCCCTAGGTGCATAACCTTGCACTTGTCCACATTAAATTTCATCTGCCATTTTGATGCCCAGTCTTCCAATTTATCAAGATCCTCTTGCAATTTTTCACAATCCTCTTGGGTTTTAACAACTTTAAATAGTTTTGTGTCATCTGCAAATTTGATAACCTCACTCGTTATTCCACTTTCCAGGTCATTTATGAATATGTCAAAAAGCAGCGGACCCAGCACAGATCCCTGGGGTACACCACTATTCACCTTTCTCCATTGGGAAAACTGGCCATTTAGCCCTACCCTCTGCTTTCTATCTTTTAACCAGTTCCTGATCCACAATAGTACACTGCCTCCTATCCCATGACTCTTTAGTTTTGCCAAAAGTCTCTGATGAGGGACCTTGTCAAGGCTTTCTGATACACAATATCAACCGACTCACCTTTGTCCACCTGTTTATTCACTCCTTCAAAAAAACATAACAGATTAGTAAGACAAGGTCTTCAATGTCTAAAGCCATGTTGGCTGTCTCCCATTAGGTTGTGACTATCTACATGCTGAGTAATTTTATTCTTTATGATGGTTTCTACCATTTTTCCCAGTATTGACGTCAGGCTCACCGGTCTGTAGTTTCCCGGATCACCCCTGGAACCCTTTTTAAAAATTGGTGTTACATTGGCGATCCTCCAATCTTCAGGTATTAGAGATGATTTTAATGATAGTTCACAGATTACTGATAGCAGGTCTGCAATCTCATATTTCAGTTCTTTCAACACCCTTGGATGTATACCATCCGGCCCAGGTGATTTGCTACTCTTCAGTTTATCTAACAGTTGTAATACATCTTCCCGATATTTCCTTCAATTCTTCCGCACCTTTAAATACCACTTCAGTCATGGGTAACATCCCTACATCTTCCTCAGTAAAGACCGAAGCAAAGAATTCATTCAGTCTCTCCGCTATCGCCTTGTCGCCTCTTAGTGCTCCTTTAACCCCTTTATCATCTAATGGACCAACTGACTCTCTCGCAGGTTTTTTGCTACGAATGTACTTGAAAAGGTCTTTATTTCGCATTTTTGCTTCCGCAGCAAGCTTCTTCTCAAATTCTCTCTTTGCCTGCTTTATCAATGCCTTGCATTTGACTTGCCAGTGCTTGTGCTGTTTCCAGGTTTCGTCGTTTGGCTCTTTTTTCCATTTCCTGAAAGATGCTTTTTTGGCAACAACAGCCTCTCTGACCTCACCTTTAAACCATGCTGGCAGTTTTTTAGACTTCCTTCCACTTTTCTTAAAGCGTGGAATACAGCTGGTCTGGGCTTCCAAGATAGTATTTTTCAACAACACCCAAGCTTGATGTACGTCTTTAACCTTTGCAACTGCTCCTTTTAGTTTTTTCTTAACTGTTTTCCTCATTTTATCATAGTCTCCCTTTCTAAAGTTAAAAGGTAGTACTGTGGATTTCCTTACTATCCCTCCTCCACTAATTAAATCAAAGGTGATCATGTTATGATCACTATTGCCAAGTGGCCCCAACACCCTTATCTCTTGCACTAGATCTGGTGTTCCACTAAGGACTAGGTCTAATATGGCTTCCCCTCTGGTTGGTTCATGAACCAGCTGCTCCAAGAAGCAGTCATTTATTTCATCTAGGAACTTTATCTCCCTAGCATGTCCTGACGTCACACTGACCCAGTCGATACCGGGGTAATTGAAATCACCCATTATTATTACTGCGCTGTAACTTTTGTTAGCTTCCTAGATTTCTTTGATTATTTCATCATCCATTTGGTCATTCTGGCCAGGTGCACGATAGTACACCCCCACTGCCATTGCCTTCGCCCTTTTATATGGAATTTCAATCCATATAGATTCTACAGCAGATTTTGTTTCCTGCAAAACTTTAATCCTTTCCGAGTCAATGCCCTCTCTAACATAGAGCGCAACCCCTCCACCAATTTGATCAGCTCTATCATTATGATATAGTTTGTACCCAGGTATCACAGTGTCCCACTGGTTGTCCTCCTTCCACCATGTCTCTGATATTCCAATCATATCTAACCTTTCATTTAGTGCTATATATTCTAACTCTCCCATCTTATTCTTTAGACTTCTAGCATTTGCATACAAGCATTTTAGAGAATGTATTTTATTCATGTTAATTTGGCTATTGTTAGACATGGGTAAATTGGGATCTTTAAGCTCTGTCTGCTCCATACTTGAGTGCATTTGGGCTACTTTACTCTTTTGTGGAACCTCTCTGCTTTTGGTAGTATCCTTCAAGGATACATTCTTCCGAACCATCCGCTCTTGGGCGACTGTCAGCTTTCCCCTAATATCTAGTTTAAAAGCTGCTCTATCTGCTTTTTAAAGGTTAATACCAGCAGCCTGGTTCCATCCTGGTTAAGGTGAAGCCCATCCCTTCGGAAGAGCCCCTCCTTTCCCCAGAATGTTCCCCAGTTCCTAACAAATCCAAAATCCTCATCTCTGCACCATTGTCTCATCCTGATTTGGTAAGAGATATGGACTCCCTTCAGTTATACACTGGCTCCCCTTGGGGCAATATCTCCAAATGGGATAGTTTTCTGCATACAAAGGCAGTCATGAACCTCAATCCTAAGCCAGGATATGTGGAGTATGAGCTCAGTCTATTAAATTTACTGCTAATGCTCGGTGTAGTACTTGCATCGTCCAAAGACAGCTTCCTTCTGGAATTCATAAGATGGAACATGCATGGGTAATTGCACCTGAAATCCCTCCAGGGGATCCAGGCCCGGATCTCTGCCTGCTTATCTGACACTGCTGCCTGGATGTCTCACTGCCATCTGAAATTGAACATAGCCAAATCTGAGCTCTTTATCTTTCCCCCCAAACTCACCTCCCTCCTTCCTCCCTTCTCTGGTTCTGTGGAAAACACCAGACTCCTCCCTGTTCCCTTAGCTTGTAACCTTGGGGTCATCTTTGACTCTACTTTCTCTTTCTCTGCACACATCCAATCAGATAGCTAAAACCTGTTGCTTCTTCCTCTATAACAGGCATGTCCAACAGGTAGATCGCGATCTACATGTAGATCGCAGAA
This sequence comes from Ichthyophis bannanicus, assembly GCA_033557465.1. Lineage (NCBI taxonomy): Eukaryota > Metazoa > Chordata > Amphibia > Gymnophiona > Ichthyophiidae > Ichthyophis > Ichthyophis bannanicus. Next base: position 80,100,413 of record CM066031.1, read on the forward strand.
GGGGTCAGAGGTAGATTGCCAGCCCCACTTGGCTCCTTGCCTTCAAATTGGTTCAGATCACTGTGACTTTTGCTTGCCTCTGCAATTTTATTTTGCCTAGCCTTTGTGTTGATTCTACACTGCAATTTTATTTCACCTTGCCCTTGCATTGATTCTATACTGTGTGCAGAATTTATTAAATCATGTATGGTGATATTTGAACTTGTTTGGCGGTATTTGATTTTATCTGGTTTGCTGGAAAGGCGTTTGAGTTATTTTGATGATTGCTTGGTGGTATTTGATTATTGGTGCCAGTATGATGGATTCTTATTTTTACTTTTACTTTTACAACTGCATGTGTGGTTTTGGCATCTCCGGTCCTTGTATTGCACATCATCCAGAGGTCTTCAGTTCCTGTTGATCTTTAATACTTTGGGACAGTGACAGTTTTAGACCAGATTCAGCCAGTGTTTATACTAACTTAGCAGATTTGGCCTTCTTACATCCAGCCACCCCAGTATAACGAAGATGAGTGTTCCAAAGAAGAGCAAAACCTACCACTTTCATGAAGAATGGGAAATGGACTACTTCTTCATCATGGTGAAAGACAAGTGTTGTCTAATTTGTAACGCCCCAGTATTCTTGCCCAAAAGGGTAATCTGGAACATCATTATAAGGCTCTGCATATCAATAAGTTTGATGCTGATTTTCCACCCAAAAGTGAAATTCGTAAACTGAAGCTCAAAGAACTTAAATCGAAATTGGCTGCTCAGCAACAGTTGCTGGCGAAGCCAAGGTCGCATTCGGTCAATGCAACCATAGCATCCTTCAAGGTCAGCAACCTGATCACAAAGAAATGCAAACCTTTCACTGAAAGGAAATTTGTAAAAGACTGTTTTCTTGAAGCAGCTGACAATCTTTTTGAAAGATTTAAAAATAAGAAAGAGATCATAGCTGCTATTCAAGATGTACAATTGTCAAGAAACACCGTCATGCAGCGAATAGAAAAGATGTGTGGAGACACAACTGAACAATTGTTGGAGGGATGTTTCAAATTGTGTTGCTTTCTCACTCCAACTGGATGAATCTACAGACATTGGAGATATAGCCTAGTTACTAGTCTTTACCCGGATGGTTTTGGAAGACTTCAGGGTTAAAGAAGAACTACTTGGAATGATTTCTTTAAAAGGGAGTACTACCGGTCAGGAAATATTCAGTTCTTTCCATTCTTTTGTGACAAAGTGTAATCTTCCATTGCATAGACTTGTTTCCATCACTACTGATTGAGCAAGAGCAATGACAGGTGAGGTTAACGGTTTCATAGCCCTCTGTAGACAGCATGATGACTTCCCAGATTTCCTTTCTTACCACTGCATCATTCACCAGCAAGTTTTGGCAAGCAAGAGACTGAATGCAAAGACTGTCATGGACATCACTTTCAAAATTGTAAATTCAGTACGTGGAAGATCACTTCAAAGATGGCTTTTCAAACTTACTCTTGATGAAGGGGTAGCAGAAATCATTTTGCACACAGAAGTAAGGTGGCTAAGTAGGCACAAATTTCTGCAAAGATTTTGTGATTTGCTGAATGAAATAAGATGTTTTTTGAAGGAGAGGGGAGATGACCAAGCAGAGTTGGAAGATGAGGAGTGGTTATGTGATCTGGCATTTCTGGCTGACTTTACAGGCAAACTAAGTGATATGAACCTTGAACTAAAAGGTAAAAACAAATGCATTGGCGAGATGATGAGTACAGTTTCATCCTACAAGAGCAAATTTGAGCTAATGATGACTGACCTTGCAAACAACACTTTTGATTATTTTCCTAATATGCAGGACCATCTGGGACAATATCCAAATTTTGTTTTTCAGAAGAAGTATGTGACAGAAATCTGTTCTTTATCCAGGAATTCAAAAAAAGATTCTGTGAAAAAATTGGAACAGTTGTGGAGTACTTGTCATACCCATTCAAAGTAGATGTGGACATTAAAGAAACTGCAGCTGCTATCAGTAAAAATTACTCATTGAACAAGCCATCTCTTGAAAACGAAATATTAACCCTTAGAAATGACATTTTTCTCAAGACCCGTGCTGAGCAAGAATCATTTTGGAAGCTAGTGCCTAGAGACAAATTTCCCAACTTGAGAAGATGCAGTGAAGCTGTACACTCCTGTTTTGGTTCAACTTATTTGTGTGAATCTGTGTTTTCCCATCTGAACATGACAGAGTACACAATGTTCCAACATGACAGATGAACATCTCCAGGATTCCCTGAGACTGACCCTCAAGAAATATTCACCCAACTTCAAAAAGCAGGCGGATGAAATGCAGGCTTAGACGTCTCACTAAGGAGCAAGAGCGAAATATTAAAGATTGTGCAAGTTCAGCCTGGATCAATACTTAACCTAAATTTAACACAAATTACTCAATAAAAGTTAAAGAAAGTTACTAAGACAGTTAAAGAAAGTTATTACTCAATAAAACTTTAAGAAAAAATGTTCTTTCCATTTCCCCTCGCAGTTCTTACTAGATCTTAGTCTCTCTGTTTTGTTTTTGCTAAATTTGCTTAACAGCTGATCACATCCAAGTAAATGACAGAAGGTTCATTAAAAATGGGGGGGGGGGGGAATCCTCAAACTTTATTGGGTTAAAATGTAATTTGAAACTTAATTTTCATGATGGTAGATCACTGGCATTTTTGGCCGGAAAAAGTAGATTACGACCTGTTCGAAGTTGAACATGCCTGCTCTATAATATCAGTAAAATTTGTCCCTTCCTTTCTACGCAGACTACCAAGATCCTAATCTACTCTCTAGTCACCTCCCATCTTGACTATTGTAACCTGCTCCTCACTGGTCTCCCTCTCAATCAACAATCTGTTCAGAACTCAGCTGCATGGCTTATCTTCTGCCTGCTATGCTCGTACAACCCCTCTTCTCATGACATTTCACTGGCTCCCTATCCATTTCTGCATCCAGTCAAACTTTTCCTGTTGACCTGCAAGTGCATTCATTTTGCGGCTCCTCAATACCTTTCCTCTCATTCTAAACCCCTCCTCAGGAACTCCGTTCCCCTAGCAGATCCCTTTTAGATGTGCCCTTCTCTGTCACTGCAAACTCCAAACTTTGTTCATTCCACCTTTCTGCTCCATATGCCTGGAACAAACTATCTGAGTCTAGCCCTATGCAAATCCAGGCTAAGAAACCAACTCTTTGAGGCTGCTTTTGGATCCTGATGCTCCTCATTCTCTTGTTCACTACTTATGTATATCTCACCATACTCTAGTTTCCAGTTTTGTGATGTTTTTGCCCTGATTAGATTGTAAGCTCTGATGAGCAGTGACTGTGTCTCACGTCTGACATGTACAGAGCTGCATACGCCTTTGTAACACTATACTGATTAGTAAGTAGTAGAAATTTGGCAAGGTATGCTCGGAAATACCTCTTAATCAAGCCTGTGGTACCTAACATGATGGGAAAAAGCTCAGTCTCTTTCTGCCACATTTTCGTCTGTCTGTTTTACTGTTTTTTTCAGTGTCCTCTGTAAACCATTCCATCTGTAATCCATTCTCTTGGACTGGAACTATCAATCTCTCATCCTTTGAGTTCATTCCCCTCTCCATAACCATTCTTGTATCCGGTATTGATTGACCAAGGGTTTCTGGAGTAACACTCTATTTCCCACTGTGTTTGTATACTTGCCACTTGTTTCCCTTGTTTTGCTAATCTATCCCCCCTCTCCCGATCCACCACTTGACCTACATGTGTCAAGCCCTTTCAGGCCCATTCCTCAAATAACTTTCCTTTTCTGCCTGGTGTAAACGTCCTCATCCCCCGAATAAAGGTGTATTTTGAGAATCTCTTCTTCCCCCCTCAAAAGGGACCGTCTCTAGTTTTTCCAAATTTGAAAGGTTAATTTCCATTGTAGATTTTTGGCCTCCTCCCCTCTGGATATCTCAGTCAGGCCCCAAATCAACGACTCTGTGTACCTTGTTGCCCACTTCGATTCTCACCCACTGTAGGGCATCTCCTCCATCCTTCCAAGCAAACAGAGCACGTAGTTGTGCTGTGGCATAGTAGGGGGCTATACACAGTACTCCAAGACCCCCTTCTTCCCTCCGCTTATACATTGTGGACCGTGCCACCTTGGGGACTTTCCCATTCCATAAATATTGCATTATCATATTTTGAAGCATTTTTAATACCCCCCATGGCCCCAAATTGGGCAAGGACACAAATAAAAATAAAATTTACGGTAGCACATTCATTTTGACTATGGCTATGCACCCCAGTCAGGTCAGATGAAGTCCCATCCAAGAAAGAGGTCTCGTTTGAGGCTTTCCACCAGCAGTTTATACTTCCAATCCTGAAGGTTCTTGAGCAGGCTGCCTAATTGTATCCCCAGATATCAGAAGTGCTTATTTAGCTACTTGATGGGGAAATGCCCCACAGGTGGTCCTCCAATGCTTTTAGTAAATTAAATATTGCAATCTTGCTCTGATTTAATTTATAGCCCACTACCTTACTGTATCTACCCATTGCTGTCATCAATATTGGCAGTGTGGTAAGGGGCTGTTGTAGGGTAAAAATAATATCTGTAATCATCTGAATATGTAATCTTTTGGTCTAGTCTCCGCTTGGTCCTGGGTTCATTTCACTTCACAGACGCAGGAGGGCTTGTAATAAGACCAGCAAACAGGTGTGGCTTGGAGAAAGGTTTTTATGTAAAAATAGACTTAATATATAGGTATTGAACAGAGGTATATAGTGATTGTTACAGAGCTGTTTCAGTGTGCATCAATGAATCTGTGTATGCATGTGTGAAGTGTGAGAGAGATAGGCCCGAACATGTGGCTCAGAGCCTCATGGTAGGCCAGAACATGTGGATCAGAGCCTCATGGTAGTGTCCAAACCTGTCCGATGAAGGAGGGAGAGAGAGAGAAGCAGGAAGTGTGTCTGTCCTTTATAGTGCCTCTCCAGCCCTTCCCCTTGAGGTCTGCTATTGTCTTTGGCCACTCCCTTTAAGGTCTGCTATTCTTGATTTAGCAAGGAGGGGCTGCAGACAGGTCCTAGAGACTGACATCACCAGGGGGTCAGAGTTTAACTTTGTAGACTGAATTCACCAGAGTCCACAGCTGCATGAAATGTATGCTGACAATATCGTCTGCGAAAAGGGTGATTTTGGTCCTCTGCACCCTCCCCCCCCCCCCCCGCCACTTACACCCCCTGTATGTCTTCTTGCTCTCTAATATACTGTGCGAGGGGCTGTATTGCCAAGGCGAATAGAAGTGGTGATAGTGGGCATCCCTGGCATGTCCCTCTCCCCAGAGCAAAACTATCGGAATAACCTCTATTTACTCTGATGCGGGCTCTTGGATGGGCATACAGTGCTTTTATCCATTTTAGAAAATTCTTCCCCAGGCCCATTCATTCTAAAACCTGGAACATAAACTGCCACTGTACCTGGTCAAATGCTTTTTCAGCTTCCAACGTAACTAATACTGCTTGCTCTCCTGACCTCTGTAGGTCCCAAGTAATATATAATAGTTTCTGAATGTTGTCACCTCCTTGTCGCCCCATCATAAACCCCGTTTGGTCTTTGTGTGCCAATTTAGGTACTACCCCTTGGAGGTGATTAGCTAGCACCTTGGCCAGTACTTTAGCATTGAGGTTAATTAGAGAGTTTGGCCGATACAATCCACAGACTGTGTTATCCTTGCCCAGTTTAGGTAGAATTGTGATACCCACTTTTTCCATCAACTTCAGGATCGCCTCCCCTTGGAGCACCCCATTAAAGACTTTAGTTAACACCAGGGTAATTTGGTCTTGCATTAAGTGATAAAATTTGCAGTGAAACCATCTAACCCCAGGGCCTTACTCAACTTGAGGATCTTAATGGCTGCTTGGACCTCCTCCTCACTGATTTCCTGTCCTATTCTCTCCTCCTACTCCGCCCCAGCTTCCTTAGATTACAGTCATTCAAAAATGAGACCTCCCTCTCTTTTCCCCGATATTTCACTTTATATAGGCTGTCATAATATTCTCTAAATACCTAATTTAAGACAGTCAATGTACCATCCCCCCCCCCTTGTGGTTCAGAATACCTCCTATGTAGGCCACCTGCCTTTTGGCTTTCAGCCGGCTAGCCAGAATCTTACCAGACTTATTACCCCCTTCAAAATGTGCTTGCTGCAACACGGCTAACCTGTGTGCAATTTCTTGAGCCCGCAATCTGCTCAATTCTCCCCACAGTTTAATCAATTCTAAGCTATTAATTATGGATCGCAATCACTCTGTTGCCTAACTCCACAATTTTTTCTAAGAGTTTGTTTTATTTATTTATTTGCTTTTATATACCGCGCTTTTTGGAATCAGTGCGGTTTACAAATAACATGAGCAATCAAACATTTCACATAGAACTGGAGATAACAAGAACAAAAACAGTGGAACAGTTACATGGAACAAATTGAATAGAACAGATTACAATTTAACTGAAATTTCTGCTTTTCAGAATTACTCCTCTCCCTCTTGGCCTGGGCTGCCATATTGATGAGATGACCTCTAGTGACAGCCTTCAGCCCCTCCCAAACGGTGCCCATTTCTCCATTCAAATTAAAACAGACTTATTCCTGTATAGTTTTATGTATTTTATTTACCTGTGCTTTCTCATCTAAAAATGAAATTTAACCTCCAGAATTTAACCCCTTCATCCCGATCTCCAGTGTCAAATGTAACAATAATGGGGGCATGGTCTGTTCAGGTTATCGGTCCTGCTCTATGGTCCTAGCCTTAGAAATCCAGCTTCCACTAGCCCAGATCATATCCAATCGACTGTATGTCCCATAAGCATGGGAGTAGAATGTATATTTACGCTACTCTGAATGTCTACATCTCCAAAATGTCCACAAACCCAAGATATTCCTTAAATTTTTTCAAACTCTTCTGCTCCAGCAGCCCCTGCTGGCTTGTCCCCCGCTGTTGTCCAAGTGCAGGTTGCTGATCAAATTATTGTCCCCTCACAAGTTAATCAGGGCCTCCCCTAGCCCCTCCATCTCCTTTAACATCTGCTCATATAACTCCCCCTAATGTTCATTTGGGCAGTAAACACTGATGATCCAAACCTCTTCATCAGTAACCCTTAGCCACACCCCTACCCACTGCCCCACTTTATCCCTACATTCTCCCACATGATATCAAGGCGGTTTACATTGAACAAACTGAAATTACATTGAACAGGGCATTATAACTTGGAGATAACCCTCCATAGCCCATGTTCCCTGTAAAATAGTTAAGTGGCTTGCCCAAGACCACAAGGAGCACCTGTGGGACTAGAAATCCCAGTCCTTCTGGCCCAAGGTTACTGTCCTCTAGTGAGATTTGAACCCCTGACCTTCCGGCCTGAAGTACCTTGCCCCAACCACTAGGCCACTCCTTCACTCCATTGCATGTTGACATGTCTCATGAACTAAGATGCCCACACCTCCTTTCCTTGGATTTGCTCTTTGTCCGGCAAGGATCACTACAGGGTAATATCTTGAATATAGTAGGTGCTCCTGCCCCTCCCTCAGATGCATTTCTTGGACACATAAGACATCCGCATTAAGACGCCTGCCCTCTCTCTGCATTAATTGTCTTTTATACCATGCCTGGAGCCCTTTAGAATTCACCGTGGTCACTGTTAGCTGCTTCCTATTCCAGTTTCCTTTATCCTTTGATTTATTCCCACCCTGGTCGCCTCCTTGCATCCTCTACCCCCTCCCTCTCCATCCCATCCCCCTGTCCCCCGCTCCCTTCCCCCTCGTGTTGCAGAAGCAAATATAAATTAGAGTATCCTTTACCCTTCCCGATCTTCTGGCAACTTAACCATTTAACTCTGCCCAGATCAGGTCCTCCCTCATGTGGTCTGGTGAGCCTTTACCGACCAATCAGTCTTTGCTGTCCTCTTTCACTTCGATCAGTCCCATCAGTCCATTCACAGCTCAATTTTCATCCCATGCGGCCTGCTCCTTAGCTGTCTAATTCAGCACTTTGTCTCCTCAAGATGCTTTACTCGAGTCTCCCACTCCTGATGGGCTGCTACCTCTTGCTGCTGGAAACCAGCAACTTTTAAAGCTCTGAGTGCCTCAGTCTTTGTATACACTCGCCATGTCTTCTCTCCCCGGAGAGCAAGAGTCCAGATGGATGCAGCCAGCGATACCACAGTTCAGTGCTCCGGAGAGCTTGAGTGATTACTTTCAGTGCTCTATGTCGCTGCAGAGTCCCTGCTGACAGATCATCATAGATGGAGACCAGGTACCCTTGCCAGGTGAAATTCCCATGTCCCCTCATTTTTGCCACTAAGCGCTCCTTAAGTTTGTAATCCTTCAAGCAAATGATGATGTCTCTATTGAATCTTGGCTGACCGAGCGCTCGGTGTGCTTTGTCCAGCAGTATTCCTCTAGGGGGCTACCTCTTCCCCTCCCTTTTGCAAGGCTTCTGAGCAAACAACTGTCTTTAAAATTTCAGTCCTCGGTATGCCTCTGAATCGCAGGTTGTTTCTCTGGGATCTGTTTTCAGGTCCTCCAGTTTGTATTGCAGTTTGTCCTGCCACTCCTCTCCTTTTCCTACCCGGTTTTCCAATACTTCTTTTTGCAGCTCCAAGTCCTGCAGTCTGTTTTCATGCTCTCCCGCCTGATGCCTCAATTCTGCAAACTCCTCCTTCATTTTCACGATGAGCTCTCCAAGCTCCATCTTAACTGCCCGAACTTCAGTTTTAATTTCATTAAACCATTCCCCGCTGTCCATTTCAGGTGGGGGAAGTGATTAGGGATTGGGAGGGGAGAGTCTTCATTTTCGTGGGCGAGTTGAGTGGAGAGAAAGTAACGATAGTAAATCTGTATGCACCTAATGGGGGGCAAGTTCCATTTTGGAAAGAAGTGAGAGGATTATTGGAACGGGCGGTGCAGGGGAAACTCATGTTGGGGGAGATTTTAATTTGGCACTGCATCCAGTGCCAAAATATCAGTCCCTATATCCAAATTATCAGTCACTATAACCGTAAAAAGGATATAGTGTCATTGGAAAAGGTTCAGAGAAGAGCCACCAAAATGGTAAAGGGGATGGAAAGATACTCCTATGAAGAAAGGCTAAAAAGGTTAGGGCTCTTTAACCTGGAAAAGAGACAGCTGAGGGGAGATATGATAGAAGTCTATAAATTAATGAACGGAATGGAACGGGTAAACGTAGATCGATTGTACAGGGTAAACTATTTAAGGCTAATAAAAGAAAATATTTTTTCACTCAACGTGTAATCAAACTCTGGAATTTGTTACCGGAGGATGTAGTAAAGGCTGTTAGTGTAGCTGGGTTTAAAAAAGGTTTGGACAATTCCTGTAGGAAAGGTCCATAAACCATTATTAAGAAGGGACCCAGGTTATCAGTGCTTGACCTAGTACAAGCATTGTGGAACCTGTGTCTTTTGGGGAAACTGCTAGGTACGTATGACCTAGATTGGCCACAGTTGAAAACAGGATATTGGGCTTGATGGACCTTGGTCTGACCCAGTATGGCATATCTTATGTTCTTATGTTTGGAATGGGATAGGCAGATGGGGGAGAGGGGGGGGGGTAAAAGGAAAGCCTGGAGTAGGAGATTAGTAAAGCGGATACTTTGGAAGTTCCACGTATTAGATTTGTGGCGGGAACATAACAGGGAGGCAATGGAGTACACCTTTTATTCACATCCACATAAAACTTATAGTCAGATAGATTACTTGCTGATAGATAAACTGTGGGGGACCAGAGTGCGGGGAGTGAAGATTGGAAATGTTACATGGTCAGATTATGCCCTGACCTGGGTTGACATACAGGGTGGGAATGGAGAGGGAGGTATCAGATTTTGGAGGTTGAATGAGAGTCTTCTCCGAAGGGACGAAGTAGTAAAAGACATCAAGAAAAGCTTGCAGGATTATTGGCAGCTGAATGATACAGGAGAAGTGCGGGAGACTAGTGTGTGGGAAGGAATGAAAGCGGTAATCCGGGGGAGGTTGATTATGTGGGCTGCTAAATAAAAGAAGGGTAGGAAGGAAAGGGAGGACAAATTGCATGTTGAAATTAAGGAGGCCACAATGCTGTACAATAGGACGGGGTCAGAAAGGCAACTGAAATATTTAAATCAATTGCGCTTGGAGTTAAACAAGTTACAATTAGAAGCCATTGCTTATCAGATAGAGCGAGTAAAACAAAGGTTCTATGAATGGGGGAATAGGGCTGGGAGACTGCTGGAGAGAAAACTTAAGAGGGAGGTAAGGAATGCAATAATAGCAATTAAGGGCCAGGATGGGGCAATTCTGAGGGGCGGAAAGCAAATAGAGGATAGATTTTGCAGTACTATGCAGAGCTGTATTCCCAAAGGGGGGGGGAGGGGAAATGGCCTCCATAGGGGAATTTTTGGGATCAGTGGAACTTCCAAAAGTGGGAGAGGATTTGGGGGCCACTCTAGAGGAACCCATTTCCATAGGGGAAATTGAGAAGGCGATTAAGGAAATGTCACTGGGGAAAACTCCAGGCTTGGATGGCTTGCCTAATTTGTTTTATAAGGCCTTCCGGGAGGACTTGGTGGATTTTCTAGGAAATTGTATAATGGGATTGTAGGGAAGGAGGTGCACTATCACAGGGAATGTTGACAGCGGGTATAACAGTAACACCAAAGGCAGGGAAGGATCTGCTGAACTGTGGGTCGTTTCGCCCAATATCGCTATTGAACATGGATGTGAAGATTTTGGCAAAAATACTAGTGAATAGATTGGCTCAGGGAATGCTTACTCTTGCCAACATAGATCAAACAGGGTTTATTAATAGTAGGCGGGCGTCAGACATCATCAAGAGAGTGTTAAAGGCAATTTGGGGGGCACATAGAGGCAAGGATATTATGATGGTGCTGTCTATTGACGCGGAAAAAGCATTTGATCGGGTGGGTTGGGAATATCTATTTGCAGTAATGGATGGGGTTTGGGGACAACTATGTCGCCTGGGTGAGAGATTTGTATGATAGGCCACAGGCGAGGGTACGAATTAATGGTCGGTACTCAGAAGCTTTTTCCCTTCAGAGAGGTACATGGCAGGGATCCCCTTTATCGCCCTTGCTTTTTGCTTTGGCTATGGAACCTTTGGTACAGAGGATAAGGGAGGAGCAGAGGATTAAGGGGATATGGGTGGGAGAGAGGCAGCATAAGATATCATTGTTTGCACATGATATTTTATTAACACTAACGCAGCCAGAGGTGACATTAGGAACAGAATTAGAAGTGACAGAACAGTATGGGGAAGTGTCGGGTTTTAAAATAAATATGGAAAAGACAGAGGCACTGAATGTTAACATAGGGGTAGTGGAGATAGGCAGGTTAAAGGAGAGGTATCCCTTTAAATGGGCAAAGAAAGTGATTAAGTATTTACGGGTATATCTCACGGCATAGCCACAGCTTTTCTATGGGGCAAATTACACCCAGTTAAGGAAACAGGTGGCCCAGGATTTACGGGGTTGGATGGATATGGAGATTTCCTGGTTGGGCCGTATTGCAGCGGTCAAGATGAATTTAATACCCAGGACGTTATATTACTTTCAGGCTCTCCCTGTGGAGATCCCTGAGAGGCATTTAAGGGAGATTCAAGGGAAAGTATTTCACTTCATATGGAAAAGACGGCCTCCAAGAATAGTGCGGGCGGTCCTTTACCGATCTCAGGGGGAAAGGGGATTGGGGGTTCCAGATATCCAGGCCTATTATAGAGCAGCCCAGATTAGGCATTTAATGGACTGGAGAGAGGGAGGGGAAAGGAAAATATTTGTAGATATGGAAGGGGAGGGGTGGAAGGAAGGACCAATTGAGGTCATGCCATGGACTATGGCAAAGGAGAGGAGTGGGGGTTTCTTAGAAAACCCCTACACGCGGCATGTTTTAGCCATATGGGATGGAGTGAGAAGAAGGGAAGGAGGGAAGAGGGTATCGAGCTTCTCGGTAATGCAACGACTGTGTTATACGGGCGACTTTACCCCAGGAAGAGAGGGAGGGGTTTATAAACAATGGAAGAGTAAAGGTTTACAATGGTTTTACTAATTTATCGATGGGGGGGGGGGGAGTGGGTCCCGTTTGCAGATTTACAGGAGGAATATAATTTAGGGCCTGGGCAGTTGTTTCATTATGGTCAAGTGATACATTATTTGAAAGGGAAGTTGGGGAAGGAGGGGTTAGCATGAGAGTTTACTGAACTGGAAGTGATTTGGTAGGGGAAAAAGAGATCTAGGGGGCTAATTACGGCCTTGTATAGGGCAATACGAGAAGGTCAAGGGGAGGAGAAATTGGGTTATATGAGGGCGTGGGAAAGGGAGATGGGGAGGAACTTGGAGACTGGTCAGTGGAAGGCCATTCTGGAACAGGATCGCCATTTGCCAATTTCCATTGCTGTTCGGGAAAATTGGCACAAAGTGTTAATGGGGTGGTACTATACCCCAGCGCGTTTGAATAAAATGTATCAGACGGCATCAAGGAGCTGCTGAAGGCAGTGTGGAGAGGAGGACACAATGTATCATATTTGGTGGGAATTCCACAGATCCAGATATTCTGGGATGAAATTCAGAGGTGGATAAGACGGGCGGTGGCTGAAGAGACAGAGAGGAACCCCCAAAGTTTTCTTGTTTGGATGGTGGAGGGAAGGGGGCCCGAGGGAGAATAGGAAGCAAATATTAGCATGTCTCAGTGCGGACAAAGGTGAAATAGCCTATCGGTGGAAGCAGGAGGAGCCGCCGCAGGTGGCACACTGTGAAGATCGGCTAAGGCGAATTTACCTAATGGAGAAATTAACAGCATTACGAGAACAAAAGAGGCCCAAGTTTGATAGGGCTTGGCGGAAAGTATTGGTGTACTTGCAGGAGGGGGAGAGAGGGAACTGGGGTAGGGTGGATAAGTAGGGCTGTGGGCTTAAAACTGCCTCACGGGCATTTGTACGGTAGATGAATGGTTTTAATGGGTTTACTGCTTAAGTAGGTTTCTATGCAAATGTTTCGGGGGAGGTTGTGGAGTTACTTAGTAATTTTGTTAGTTGAATATAATATAGGGGGAAAACTGTACACCAGTTGAATGTTGATGTTTACATGCAAGAGTATTTATGTATGTTACTAGATGCTATGTAAAGGGGAAAAAAAACCATTCCCTGCATCTTGGTTCGAGTTATGCCCTGAATGGTACCTTCTCCTTTTTCTAAATTGGCTCCGGGTGTCTCCCATTCCATGCGGTCTGTCTCCTTGGGCTGCTGTGGCCCACTCATCACCATTTTGTTCTCTCTGCTGTCCCCACTTGCACCCGCATATTCTTTTTTTTTAATGCTTTATTTTCGTTTTACAACAACAAAGGAAAGGAAGACATACAGCTAAAAGACAAATACATACATGGAATGTGATACATACACCAAAGTAAACCCCTGCCCCCCCCTCTCCCCTGCTTCTTCTCTAGAAAACTAAATCATTCTCGAAGCGGGCGTGTACTGACATTATTGTGTTACAAAACCTAACGGCGATCTGAAACATGATGAGTGTACATTAAACAGACATGTCGAAGCAATGAGCAGATTGTACATGATCATTGAGCATCTGCCATTTAGACAAGCGAGAATGAATTTGGGTATGGAAAATAGCTCTCCGAGATATCTGCTCATATTTACTATATAAGCAGACAAGGTTCCACTATTCATTGACAGTAAGTCGAGAGCTATCCTTCCAAGTCCTCGTGATTAAACATATGGCTATACCCAGCAGGAAATCAGGAGAAAGCGACCCTTCTTAGGAAGAGAGGGGACCTCCGCCACTGAGCGGAGTCCCACAGTCTTCCAAGAAAGAGGCTCGTGAAGGTGTAAGATAAATGGAATACAGCCCAAGCCCGCCCCCAGTAAACCTGTAGTTAAGGACATTCATAAAGAACATGAGCGAGGGTTCCCACATCAGTATGGCAAGACCTACACTGGTCCCTGGCAGTTGTGTTCCATTTGGCTATTTTCCTGGAATATAAGAACATCTATGTGCAAAAAAGACAAGAGTTGAGTTTGGGTAACTGAGGCAGAGCGGGAAACCCGCACTATTTTGCTCCAGAAAACGCTCCAATGCACAGGGGTTAAAGTGGTTTGCGGTTAGCGATCCCAGGCTTGTTGGACTCTACAAGTGGCAGTATCTGTACCCTGACATAATAGTTTATAAAAGTTAGAGGCTACCCCATGTGTACTACTAATAGAGTGAATTAGTTCTAATAGCCCATCCCTAGTAGGGACAGAGGGCGGCATGATTGGAGCACTTTTGAGGCAGCATGGAAGCTGCATCAATTGAAAGTAATGTTTCGCTGGTAACGCAAATTCCCTGTATAAATCAGAAAAGGTTTTCCAACGAGCTGCAGAGAAGAGCTGTTGGGGTGTCCAGATCCCCCTGGAGTACCAGGGTCTGGAAGTAATCATGTATGGCTGCTCGAATTTCTAACCGGAACTCTGGCTGAGTTAATAGGGCTCTATCAAAGAAACAGGCCCCCGGATTCCCTTGAAGTGCAGTAGTGTGGTATTGAAAAGAAATAGCAGCATGATCTGAAATATGCTGGGAGTGAATCTTTGCAGCGTCCACCTGAGGAACTAACAGTGTTGATATTAGAAAGAAATCTATGCGAAACTGGGATTTGTGAGGGGAAGAGAAGAAGGTAAAGTCAAGCTCATTGGGGTACAGTAACCTCCATAGATCGACTAGAACAATATCTTTGATCACAGAGGTAAGCGCGATATGACTCTTGGGGGGACCACTTATCCTAGGCGGCTATTTGTCAATCAGGGGATCAAGAACTAAATTGAAATCCCCCCCAATATCAATGAAGTATTAGCAGAGGCCTGCGCAACCTGAGCAATAGTAGCAAAAGGGCAGGGTCATCCACATTAGGAGCATAAAGGCATATACATGTAACTTTAAAGTTACCTATCTTGAGGTGAACTCTGGACCATTTACCCGCTGTATCTGAGCAAGTCGCAACAATAGTAGCATGCAGAGATTTCCTATCCAATATGGCAACCCCACATTTCCTAGAAACGGCTGGGGAATAGGCGGCCCCCATGTAAGGTTTAATATTGAGTTTGAGAGTTTCCTTCGAGTTGAAATGTGTTTCTTGGAGGAAAATCAGGTCCGCAGCTTCATGACTTAGATAGCTTAGGAGTTTCCTCCGTTTTATCGGATTATTGATTCCTTGTACATTCAATGAGAAAATCTTACATGGTGCCATCAATCGATAATAGACATAGACATCCTTGTGGTCTTGGGCAAGCCACTTACCCTCCATAGCCCATGTTCCCTGTAAATAGTTATTTCCAAGTTATAATGCCCTGTTCAATGTAATTTCAGTTTGTTCAATGTAAACCGCACTGATGCAGAATAGCGCGGTATATAAGAGAATGTATGTAAAAATTTTAGGTAAGGGCGCTTGAAAACTTACAACATAATCAGAATCTGTACAATAATGACATAAGCACCAAGTATGCTGGCCAATACACCCATATTGAAAAGTATGTACCAAAGTAACTTAGAGAAGAAGCAAAACCCCCAATGAATATGGCGACCAGATGTCTGCGGGAGGAGGCCCTAGAGAGGAAGATAGAGACATAATAAAAGAAAAGAAACACCAGAGTCCATAAGTAACACTGTCTCTGATACTCGTCGAGGCTACTATGGGTAGATGGAGTCGGGTCCCAGATATCTTCAAAATAAGGCAACAAACCGCCCTCGACAGACTCTTCGCTGAGCCGCTGTAAATCCAATATGGCAGGTACAGCGGATGTGAGAGTACTGGCAGGAATATTCTGGAAGTCAGCGCATCAAGTCGGCTTCTTTAGAGTCCAAAAACTCCGCTAGTAGATCAGGGTCTTCAAATGTTCTTGTCTGATTGTGAAGCGTGACTCGGAGCTTGGCCGGGTACATCAGGCCATAGCGTGCTTGTAGTTGTTGAAGCCTCGGCCGAAATTCCAGAAAGCGCTTTCGGCGGTCGACCGTGGGTTTAGCCAAGTCAGGATGGAAGGAGACCTTGTGGCTCTCAAACTCCATATGGCCCTTTGCCCGGGAGGCACTGAGAATTTGTTCCACATGTTGATATCTCAAAAGTCGAAAGATGATAGGCCGCGGGGTCTTCCTGTTGAGCGTTATGTTTGTGGGTACACGATGAGCGCGATCGATCTCCAATTCTTTGGTAAAGGTGATTTGGAGCAGGGAAGGGAGGATTTTACTTAAAAACTCCTTCATGTCTCCCAATTCCGCTCCCTCCGGTATGCCCACGAGTCGTAGGTTGTTGCGGCGCGCTCTATTATTGCCATCTTCCACTTCTTTCTGCAAGGCCCGCACCTGACGTTCAACTTTGTCGAGTTTGGACAGCCGGACCGCATGGGAGTCTAATATACTCTCCATTTTGTCCTGACGCGAAGAGAGCCCCTCTAGCCTGCCTTGCAGTACACCAAGATCTTCCCTCAGCGCTCGAAGTGCTTCACCGTTTGACTGCACGAGGTCCTTAACCCCTCTAATTTCTGCGAGGATTTCCTGCTGCATTTCGGGGCCCTCGCGCAAAGCCAGCCCCTTCTGCGGGGACGGGGGTTCAGTTTTGGAGCGTTTACCGTGAGAAGCCGCTGGAGATCCAAATTCCAGGCGCGTGGGTTTGGTCCCCGCCATCTCACCAATGTGCCCCGGCAAGATCAGAGCAGAGATTCAAGTTTATCCGGTGTTAATTCAGGATTCTGAGTAGGCCTCTCGGGAGCCTCAGCGTTATGCGACCATCCCGCTGGACATCGGGCTCCGCCCCCCTCCACCCGCATATTCTTATCCCTGCAGGTCCGCTGATTTCCCCCTCGTTATCTTGCTCCCACTGGCCAGAGTACTCGGAGGCCATGTACAAGCCGTTATCGGTGCTGCTTGGAAAATGTTTTTTTCACTGTTGATCAGGAATGGCTCCAGAGCAGAGCACTCAGGCACCCATCGTGCTAGGTGACATCACTTCCTCCCAAGAAACTTTTCAATAAATGGAATTCTACTAATTCTTGGTCATTAGAACTGCAGAGCTTCAGGTCATCTACAAATAGTTAGTGTGATGTCACCATTGGGCCATGGCCATCTATAGATTTCAGGCTAACTCCATGTCCCAAAGAATTTATGAGAGTACTCACTGGATTGAGCACCATACAAAACAGAAGTGGTAACAGGGAATCTCCCTGATTTTGATGTTAGCCATTATGAACTAGCCATCCTTATTCTTCAAAAACAATATAGCTTGCCAGATTTTCATGGTGAATTTAATGTACTCTGTCAACCCAGTTTTTATTTCATATGATTCAAATCAATTGTGTGGATGAGTTTTGCGCATACCATGATAGTCATGAACCTCACTTCTAAGCCAAGGTATGTGGAGTATTATCTCAGTTTCTTAAATTTACTGCTAATTTTTTCCACTGTGGATCTGTTGATCGCTTTTAAGATGCAATGCGATGAGTGAAACCCTTGTTGTACTCAGTACACGTAAAAGGTTTCTTTCCACTGTAGATCATTTGATGGCTTTTGAGATGTGATGAGTGAGTGAAAGCCTTGTTGCACTCGGTACATATAAAAGGTTTTATTCCACTGTGGATCATTTTATGGGTTTTAAAGACTGATAAATAACTGAAACTCTTATTGCACTCGGTACATGTAAAAGGCTTCTTTCCACTGTGGATCATTTGATGGCTTTTAAGATACGATGGTTGAGTGAAACTCTTGTTGCACTCAGTACACATACAAGGTTACTTTCCACTGTGGATCATTTGATGGCGTTGAAGATTCGATGACTGAGTGAAACTCTTATTGCACTCAGTACACGTAAGAAGTTTCTTTCCACTGTGGATCATTTGATGCCTTTTAAAAGTCGATGACTGAGTGAATCTCTTATTGCACTCAGTACATGTAAAACTTTTCTTTCCACTGTGGATCATTTGATGGCGTTGAAGATTCGATGACTGAGTGAAACTCTTATTGCACTCAGTACACGTAAAAGGTTTCTTTCCACTGTGGATCATTTGATGACTTTTAAGACTCGATGACAGAGTGAAACTCTTATTGCACTCAGTACACGTAAAAGGTTTCTTTCCACTGTGGATCATTTGATGGCGTTGAAGATCCGATGACTGAGTGAAACTCTTATTGCACTCAGTACACGTAAAAGGTTTCTTTCCACTGTGGATCATTTGATGAGTTTTAAGATGCGATGACCGAGTGAAACTCTTATTGCACTCAGTACACGTAAAAGGTTTCTTTCCACTGTGGATCATTTGATGACTTTTAAGATGCGATGGCCGAGTGAAACTCTTGTTGCACTCAGTACATGTGAAAGGTTTCTTTCCACTGTGGATCATTTGATGACTTTTAAGACTCGATGACAGAGTGAAACTCTTATTGCACTCAGTACATGTGAAAGGATTCTTTCCACTATGGATCATTTGATGGTTTTTAAAGATTGATAAATACCTGAAACTCTTATTGCACTCAGTACATGTAAAAGGTTTCTTTCCACTGTGGATCATTTGATGGCGTTGAAGATCCGATGACTGAGTGAAACTCTTATTGCACTCAGTACACGTAAAAGGTTTCTTTCTACTGTGGATTATTTGATGAGTTTTAAGATGCGATGACTGAGTGAAACTCTTATTGCACTCAGTACACGTGAAAGGTTTCTTTCCACTGTGGATCATTTGATGGCGTTGAAGATTCGATGACCGAGTGAAACTCTTATTGCACTCAGTACATGTGAAAGGTTTCTTTCCACGGTGGATCATTTGATGGGTTTTAAAGATTGATAAACAACTGAAACTCTTATTGCACTCGGTACATGTAGAAGGCTTCTTTCTACTGTGGATCAGAGACATTTTTCCAGTGTGTGTTCTTTGGTTTGTAATTAATAGTCCCTTATGACAGAAACCTTTGCTAAATTCCACATAGGGAAGTGGTTTCTCTTCAGCATGAATTCTCTGGTGTATTTTCAAGCTTAACCTCTGTTTGAAATATTTTCCACACTGAGAGCATTTAGATGGTTTCTCCCCATTATATGTCCCCTGATGCAATAATAAATGATATTTCTTATCAATACTCTCTCCACTGGTGTCACACAGAAAGGATTTCTTCCCTTTATTCCTTTTCTGGTGGCATTTAGAATTCATTTGATCACTGCAGTTATTTTGGAAGGATCTCTCTGCCCTCTGGTGTCTCTGGGGCTCAGGGATGTTTGTGAGCTCCCTGTCACTTCTCTCACACTCAGTGACTCTATCCGGTGAATCTCCTGCCAGGTCTCTCTGCTCCTTCTCTGATTCCTGGCAGTTCCTTGTGTTTCTCCTCTCAGTCCTATGGGAAATATTCTCAGAGACATTTCCTGATTGTTCCATTTCTACAGGAGGTTCTTCTCGATTCTCCTCCTTCTTCTGTTCCTGTATGGCCTGATTCTCTGCAGGATACAAACAGAAGACATTAATGATGCATTAATGACTATGGAATGCTACTAATGATCCAGGAAATGAATTTTGTGGGCTCACACAATAACATCATGGGTTCTGTGATAGTTAGAAAATTTCATGGGATAGCACAGGTGTCCTCGAACTATTCATGTGAAGAGTCATTAATAGGAATTTCAGGTGATGTGCATAATTGCAGGGCAGTTGCAAGTGTATTAGATGCCCTAGGCAAAACTTCAGCACTGCACTCTTTTGCAATGGTCTTTTAGACCCCAAGCCCCCCACCCCCCAAGATTTTGATTACTAATCACATGTGTTATCATCTCAACATTATCCCTCCAAAAACAATGCAAGAAAAATGCATATTTGGACATCACATGTTTAAATATTAAACTTTGTTTTGTAAATATATGCATAATGAGGAGCATTTCAAAAAGCCACTTGCAAAGCTAACGCGACTATTTGCATATTGCCCATTCTTCCTGCAGGTAAAATACACTTCACCACCCGCCTCCTTCATCGGCTCTCCCCAGTCGGGGGATCGAGCCTCCAGAGGTGGGAGCAGCGTGGGAGGCCATCTCTGTCCAATCGGGACAGCTCCACCAGCTTCAAAAGTTCGCGCCGGCAGGCGCACGTTCCTTCACCACCCGCCTCCTTCATCGGCTCTCCCCAGTCGGGGGATCGAGCCTCCAGAGGTGGGAGCAGCGCGGGAGGCCATCTCTGTCCAATCGGGACAGCTCCACCAGCTTCAAAAGTTCGCGCCGGCAGGCGCACGTTCCTTCACCACCCGCCTCCTTCATCGGCTCTCCCCAGTCGGGGGATCGAGCCTCCAGAGGTGGGAGCAGCGCGGGAGGCCATCTCTGTCCAATCGGGACAGCTCCACCAGCTTCAAAAGTTCGCGCCGGCAGGCGCACGTTCCTTCACCACCCGCCTCCTTCATCGGCTCTCCCCAGTCGGGGGATCGAGCCTCCAGAGGTGGGAGCAGCGCGGGAGGCCATCTCTGTCCAATCGGGACAGCTCCACCAGCTTCAAAAGTTCGCGCCGGCAGGCGTGCCCGCGCCTGGCGGGCCCGCGCCTGAGGGCCTCGCCAGAGGGCCCTTTGGCGTGGCCCTTAGGCGGCGGCCGAAAGACGGGGCACCTGAAAAAGCGAACCCCTACCATCACCAGCAGCTCTCCCCAGTCAGGGGTTAGAGCCTCCGGCATCACGGAAACAGCGTCAGCAACATCGCCTAATCGGGACTGCCTGCTTGGTCTTTAAAAGCTCCACTCTGAGTAATCCTTTGCTGAGACCTGGTGGAGGCACATGGCAATGTAATCTGCTCATCAGCCTCTGTAGATAACTGGGAAAACAGCAGCATCGATCTTTTCACCTTTATCCACGGAAAACACAAGACCACAACCTGTCCAACAAATCCCAACAAAGTCTAAACAATCCTATAATCCACCCGGACTCCAAGATACTCGCTCCTGCTCTCTCAGCCACCAGCTGAGTCCAGTTTTGTTTTCAAGTAATTGTGACCCTAGCTCTCCCATGAAGGATTGAGCTCCAAACGAGGTTTACACCACCCACAATCATAGTCACACCTACATCAGGAACTGACCTTGACGACATCAGGAACTGCAAGTATTACCAACACTATTTGAACAATATTAGCCTCTGTAATACTTCATATCCCAAAACGCTACCTATTGCCATTATTTACTGTTGCCAGTATATACTTTCATTTTACTGTATTTACTGTTACCATCACTTACTGCCGCCAATATTTTCTCTCATTCACTGCATCCATTGTTGCCTATATTTACTGTTGCCAGTATCTACTCTCATTTACTGTATTTACTGTTGCCAGTATCTACTCTTATTACAGTTGCCAGTGCACGACGGTTGCCTTATGTACTATCGCCTCTATTGCTACTATCACCTGCATTCACAATACTATTGCAATTAATCTTTCCTGAGTGCAAACACTGCATCACACTGTACTGTAGCCAACATTTCCACAATTATCTTTCTCATTACTAACACCCAAGAGAATGTACAAAGTTCTGCTCTTATTTATGACCTTCCTTACCCTTGGTCTCCCTTACTCATCAAATGCTCTCAACCATGATACATATCACATACCAATCCTACGCACATATGGAAGGAGATGGTCCGAATTCCCCCACCACACTACGGCAAAAAATAACTTCACATCCCACTCCCATCTACTCAACATTCCTCTCCAAACCATCAAAAGGATACAAGAAGAGAAGCAACATCACCAACGCCTGCTAAAATGTGCACTGATAAATGCCAGATCAGTACGATCTAAATGGCCCGCAGCCATCGACCTGATACCCCAATATAATCTCGACATCTTGATGATTACGGAGACTTGGCTATCCGACTGTGACAACGTACTACTGAATCAGATGCTGCCACCAGGTTTTGTGATATACACATCTCACAGATCCAGTCAAAAAGGAGGCGGAACCCTCATCCTGGCCAAAGCTGATTTACACTTCAAGATGTGCAACTCCTCTAGCTCAACGTACCTTGACTCCCTTACTATAACTAATGAGTTCTGCACAATCCACCTTTTCTATCGGGCACCCTCCCCCTCACCAGATGATCTTCCAACTATAATTGAGCAGGCATGCTCCGCATCCACCTCACACTCACCAAGTTGGCTAATCGGTGACTTTAATCTCCCATCTCTTCAAGACAGCCACTCAGCAGCATTCCTTGACGCCCTGGAGGACCTAGGTTACAAACAGCATGTCGATTCACCCACCCACACTAAGGGTGGTAAACTAGACCTCATTTTCGCACCTCTCTCCAACGACTCAATACCCCTAACTCTCGCATTATCGGTAATACCAGTACCCTGGTCGGACCACAGTCTTCTCAGTTTCAATATACCCATTAGTGCATTCCACAAAAGCCGAAAGTCCCCTAACACATCTGGATCCCACTCAACCCGCTTTAGACCACTCAACCAGAGCATAGTCCTAGAGAATCTCAGACCTCTCATGGCCAACACAACCATGGACTTAGATGATCTCATATCCAAATGGGATGAAAACCTGAGAGCTGCCTCCTGCCCATCACTCACCGAAAAGAAAATTCGAAAACGTGAACATACTCCATGGTTCTCCACAGACCTTCGTTCATCCCTCCACCATTTACGCAAACTCGAGCGACAGTGGCGACGAACTCACTCCCCCGAGGCGCTGGTAGCATACAGCTCATACCTAACTACCCACCGAGCAAAGATATCACAGAGCAGGAAAACTTACCACTCAGGATTAATAAAACGCTCCATCAACAAACCACATGCTTTGTTCAGCATAGTAAAGTCCATAACAGGTGAACCGGTCTCAGCTCAACCCCCTATGCCGCAGCCGCAGGACTACGCAAACTACCTGCAGTCAAAGATGATAAAAACCAACACAGACATAAATGTCAATAACGCCCCCGCTTCACCTAAGACATCCCATGCTATGCCACTTCACAACTTCTCCACTGTATCAAATAGCGAGGTTGTGAACATTATTGCCTCAATCAACCCCAGTACAGCTCCTAATGACCCGTGTCCAGCCAGCTGGATCAAGGACATGCGACATGACCTCAGTCAAATATTGAGCAAAATACTGAACCAGTCTTTCTCATCAGGTTCATTCCCGCAGAGCCTAAAACACACTTCCATCAAGCCCCTACTGAAGAATAATAGACTGGACCCATCCAAGGTTGATTCCTTCAGACCTATCTCGAGCATCCCTCAGCTTGCAAAAATCATTGAGAAGGCCGCCCAACAACAAATCCAACATCATATTGACACTGAAGCACCACTAGATCCATCGCAACATGGCTTCAGGGAAGTACATGGAGTTGACACAGTCCTTACAACACTATTCAATGTTCTAGTAACAGGAATAAACAACATACAACAGGGTTTCGTCCTCATCTTCCTGGACATATCCGCTGCTTTCGACTCTGTGAGTCATGATATACTCCTACAACGCTTGAAAGATAAGGGGATTCAAAGCACAGCACTCGAGTGGTGTAAATCCTACCTATCTAACAGGTGGCAACAAGTAAAAACAGGCCACGCATCCTCAGAACCATTCCTGCAATCACAGGGTGTACCTCAAGGATCGTCCTTATCGGCACTAATGTTTAATATCTACATGCAGCCGATATGTGACTTGATCAGATCCTTTAATGTACAATGTCTCGCTTACGCAGATGACATCCTCCTATATATGCCGTTCACAATTGAACATCCAGTATTCTCCCCAATAATCAAATGTTTTGAAGCTGTAACTGAATGGTTGCTATCACAAAACCTTCGGATAAACCACAGCAAAACCGACGTTCTTTTTGTCACAAGGAACCGTAAGTTCATACCGCCTCCATCACTACTCGTCAACAACATAAGAGTTGAAATCAAAAGCTACCATCCGTTACCTCGGCATCACATTGGATCAGCACTTGGATATGACAACTCATGTCAAGAACATCACAAAAAACGTATATTATAAGATCAAATCGCTACGTCACCTCCGCTCCCTACTAGATCCCACAGACTTCCGAACAACCTTCCAAGCATTAGTCCTCCCACACCTGGACTTTGCCAACATCATCCTACATGGCCTCCCACAATCAACTTTAAACCCGCTCCGCCTAGCCATGAATACAGCCGCCAGAGTCCTCTCCGGCTCATCAAGATCTGACCATATAACACCCATCATGAAAGAACTGCATTGGTTACCATTACATGCCAGAATCCAGTATAAGTCTTTAGTCCTTACTTTCAAGGCACTAAATAACTACCCCCCTACGCCAATCAGCAAGCTCATCCATGGCACCCTGGAAAACAGAAAAAGGAGAACCACATCAATGAACACCTTAATTGTCCCGAAGATAATAACGAAGTGTACTAAGGCCACCTCCAACAGGGCCTTCTCCTTATTTGCTCCTCTAAACTGGAATGCACTACCTCACGAAATCCGTGCTATCAAAAACCTAATCCTATTCAGAAAAGCTTTGAAATACCACCTGTTCACAAAATGCTACCCAGAAGTCAACCTAGTCACTAACAAAACTACCACCTCAATACAACCTGAAAAGGGCTAGCTGGTCAACCTTTCTCTCTAGTCTTATTAGTGAACTACATTGTAACATCCAATCGAGTTTGATATACTGTATATACCATTAAGTTAATCTGTACATAGTTCCCCCGGTTGTCCTATTGTTGAAGTTCCCTGTTCAATGTAAAACTCAATGTTACTTGTATGCATTGTAGTATGTTCTTGTTCTATGTACACCGCACTGATTATAATAGCGCGGTATAAAAGAATTGTTAAATAAATAAATAAATAAATAAATAAAAGCATGCACTGATGACTTTGTGTGGCTATTAGGCTCCATTGTTTTGCTTTGACTGTTATTTATTTACTTAGCAAGGCTTATGTACTGCTTTTCTACAAGTCAAAGTGTTGCACATTCAGGTACTATATATATATAAATTTCTCTTGTCCCTGAAGGGCTCACAATCTATGGGGGGTGTTTACTAAATGGCGGTAGCAGACTCTGCGATATCGGAGCTGTGGCTCCATTACTGCCACCTGTTAGATAGGTAGGATTTACACCACTCGAGTGCTGTGCTTTGAATCCCCTTATCTGGCCCTCTGGTCTGAGATAACTTGCACCTACCACTAGGCCACTGTGCTGGCTCTTTGCTACTTCCTCCTCCCAGAAGCTGCTGCCCAAGGTGATTGCCTGGTTTGCTGGTAGCTGGCCCGATCTTGCAAACTTCCTTTACTGACTAGCTTGTCTGACTGGACTGGAGGGCAGATGAGGAATATGAGCCATTTTCTGGATGTAAATCATGCGTAACATGCAGATAAAAAGGATTTTCTCACTACGACTACATCTATAAAACTCCTGATTTGTCGGGCAAGTTACACCCGTACAGCCTGTAGATATGTTTAAACTTATCCTAACTGAGCAGAGGCCTCCCTGAACCTGGGTTAGTGAGGGGCTTGCATTTATGCAGATACCTTTGAAAACATATGTATAATTGTGCAAAATAAATCCCAAAAACTGGGTGTGCCAGAGAGCGGCTGTAAAGGTAAGCGCATATATTCCATGGGGTCATTTTTAAAATGGAAAGATGTGCACACTTTGATTTCATTTTGAATATCTGCTGAAATGCACACAGGGAAAAGTATGCACATACTGCTGACAGATACACAAAGTTATAAAGTTTTCAAGGCTTTATCCAGGTAGAAATGGTTCTTCTGACAATTAATCACCCTATCATAAGAACCTAAGAACAGAAGAATTGGACTCTTCAACTTGGAATATGATAGAGGTCTTTAAAATAAGTGGAGCAGAGCAGGTAAACATAGATTGGTTGCTTACTCCTTCAAAAATTACAAAGATTGGAGGACATGCAACAAAGCTACAATGTAGCACATTTAGGACTAATTGGAGAAAATATTTTTCACTCAATGCATAATCAAACTTTGAAATTCGTTTCCGGAGGATGGAGTGAAAGCTTTTGGTGTAACTGGATTTAAAAGAGGTTTGGACATGTTCCTGGAGGGAAAGTCCATAAACCATTAGTAAAGAGAGCCTGGGATAAGCATCATGGACATTTTGGGAACCTGAGAGGTACTTGTGACCTATATTAGCCACTGTTGGAAACAGAATACTGGGCTTCATGGACTTTCGGTCTAATCCAGTATAGCATATCATGTTTTTTATGCTCTTAAAGAGGATATTGTGTAACTAGAAAAGGTTCAGAGATGGGCAAAAAAAATGATAAGGAACGTGGAGTACCTTCCTTATGAAGAGAAGCTAAACAGACTAGGACTCTTCAGCTTGGAGAAGATGAATAAGAGGAGATATGACAGAAGTTTATAAAATCATGAGTTGGGTGGAACAGTTAAACAGGGAACAGTTACTGTATTTTATCTTTCAAACAACAAATAAACCCCTAGAAGACATTTCATGAAACCCATGACAAGCAAATTGAAAACAAATTGTGGAAAGTATACTTTTTTTCACGCAGCACATAATTAAGCTGTGAAATCTGTTGCCGGAGGATGTGGTCAAGGTGACTGTCCTGACCTGAAGAAGGTTTTAACCTTAAAAAGCTAGTCCAAAAATGCATTAAGTTATTCCAATAAAAAGGCATCATCTTATTTTCCTTTTCTGTTTCTCCTTTTATTTAATAACCTAGCAAAGAGATTTGGACAAGTTCTTGGAGAAAAAGTTCATTAAATATTATTATGTGGGTGGACCTGGGAGAGACACTGCACACTGGTGAAATTAGTCATCAGGATCAGGTCTGAATTATGGGATCTGCTGGGTGCTTGTAACCCAGTTTAGCAACTGGCAGAAACAGGATGCCTTAAGTCTGATCTGGAAATAAACCAGAATTTTTTTCCATGCACACCCTCCTACAGAGGTGCCAAGTCTCACTCGTTAGGAGTGTGTCCCCTCATTTGAAGGCTCTCACACTCTTTGAGCCCCTTCCCTCAAGCATTAGAGCCTCAGTATCAGTGCCCAGCCAGTGAGAGGAAATCCGAGCCCAGCTTCTTCTGTACTGCCTCCTCCAGCGCCAGTCCAGGTGCTGTGAAACCTCGGCACAAAGTTTTAGCCATTGAGTGAAGAGCAATTTTCAGCCCAGAGTATTTACCCATATTGCCGCCCCTATGTCTATATCCTTTCAGAGGCTCCAAAGACAAGCAAATATTTTATGCTGTTTTTCTTTTACATTTGGAAAGCAATATTACATTTAATTCTTTCTAGATTTATACAGTGGATACACCATTAGAAAAAATCTCGCTCTTTGCAGTTCACTCTCTGGGATGGTTCAGCCTTGAATTGTCAGAATGGGGAACTGGGCCATCTCACATGAGATAACTCTCAGAGTCATGTATCTGGCTGGAAAAGACAACGTCCTCGCAGACAAACGAAGTCGTGTTTTACAACCACATACTGGAGTGGAGGAGTGGCCTAGTGGTTGGGGAAAGGTACTTCAGGCCGGAAGGTCGGGGGTTCAAATCCCACTAGAGGACAGCAACCTTTAGCCGGAAGGACTGGGGTTTCTAGTCCCACAGGTGCTCCTTGTGATCTTGGGCAAGCCACTTAACCCTCCATTGCCCATGTTCCCTGTAAGTATTAGTGTATGTGTCTCATATCCCCTCATGTTAAATGTATCCCCCAATTGTGTTGTGACCACTTTGATTGAAGGATAAGGTGGTATGCAAAACTATCTAAATAAATAAATACTGGAGTGAAGAATCTCTTCCCATCTCCTCTGAACAGGAAAGTTCCCTAACCCTCATCATGCAGCTTTAGGGAGCTCTGCTACTTCCCAGCATCAGGACCATGGTTCTCATGGTCTGGATGCTCAGCAGGTAACTGCATAATAATGGGGGTATTTTAGAAACACCTCATGTGTAAATGGCAGCATTTACATGTAGAGATTAGCACACATGTGTAAATGCCATTTTACAACAGGAGCTATGTAAACCTGGGAATGCTTAGTATGTTTAGATGTCAAGGGGTGTGGCCAGGGCAGGGAGAGAGAGTGCTTCGGCAGGCCTAAAATATAGATGTGGATTCCCCACGTCAAATAGGGAAATGATATCTCTAGGAAAAAGCATAGATGTTGGCATTTATAGTTGCCCCAAAGAACATATAAGTGCGTACTGGAAGTCCACCATCCCCCAATTACCACTGCCAACATCCAATTCCCTCTGGTCAGCTCCCCCCCCCCCACCCTTAGATCCAATCTTCCTAGCCAATCTCACTGTGGAAAGAATCACCCGCTGGAAGCTCCCCACCCTCCAATCCCAACCCCGGCCTTACTGGGTGTCCCTCATGCAAAGTGGAGCAGGAGAACCCCCCAGTCGCTCCTGATCTTGGTACCAGGACCCCCAGACATAATCTCATGGTTTTATCACTAGGGCTAAGGTTGCATTTTCCCTTATCTAGGGAGGATCAGACAGTCTAAAGGAGTGTCCGAGGGATTCAGATGACAGGGGTACTGGTGTTGCAGGACTGGTTGCCTGTCTAGAGGAGCAGTAATTTTACAAGCTACTCCCACATATATAGTATCTGAGGGCTATTTCTACGTTTTTTTGCTCATGTGCAGTTTTCTAAAATCACTGCTCCTACTGGATGTGGAGAGATGTACACATGCAGTCCTGCACCGATTCTACAAGAGGCTCTCTATTTGGCACAGCCTCCTCTAACACACTATGGGGGTCATTCTGAACCACGAATAGCTATTTGTGCCAGCTTCAGCCTCCGACTAACTTCCCTGCCGGTTGTGCGGGGAAGTTAGTCGGAGGGGGATAATGGGCGACCTGGGGTCAGAGAGTAGGCAGGCAGCGGGCGGTTGTGGGCCCTGGACATACCGGGCCAATTCTAATGTCAGCCCTGTACATCAAGGGCCGGTGAAATGGCCGGGGAAGTTATTCCACCTCTGAGGAAATGTAGCCCATTTGCAGTCCTACCCCCCCCCCACCATCACAGTCCATTTGCAGTCCTAGCCCCCCTAATCACAGCCTATTTCCAGTCCAAGTTCCCCCTCCCTCCCCCAGAGCCCATTTCCAGTCCATGTTGCCCCCGACCCTAGCCCTTTTCCTGTCCAGTTCCCCCTCCCCATCACAACCCATTTCCAGTCCATGTCCCCCCCCCCACATAGCCCTTTTACATTCCAGGTCCCCCTCCCCAACACAGCCCATTTCTTTCCAGTCCACTGCCCCTCCATTGCCCTTTTCCATTCCAGTTCCCCCCCCCCCCTTCACAACCCATTTCCAGTCCAAGTCCCCCTAATCACAGCCTATTTCCAGTCCAAGTTCCCCCTCCCTCCACCATAGCCCATTTCCAGTCCAAGTTCCCCCCCCATAGCCCTTTTCCAGTCCAGGTCCCCCCCCCCCCTAGCCCTTTTCCAGTCCAGGTCCCCTCCCCATCAAAACCCATTTCCAGTCCATGTCCCCCCCCCTCACATAGCCCTTTTACAGTCCAGGTCCCCTCCCATCACAGCCCATTTCTTTCCAGTCCAAGTCCCCCCCCCCCCCATAGCCCTTTTCCGGTCCAGGCCCACCCCCCATCACAACCCATTTCCAGTCAAATTCCCCCTCCTAGCCCTTTTCCAGTCCAGGCCCCCTCCCCCCATCACAGCCCAGGCAGTCCTTGGCCTCCCCCCTCCCAAAACCGCGGCTGTCTGAGGCTTTAGAGGGAGCCGGGGAAGCCCGCGCGAGGCCCCGGCTCCCTCTGAATTCCCATCAGCCCCTGCGGGCTTAACAGAGACGCGAGGGAGACACTCTCCCTTCGCGCCTCTCAAAGCCGGCAGGGAGGGAGGGGATTCAGCCGGGCATAGGGAGCCCCGCGGGACAATCCATGCTGCCGCGGCAGCAGAGAAGGCCCCGCGGGAACAGCCCATGCTGCCGCGGCGGCAGAGGAGGCCCCGCGGGAACAGCCCATGCTGCCACGGCGGCAGCCAGCGGTTGTTTTTTTTTAAATTAATTTTAAAAAGGCTATTTTTGTGGGCCCTTGTCAGCTGTGGGCCCTACGCCACGGCGTAGGTGGCGTATAGGTAAATCCGGCCCTGCCTACTACTACTACTGTAGCAGCTGATAAGCATGCAATAAATAATACCAGGAGTCAGTTGCAGGATCCAAGCCAATTTATTGTGCACAGGCTCAAACGGACAGCTTTAGTGTCAGAAAAGAATGAGCAACGAAATACAGCAGCAGATTCATTATATATTGTGGTAGGCGATGGCCTAGTATGGCCTGTTGCTATGAAAGGCCTGAAAGTTAGGTCTGGATCCCAACCCCCATTATAGTCAGCAGAGAACTAAGAAATCAGTAGAAAATGAGAAAATTGTTTAGAAGCACTGAAGTAAGAAGTTTCCTTGAATTTATAAGTCTTTCATTATTCTTTTGTGTGTGAGAGAACAGAAATGTTTCAATACATGCATTCCAAGAGCCAAGGTTAGCCTTGGACCAGAAAGTAACGAAGTTAAGAACTGCACCATTGTTAGAGTAACCCTAAGGGTAGGGGCCGGTTGCTAGGCTCCGGAGGGGTTATTGATTGGACAGGTGCAGATAGAAAGGAGCCAATAAGGGAAATGTATGTATCAAGTGAAAGCCAATAGAGAGAATTCATGTATCAAATTGTAAAAGGGGTATAAAACGTTATGTCTCTGTATAATTCTCCGCTCAGTTATTTTGAAGCTAAGGCTAACTGGGCCTGTGCACAAATAAACTGTTTTGGACCCTGTAAATTGACTCCTGGACTTGGTCATTGATAGTTATTTGCCACTACATTTCTTGGTGCGTTGGCCGGGAAGTGCGAGTGGTGGATGACGCTCAAGTGAGCAAATCCACGCAATTCGCCTTGAGGTTTAGTCCGGTTGGAACCGTGTCTGTCCAACCGCGGGGGAAACCTCAGGCGCCACCGGCCCGCTTGTGCTGGAGAGGGTTCCGCCTGCCTCGGTGGGCCATCGGATCCAGCTGGCTAACACCTCTGTACCGGGGGAGTCCAGGATCCAATTCAGCAGCTGGTGTGGTGTCGGGGACTGGATCCGGTGAGTAGATATTTTTGTGATTTAAGTAGTCAGCATAGGACAGCCTGGGAATCGAGTCTTGCGAGAGCAGGACCATTTTGGTATGTTTGGACTAACTGAGAAATAACTCGCACGAGTGGGCGAGACCACGGAGTCTGATCAACTCCCATAAGGGCGGTCCTAGTAAGCTTCGCGTAAGAGAGGCGTAAGCTGAAGCCACCGACCCTTCTTGTTTGAATTAGTCAGTTAGCCAGACGACCTGGGCGCTCGAAATATTGAAAAATGCTATTTTGTTGAAGTATGCTTGAGTGTGAATTGTGTGTGAATGAGAGGTCTTGAAACACAGGCCAAGCGAGAGCGGACTCCCTAGTAGCGCAATTCCTGGCCGGGCGACCGCGTCCAGGTCACAAACGGGAGGAAGCGAGTGGTGTTTGTCTTCCTCTGTGTTCCGTGGGCTGTACGGACCCCTTACCTACAGCCATACTACCCGCCCTCATTGTTTGTAGTCTTGTACGTCATTACGTGTACATAGTGTACGTCACGTGCGTCAGGTACGTGAAGTACGTAGGTAGCGTACGTAGGTACGTCATAAGATGGGAGGGACGGAGTCAGCGCAAACTCCGTTGGAAGGGATGATCAAGAATTTCCGTAAAGGATTTTCAAGCGATTATGGTATAAAAATGACTCCAACTAGATTGAGGGTGTTGTGTGAATGGGAGTGGCCAGCCCAAGCTACTCTCTGGCAGTGGCCCCGAGAGGGCACCTTTGATTTGTCTACGATAATGCGAATGCATACGTTGCTGTTGAAAGAGCATCCTGATCAGTTCCCCTATATAGATTCCTGGATGAATGTGTGTGAGCAACAGCCCGAGTGGATGCAGCATTATGGAGGGAGGCAGAGTAGGATATTTCTAGCCACCGCTACCCCCAAGGGAGTCAAGAAAGCCCAGAAGAAGAAGCTCCCTGTGCTCTCTGATCCCGAGCATATAGATAGCCTAGATAGTATACCCCAAAACCCTCAGAGAGTGGTTCCGTCAGCTCCCCCACCTGAAGAAAGGCCAGTAAGGGAGCCCCCAGCAGAGCCAGTGCAGCCGCTTAGGGAGCACCCACCCCCAAGTAGAAGTCCGGAATCAGGCCCAAGTGTAGTTGAGAGTCATGAGTCCGCAGATGAAACAGAAAGTGAGGACTCGCTTGCCAGTGCAGAGTCATCCACCAAGGAAATTGGTAAACGGGAGCCTTATAAGTTAAGGAGTGCATCTCCCGAGAAGAAGAAGGAGAGAGTGAAGAAGTTATTGCCATTGCGCCAAGTGCCTGGAATGCCTGTTTTAAATGATCAGGGCCAGCTAGCGCCAGGACCAACCAGCTTAGTTTATGTGCCGTTTTCCACTACGGACTTGTATAACTGGAAAACGCATTATGCATCTTACACAGCCAAGCCCCAGGAACTAACAGAATTAATGACAAGTGTTATGCAGACCCACCAGCCCACCTGGGCTGATTGCCGCCAGCTCCTGTCCACCCTCTTCACTACGGAAGTGCGGGGGCGAATTGGGCGAGCTGCTGTTAAATGACTAGAAGAAAATCCCGTAGTAGGAGGGGGAGTAAATCCCCCACACGAAGCAGCTGCAGAATATCCTAGTGAAGATCCTAGATGGGACCCGAATGATGATAGAGGGGCGGCGGCCCTGACTAGATTTCGCCAAGCCATATTACAAGGCCTGAAAAAGGGGGGACAGAGGGCCATGAATACTGGAAAAGTATCAGAAGTTATACAGGGCTCAGAAGAGAGTCCTGCAGCCTTTTTTGAGCGGTTGGCTGAAGCTTATAGACTGTATACCCCCTATGACCCTGATGCTCAAGAGAATTTACGCATGGTAAATGCAGCCTTTGTAAATCAGTCCCAGAGAGACATTAAGCGAAAATTGCAGAAGCTGGATGGATTTGCGGGCATGAATACAACTCAGTTAATGGAAGTCGCTCAGAAAGTATTTGTGAATCGTGAAAATGAACGAGATAGAGAAAGTGAGAGAAAGATGAAGAAGAAAGCAGATCTTCTTGCAGCAGCAATAACCGAAAGACATGAAGGGAGTGTTCCTGATCGAAGAGCTCGAGGACGGGGAAGAGGCCGTGGCAGTGATAGGCCTCAACTGGGTGCAAATCAGTGCGCCTACTGTAAGGAAGAAGGACATTGGAGAAATGCATGCCCGCATCTGGACTCCGCCCAAGAAAGGGGAGTAGGGAGTCCCTGGAGGCAAGAACGACGATCCCAAGGGAGAGGAGAAGTGAGTCGAGCACAGATGCAGCAAGAGAGAGAGGAAGCCCTTGAGGGAGTGGCAATGGCAACGGGCTATGACGACGACAACGTGAATGAAGACTAGGCCAGACCGGGCTCCAAGTTCACCCTGGGTCCCCAGGAGCCTATGGTCGGATTGAAGATAGGGGACCGATATATGGAATTCATGGTAGACACTGGGGCAGAGCATTCAGTAGTAGCCAAGCCAGTGGTCCCTTTGTCCACACAAACTGTTACTATTATGGGAGCCACTGGGAACAAAGCTACCAAACCATTTTTGCAGAATCGCATATGTGAGTTAGGGGGACAGAAGATAACGCACCAATTCTTATACATGCCTGAGTGTCCAGTTCCACTACTGGGCCAAGATATGCTTGCTAAGCTCCAAGCACAAATATCCTTTACAGAAGGAGGAGAAATGAAAATGACTGTGAATCCAAAACCTGCAGGATTGATGGTGCTTACTGTCCCCAAGGAGGAAGAATGGCGATTCTATAGTGCACCTCCGGAAGAGTCAACTAGCCACTGCCCCCCAGCTGATCTCAAAGCCCCACCTGAAGTTTGGGCAGAAGATAATCCACTTGGCCTAGCGAAGAATATAGCCCCAGTCATAGTCACCCTCAAACCAGGAGCCGAGCCTGTGCACGTGAGGCAGTATCCTCTCCCGCGACCAGCCATTGAAGGAATTCACCATCATCTAGTAAAACTGCTGAAGTATGGACTCCTTAAGGAATGTCAATCACCTTGGAATACCCCCCTTCTCCCAGTAAAGAAGCCTGGGACAGGGGATTATCGCCCAGTACAAGACTTGAGGCGAGTCAATGAAGCAGCTGAAACCATACACCCGGTAGTACCAAATCCCTACACTCTCTTAGGACTGATCCCTGCAGAGGCTGCCTACTTTACTGTTTTGGACTTAAAAGATGCCTTTTTCTGTGTGCGTTTAGCCCCCAGCAGTCAACTCCTCTTTGCTTTTGAATGGCAAGATCCCGTGACTGGGAGGCGGGGCCAACTCACCTGGACCAGATTACCCCAAGGATTCAAAAATTCACCGACTCTTTTCAGTGCTGCTCTGAACCAAGATCTTTCAAGTTACCCAGTAGACCCCGGGAAGAGGGTTCTACTCCAGTATGTAGATGATCTATTGCTTGCCACCAACACAGAAAGTGAATGTTTACAAGCTACAAGTGAACTCCTGTATCTCCTCAAGGAGGCCGGATACAAAGTTTCAAGAGCCAAAGCGCAGCTATGCAAAACCAAAGTCAAGTATTTAGGGTTGTGATAAGGAAGCTTATCATAGCTCAGGAAGGGGCTATAGAAAAGGTGAAGTGTCTCTGAACAAGCAACCTGTCAGTGCTGGTAGAAATGAGAAAACAGAATTTTGCCATAAAAGACTACCAGTCCCAGAATGCACCAGGTTTCCAACAGCCATGAGAGGAGCTGAAGTGAGAAAACGTGTGTTCAATCAAAAGGGCTATGAGGTAATCCCCAAGCACTCATTGCAAAGGGCAGGGCTTGATTCAGCACAGCTGCGCTGTGCTAGGATGGAACACTCATCTCAAAGGGCAAGGCCTGATTCAGCACAGCTGCGCTGTGTTAGGGAGGAGCGCTCATCTAAGCAGAATAAGAGTAGAGTTTATTCTACAGATGACCATCTTCATGATCACCTTGGATATCCAGAGAATTGTCCTCAGTATCCTGAGAATCAGCTTGAGTTTGATCATCAGTTTCATCTGAAGGATCATCAGAAGCAGAAGCCAAACCGGACGGACAGAGAGGGAAAGAGACCCTTTGGAAGAAGGAAGAGAAAAGCCTTTGAGAGGTCTAGAAGAGTCCAAAGCAGTACGTATACTGGGAGGTATTCCAAGGGCCAGCATACACCATTGGACTGGGGAAAGCCAGAGGAATGGTGCTGCAGAGCTAGGAATCACCAGAGGCTACCTGTGAGGGAGACGGCTGCACGTGGAAGGGACCCTAAGACCTGTGCCAGAAGGTATGTGAAGAGAGATCCAGTGTCCAGGGATCTGGATTGGAAGGCTGGACATAAGAACTGGACTACATACTGGCCAGGCTATATAGAGAGGAACTCTAGCAGCAATGGAAGCTCAGGTATGAACATTGATCTATGCCCTAGCTATAACCTTGAAAGACAGCAGGGAAACAAGTATTCTCCTGAAAATGCTCCATTGAGAGATTCATCTGTGCCAATCCATGATATTGAACCCATGCTTGTTGAACAAGGGGGAATAATAGCAGATGAGGATCCTGTTTATATGGACTGCTCTCTATCTAAACTCCGTTGGTAACTTTCTGTTATAAAGTACAGCAACCATCACAAAGAAATACAAATTTGTTCTTTAATCTACTCAGAAAAGCTCCTGAAGCAGGATTTGACCCACACAGTGGAAGGTAAGCCAGCTAAGGGGTTTCAGCTGGTGACTGCTAGCAATTAAGCCTTACCTAATTGCTTGTGAGCTAGGAGAGAATCACCTCTGTATCTATGTGGGAAGTAATCAGAAGTTAACCTGAAAAGAACAGTTTGTTTCTTGCTTTGTGGCTTTTCATTTGTTGTTTTCCTGATTTTGACTTTGTTTTTCCAAGTTAACACTGAAAGCAAGTAACCTAATTTATGTGCTACCAAGCATATCTGTGTTGGGAGAAATAACCCCATAAATAAATATCTTATTGGCTTTACCCAAGAGCACAACTAAATTATTGTCAGCAGCTGTGTCTGGTGTGAATGAACTACATTGCCCACAATACCTTGCAAATCATATAGAAATATGCACTTGCCAAGAGTGTGAAGATTCTCACCCAGGCAGCCGTCTGACAGGGTTCAAGTTGTCCAGAGGGATCCGGAGCTTAGGACCTGAACGCAAAGAAGCTGTATGCAGTATTCCTGTACCATCCACCAGGAGGCAAGTGAGAGCCTTCTTGGGGGCTGTGGGATATTGCCGAATATGGATCCCCAATTTTGCCCTGATTGCAAAACCACTATACCAAGTCCTCAAAGGAGCAGAAACGTCACCATTGGACTGGGGACTGAGCAAGATGCAGCATTCCAGGAGCTGAAAAAGGCCCTGATGACAACCCCAGCTTTGGGTCTACCAGATGTCCAGAAGCCCTTTCATCTGTTTGTTCATGAGTCACAAGGAAATGTTTTGGGAGTACTGACCCAACATCTTGGATCCTGGCAGCGACCAGTAGCCTATTTGTCGAAACAATTGGATATTGTAGCCCGAGGGTGGCCTCCCTGCTTAAGAGCAGTAGCAGCAACTGCACTTTTAGTGAGTGAAGCTGACAAACTCACGTTAGGACAAACTCTTCAAGTTACTGTGCCACACTCTGTTTTAACCCTGATGGAACACAAAGGAAGTTATTGGCTAACCAATGCTCGAATGTTGAGATACCAGAGTATGCTGTGTGAAAATCCTCACATTGAACTGGGTGTCAGTAAAGCCCTGAACCCAGCAACGTTGCTTCCAATTGGTCCTGGCCCACCTAATCATGATTGCATAGATACCATGGACACTGTATTTTCAAGTCGCCCTGATTTAACCGATGTCCCTCTAGAGGACCCAGAACGGACTTTCTTTGTAGATGGAAGCAGTCTGGTCATCAATGGACGTCGTTGTGCTGGATATGCGGTGGTGACACTGGATCTGGTAGTAGAGTCCTCAGCATTGGCCCCAGGAACATCTGCACAGAAAGCTGAATTGATAGCCCTCACCCGAGCACTAGAAATAGGGAAAGGACTCCGCCTAAATGTGTACACAGACTCTAAGTATGCCTTCACCACCTTACATGCACATGGAGCCTTGTATAAAGAGCGAGGGCTAATCACCTCAGGAGGGAAAGCTATTAAGTATGGGCCTGAAATATTGATGTTGTTAGATGCTGTATGGGCCCCCAAACAGGTAGCAGTCATGCACTGCCGAGGCCATCAGACAGGGGAAGGAGAAGTCACCCGAGGAAATAGATTTGCAGATGTCATGGCCCGAAAGGCAGCAACTACAGGTCAAGTCAGACCCCAAGACACAACAGTACAAGCGGCCCTGTTCCCTGTACCCCTCAGTTCATGGGCACCCTGCTACACTGAGTTAGAACGGAGTTATTACTGTGAAGAGGAGGGAGGAGTACTGATAGAGGAGGGATGGATAGTATTGCCACCCCCAGAAGGTAGTCCCTCTCCAGGTCCCACAGTTATCCCTGAAGCATTAGGACCAGCCTTTGTCCAAGCTTTCCATCAAGCAACGCATTATGGGAAACTGGCAATGGAAAGAGCCCTGAAACCCCATTTTTGTATCTCTTTGTTAGGACCCTTGACTGCCTCAGTAGCAAAGAAGTGTCTGATATGTGCCAAGAACAATGCAAGGCAGGGTCCAGTTCCACCCCCAGGAGTGCAATCAGTAGGGGTGACCCCAATGAGTGATATCCAGATAGATTTTGCTGAAATGCCCCGTGTGAATAGATATCAATACATGTTAGTGTTGGTCTGTACCTTCTCAGGATGGGTAGAGGCTTTTCCCACCAGAACAGAGAAAGCTCGAGAGGTCACTAAGGCACTGTTACATAAGATCATTCCCCGATTTGGAATTCCAACAGCTATAGGGTCAGATAATGGTCTATCGTTCGTGTCTCAGGTAACCCAACAGTTAGCTCAAGCCTTGCAGATAAAATGGAAGTTGCATACTGCCTACCGACCCCAGAGCTCAGGGAAAATGGAGCGTATGAACCGAACTTTAAAGACACACTTATCCAAATTGTGCCAAGAAACACACCTGAAGTGGCTCCAAGTTCTTCCGGTAGCCC
Organism: Ichthyophis bannanicus; assembly: GCA_033557465.1. Lineage (NCBI taxonomy): Eukaryota > Metazoa > Chordata > Amphibia > Gymnophiona > Ichthyophiidae > Ichthyophis > Ichthyophis bannanicus. Next base: position 80,138,580 of record CM066031.1, read on the forward strand.
TCCTTAGAATACGTTCAGCCCCTACTAGATCCTTGGGAGTCTCCCCATTTGAAATTTTGTATGGGAGACCACCACCCATAATACAAGGAATAAGAGGAGACATGAGACAGATAGGATCTGAAATAACTAGACAAGAACTATTAGCCTTAAGTTTTGTTTTACAGAAACTTTGGACGTGGGTACAAGATCGGTTACCCATCAACTTGGCTGAGCCCTTGCATCCTTACAAGCCGGGGATGTCGGTGTGGGTGAAAGAGTGGAAAAAGACTCCGTTGGCACCACATTGGAGGGGTCCATATGTCGTCATCTTGTCAACCCCAACTGCAGTAAAGGTTGCAGAGATCGAACCCTGGATCCATCACAGTCGAGTGAAACCAGCGGCCGCTCCTGATCCTGACCAATGGACCTCAACCAGTGATCCTGAGGCACCGTTGCGACTAACCTTGAGAAGACAACCAGCAGCATAAAGAGAAGATTGTAGACAAGGTCTTCGCACTCAATCTGCCCGCCTGCTCAACAAAAACAATAAGCATGAAGTTCCTTTATTATTGCTTCATGGGACTAGTGATCTTTGACATCCTGAGAGAAACTCTTGCCCTACCACCTTGTACTGCCTGTATATCCACCACCAAGACAGGGCAAAAGATCACACAAACTTTGCTGTATCACTCCCACTATTCCTGCACTGGCACAGTCAGCCAGTGTATTTACAATGGAACTGAATTGAATATTTGCACCAAAGGAAAGAGTAAGACTTGTTATAACCCACAGCAGAATCCTTCCTATTATACGTTTGAAATACGTTGGAATGATGAAGATGGAGCCATCCTGAATGCAACAAAACCTCTTAAAGATCCCACCAAGCTTATTGAATTGACCTTTGATGCTTGTGATGCAATTGAAAGAAATGACTATTATAGATGTGGATCATGGGAACAAGCCTATTACCATGATCACAAATACATGTGCCCAGAAGGTGCTTATGGATGGGATCGATGCACCGGAAAAACCACTTCAGCTGCTACCTACTCCGTAGCACCCAGCCAAGATTATTTCTGTCCAAAATGGGACTGTGTATATTTTGCAACCTGGTACAATGGACAGATAGGACGAGAAGGAGACCTACGCAGCTATGGTGGCCTGATGAAGGTCTATTTGACTGATCCTGGAAAATGTAAGAAAGGTGCTTGTAATCCAGTTCAACTTATCATAGTCAATCCAACCCATTGGAAGCAAGGATACAAGTTTGGGTTGCGTATTGCAGGGAGTGGTACAGATCCTGGGACAATCTTGTTTCTACGTTTGAATGCCAACACCCATGTATCCTCCCCATATTGTATCCATCATACTTTCTACGAAGCAATGAAATCAGACTTTGAAATTCCTCCCACCAGTCAAAACTTATTTCTTGAACTAGCTGGAGCAGTGGCATCCAGCCTCCATGTCTCAGATTGTTTATTTTGTGGTGGAACAACGATGGGAGATCAATGGCCTTGGGAGGCCCAAGAACTGAACTATTCTGTTATATATAACCAGACTAACATACATAGTACCACAAGTGAATGGGTATTAGCCCACTCCATTGTGGGTAACTTCTGTATATCTCGCTATGGACCAATGTTCACTATAAATGTGGGGCAGCTAGTCTGTCTCAACCAGAAATCGTACAATGGTACCACCAGAAAGATCTCCTGGTGGTCAGGAATCAATGCGACTGAACCTTCCAACCCATTGATGCAGCTTCCTGAACTTGCCAACATCTGGATCAACTTAGCAGAATACAGCTCTTGGCAAGCACCGCCTGGACTATATTGGATTTGTGGACACTGAGCATATGCCAGACTTCCTCATAACTGGGGAGGCGCATGTGTACTGGGAACCATACATCCTTCCTTTTTCCTGCTACCTACATCTCAAGGAGAACAACTGGGATATCCAGTATATTGAAGTCGACGACTGAAAGCAGCCTTAAAGATAGGCAAATGGGACAAATGGGGCGATACTGATGAGTGGCCCCCAGAAAGAATCGTTTCATATTATGGTCCTGCTACTTGGGAGCAGGATGGGACTTGGGGTTATCGTACCCCTGTTTATATGATTAATCGAATAATACGTTTGCAAGCTGTTGTTGAAATAATAACCAATGAAACTAGTAAGGCACTAACCCTCTTAGCAAAACAGAGTACACAAATGCGTACAGCCATTTATCAAAATCGTTTAGCACTAGACTATTTGTTAGCCGCTGAAGGTGGGGTATGTGGGAAGTTGAATCTAACTAATTGCTGTTTACAAGTTGATGATAATGGAAAAGTAGTTGAAGATCTAGCTACCCAGATGAGAGAACAGACCTTTCTGCCAGTCCAAACTTGGCAAGGTCTAAAGATAGATGGGTGGTTTGGTTCATTATCTTCTTGGATGGGAGGACTAAAAACCTTTGGGATAATTGTGTTAATCATATTGGCTACATGCTTGTTTCTCCCATGTCTCCTACCCCTTTGCTTATGCATGATAACATCATCACTTGATAGCCTTATAGATCGAAAAGCTACTGCCATAGCTGTGCTACAATATTATCCAGTACAGCAAGATGAAGATGAGGACACCGAAGGTGAGGCAGATGACGATGATGATGATGTTGAATCAGTATAAACTAACGAATGAGTGATTTAGTTCTCACCCTTTTGTAACTACGGGTGAGAATAATCAAAGGGGGGAATGTGGTAGGCGATGGCCTAGTATGGCCTGTTGCTATGAAAGGCCTGAAAGTTAGGTCTGGATCCCAACCCCCATTATAGTCAGCAGAGAACTAAGAAATCAGTAGAAAATGAGAAAATTGTTTAGAAGCACTGAAGTAAGAAGTTTCCTTGAATTTATAAGTCTTTCATTATTCTTTTGTGTGAGAGAGAACAGAAATGTTTCAATACATGCATTCCAAGAGCCAAGGTTAGCCTTGGACCAGAAAGTAACGAAGTTAAGAACTGCACCATTGTTAGAGTAACCCTAAGGGTAGGGGCTGGTTGCTAGGCTCCGGAGGGGTTATTGATTGGACAGGTGCAGATAGAAAAGAACCAATAAGGGAAATGTATGTATCAAGTGAAAGCCAATAGAGAGAATTCATGTATCAAATTGTAAAAGGGGTATAAAACGTTATGTCTCTGTATAATTCTCCGCTCAGTTATTTTGAAGCTAAGGCTAACTGGGCCTGTGCACAAATAAACTGTTTTGGACCCTGTAAATTGACTCCTGGACTTGGTCATTGATAGTTATTTGCCACTACAAGAAAAGAATGAGCAAAGAAATACAGCAGCAGATTCATTATATATAATTTCACAGTTTGATACAGGCAAACTTTCTATTGGTCCCAACGCCCCCTGCACCTGTCCAATCGGGGACCCTCTCTGGGCCTGGCTCCTTGCTCCCCCCTTTCAGGCTTATTCTAACAAAGGCATAGTCTTAGACGTAGATACATCAGCCAACAGCCTACACACCCTCATACAATCAGACACCAGTACGCGTCCCAGAAGAAAACAAACCCACAACAGAGTCAGCACCCCCAGTGAATACAAACACACACGCAAGGACACAACAGACAGAGCACTCTCAATGGCCGCTCCAACAATATGGAACAAACTCCCGGACGACTTGAGGGCCACTACAGACCTAAAAGACTTCAGAAAACAGCTGAAAACCATACTGTTCATAGAACACTATGGACACATTACATGACTTCAGAGAATGAACAACAGCACATGATCTCGCCTAACCAACGTATGCATGAATTTGTTTTTGCACCACTGTATATAGCCCACTCTGTAAATAGATCATACCAATCTAACACACAACACGACACACACTCAATTTCCCCCCACTGCATGTATAACACACTCACTTCACCTGATTGTTTGCTGTGATACCACCTTGATTATTAAGATAAGGCGGTTTAGAAATACTGTTAAATAAATAAAATAAATAAATTTCTACTTCAAGGACATTTCTAGCTCAGAGAATGCAAGGACAGAACAAACCAAGCATAAAGAACTTGTACAAACTTCATGGGGGGAAGGAAAGGGACTTTCAAAAAGCAGTTTAAAGCAGATTTCTAAACTTTGGTTCTTTTCAATATTACTCTCAGGTGGGGGTTAGGATCTAGGCCTAGTTTACAGGCCATAGCCTACCACATTACCACTACTATTTAGCACTTATATAGCGCTACGCACACAGCGCTGTACAGAATACATATAAAGTCAGTCCCTGCTCATCAGAGCTCACAATCTAGTCACACAACACAGAGTAATAGTCAGTTTGGGGGAAAAACAGGATATGGCATTTACAATTCGGGGCAAAACAAAATAAGGCATTTACAATTTAGTCATGACAAAGGACGGGAGTCAGGTCAAGACAAAGGCTAAAAGTCATGACAAAGGATGGGAGTAAGGTCAAGACAAAGGCTAAAAGTCAGGATCTGAAAGCGACAGTGAAGAGGTGGGTTTTCAACCTGGACTTGAAGAGGGCCAGGGAGGGTGCCTGGCATATAGACACAGGTAGGTTGTTCCAGGCGTAGGGTGCAGCAAGGTGGAAGGAGCAAAGTCGGGAGTTAGCGGTACGAGTGAAGGGCCTAGATAGAAATAATTTGTTAGAAGTTCCCCAGAGGGGATGTAGGGAGAGATAAGAGATGAAAGGTAGTGAGGAGCTGCAGAGTAAATGCATTTATAGGTCAGGAGGAGAAGTTTGAATTGGATGCGGAATTGGACAGGGAGCCAGTGAAGCGACTTGAGAAGAGGAGTAATGTGGGCATGGCGAGGCTGGCGGAAGATTAGTAGAGCAGCGTAATTTTGAATAGATTGAAGGGGGAAGAAATGGCTCACAGGGAGACCAGCAAGGAGTAGGTTGCAGTAGTCGAGGCGAGAGGAGATTAAGGAGTGGACAAGCGTTTTAGTAGTGTGTTCAGAAAGGAAGGGATGGATTTTGCTAATGTTGTAGAGAAATAAGCAGCAGGTCTTAGCTACGAGCTGGATATGTGTGGAGAAGGAGAGAGAGGAGTCAAGGATAACTCCCAGACTGCGGGCCGAGGAAACAGGAAGGATCATAGAGCCATCCACAGAGACTGAGAAGGGAGGGAGAGGAGGGGAGGAGTTGGGAGGAAAGATAAGGAGTTCAGTCTTGGCCATGTTCAGTTTCAAGCGGCGGTGAGACATCCAGGCAGCAATGTCGATAAAACAGGCAAAAATCTTGGTCTGGATTGCTGGAGGGATATTAGGGGTAGAGAGGTAGATTTGGGAGTCATCAGCATAGAGATGGTACTGTAAGCCATGGGATGAGATAAGCGCACCAAGGGATTGGGTATAGAGAGAGAAAAGGAGCAGACCCAGGACGGGTCCCTGGGGTACACCAAAATGGAGTGGGGTGGGAGAGGAGGAGGAGCCACCAGCGTATACACTAAAGGAGTCATGGGAGAGGTAGGAGGAGAACCAGGATAGTACAGAGCCCTTGAAACCAAGAGAGGAGAGGGTGTCGAGGAGAAGTTTGTGGTCAACAGTGTCAAAGGCGGCAGAGAGGTTGAGAAGGATGAGGACAGAGTAGAGGCCCTTAGATTTAGCCAGGAACAAATCGCTGGAGACTTTTGAAAGAGCCGTTTCAGTGGAGTATAAGGGACGGAAGCCGGATTGTAGAGGGTCCAGGAGGGCCTGAGAGGTGAGGAAGTCAAGGCAGCGGCGGTGGACTGCACGTTCTAGTAGTTTAGATATGAAGGGAAGGAGGGAGATGGGTCGATAGTTAGAAGGACAGGTGGGATCGAGTGAGGGTTTCTTGAGGAGAGGTGTGACCACGGCATGTTTGAAGTTTACGGGGACAGTTGCAGTGGAGAGTGAAAGGTTGAGAATAAGAGAGATGGCAGGGACAACATTGGAGGAGATGGGGTTCAGGAGGTGGGTGGGGTATAGGATCAGAGGAATAGGTGGTGGGTTTGGAGGACGAAAGAAGGAGTGTGGTTTCATCTTCAGAGATCATAGGGAAGGAGGAAAGGGTAGCAGAGGAAGTATGGACGGGGGGGGGGGGGGGAGAATTGTGGGAGGGGTAGATGAGGAGGTGGAGAATTGGAGCATAATCTTCTGGATTTTGTCATGAAAGTAGTCGGCCAGGGTTTGGGCAGAAAGGGAGGGCGGGACAAGGGGCGGGGCGCCTTGAGGAGAGAACTGAGGGTATTAAAGAGGTGACGAGGATTAGAGGCAAGAGAGTTAATCAGATGGATGTAGTATTCTTGTTTGGCAAGTGCAATGGCTGACTGGAAGGTGCCAAGCATGAATCTGAAGTGTAGAAGGTCTTCCGGGGGAGCGGGATTTGATCCAAGCACGTTCAGCAGAACAGGCACAGGTGCGTAAATAGTGAGTTGTGGTTGAAAGCCAGGGCTGGGGTGCAGAACGTCTAATAGGACGTGGGGTGGGTGGGGCAAGAGTGTCCAGAACCGAGGAAAGTGCAGCATTATAGGAGGTTACTGCCTCGTTGAGAGATTTGGAGGACATAATGGAGGAAAGAGATGGAGAAATGGTGGAGGCAAGAGTCAAGGGATCAATATTATGAAGGTTTCTAAATATGTCGGAGGAGACAGGATGAGGTTGAGACAGTGGAAGCTGAAGATTAAAGCTTAAAAGGTGATGGTCAGATGATGAAAGGAGTGAGTTATGGAAGTTTGAGGGAGAGGAATTAGAGAAGAGTATCAGGTCAAGGCAGTGGCTGTGCTGGCTGGTGGGGGCAGTAGAACAAAGTTGGAGGTCAAACGAGGAGGTGAGGGCGAGGAGCTTTAAAGCATGGGGATCGGAGGGGTTATCGACATGAATGTTAATATCGCCAAGAATAAGAGTGGGGGAAGAGGGATCCAGAAAGACAGAAAGCCAGGAGTCGAAGTCGGTAAGGAAGGTGGATGCGGATTTGTCGGGTGGGCGATAGATAACAGCTACTCGGAGGGGAAGTGGTGAGAAGAGGCGAATGGAGTGGACTTCAAAAGAGAGAGAGGAGTGAGACTGAGGCAGCAGGAGGGGTTGGAATTGGCAAGATGGAGAAAGTAGAAGCCCCACACCACCACCGCGGCCTGTGGAACGAGGTGTATGGGAGAACTGGTAGCCCCCGTGACAGAGAGCAGCAGTAGATGCGGTATCATCTGGGAGGAGCCAGGTCTCAGTTAGGGCGAGAAGATGTAGAGTGTTAGAGATAAAGAGATCATGAGTAAAAGCAAGTTTATCAGAGACTGATTGTGCATACCATAAGGCACATGAGAACGGGAAAGTGGAGGGGGAAAGGAGAGGGATATGGATGAGGTTGGACAGGTTATGTGAGGATTTCTTTTCAGAGTAAGACAGAGGTCTAAGGGGGTGGTTATGTGAGGATCTCTTGCCAGGTAAGAGTAAGACAGAGATCTAGAGGGGCCAGGGTAAGGGTGGGTATCTCTGGATGAGTGAGCCTTCCATGAGGCACGGAGGGGGAGTGGAAGGGGAATGAAGGGGGATATTGATGATATTGGACAGGTTACGTGAGGATCCCTTCTTAGAGTGAGACAGAATTCTAAAAGGGCCTGGGTTGGGGTTATCTCTGGATGAGTGAGTGGCGCATGAGGGAGGGAGAGTGGAAGGGGAAAGGAGGGGGATAAGGATGAGATTAGATAAGTTACGTAAGGGACTCTTCTTAGAGTGAGAAAGAAATCGAGGGGGGCCAGGGTTGGGGTTGATATTACCTGATGAGAGATGAAGAAGGAGTAGTAGAGCGCGGGGTAAAGAGGAGGCAGTATGGCGGAAGCGAGGGTGGGGTTGCCTTAAGGAGAGAGAGGCTGGTTGAAGGAGGGGGAGGGGGAGATGAAGCTCAAGAGCAGATGCTAGGATAGAAGACAGAATGGAGGGAGAAGTGAGGAAGGTAGACTCTGAATCTATTCATAGTATATTTTGAATTGTAGGTTTTTATCTGTTCATTATTATTATTAGTAGTATTTTACTAATACTATGCACAGTCTACTAGATATTAGTGACTGGATTTGGCTCTCTGAGTATCAGATCTTTCCTAATGGTCTGAGATCCTTAGAGATATTGTCATAGCAGATGGGCTGTACTACTATTTGTAGCTGATGGCTGGAAATTTTATTGACACCTAATGTGTTTACGTGGTGGTTTTGGTCTTTGGGGATTGTACCCAGGGCGCCGATTACTACTGACACTACTGTTGTCTTTTTCCTTCACAGTCACCCAATTTTGATTTTTATATTAGAAGCCTGTACCTTTGCAGAAGTGATCCCCTTATATCCTTCTCTTCTTGCATTACTGCTACTGTTCATCATTTGCATCGTGCTATGAGGCGTACAAAGTGCTGTACACAGACATGTAAGAGACAGTCCCTGCTCCACAGAACTTACAGTCTATTCAAGAGAGACCAACAGAACAAACAGGGGACGAGGCTTTTCTTTAAGGGAAATGATTAAAAACACTTAAGAGTATTAAAGAGAATCCAAAAACAGCCTTGAATAGGTGGGATTTTAGCCTGTATTTTAATAGGCTTCTTCTCAAGTAATGGAATAATCAGGGCTCCAAGGAATGAAGGTAGAGGAAGGGAATTACGTGTAGGGAAGTGCTGTTACTTTTTTCTGTGTTCCCCTATTAGCATTTTTGCAGTGATCCTCACTAAACAAATATGCATTAAACATCTAACTTCCTGCTAATCTTTGTCACTTTCTTTCAAATTCACTTTCATTCAGACTGGAACAAAATTCTTTCCTGCAGCTGTTCCATATTAATTTTTACATCAATCATTCGCCTTACTTATCAAACAAGTTACTCCTCAAAAGACAGAACTATCATGAGGGTTGACACCTGTGAAAGAACTTTATTGTTGGCTGCTGTTAAAATTCACTTTTAAATCATTTTTTCCTTACATTTTTTAGGAAACTCTTTAAAATCTAGCAGCTCCTTTAATACATCTCTCTGCCCTCCTGCACCCCGGCTCAGCAACAGCTCTCCCGGCCGGGATCGAGCCGCCGGGGATACAGGGCCCACCCCCCTGCTGCAGCTGCCCAATCGGGGCAGCCAACAACTTAAATTTAAAGAAGTGCCGTCGGGCGCGCCTGCGCCTGGCGGGCCCGCGCCTGAGGGCCTCGCCAGAGGGCCCTTTGGCGTGGCCCTTAGGCAGCTGGCCCACACAGATCAACGGCCACCACATACAGAACCAGCACACGACTTTCCAGCAGCTGGAACTCCCCCGAGGCTTAGCTCGTTTACCGAAGCCACAGTCCACAGCACTATACTTCCTCGCATTGCCCATAGCCAGCAAAGCAGACACCACGCGACAGAACCTGGATTAATCTCTAGCCTCAGACCCTCCTCTCCCATGCTGTCAATTGCAAGTATAGATTCACTAGTATAGTCACTGCATATCATTACTATTGTACTTTATTTATTCATACTGTTGTCAGTAACCTTTAGTAATACCAGTCACTACTGTACTGTTGCCAGTACCCATTGCATATCATTACTATTTAATTACTATACTGTTGTCTGTAATCTTTAATAGTATCAGTCACCATTTTACTGTTGCCAGTAGTCTTCCATGGCCAATCAACCAATATTCTGTCCTCAGTAGCCTTATTAGTACCAGTCACCATTGCACCGTTTCCAGTAATCTACCATTGCAAACAATCTACTTTACTGTTGTCAGTAGTCTCATAAGTGTAATGTTGCTAGTAATCTAACATTAACCACTGTCTATTATCATACTGTCTGTTGTGACCCAACCTACTGCACTAAATATTAAGGGTTTGTTAATAACTTTCTGGTAGTCTACCCTAATTGACCACAATCTCACAGTGCTCTGCCAAGATGGGTTCCCCCATTACCACCATAGTAGGATGTTATATCATCCTCTCAAGTTGGTTCTCCAACTCTCTCGCCTTAACCCCAGCATCCAATCAGATTCCTATACTACGGAGCCATGGGAGGAGGTGGACCAGTGCATCCCATAATAACATAAATTGGGACACCCGCTCACACCACCCCATCTGTTACACATTGCACTTCAACACAATATGAAACGCAAACAAGTTGAAAACCCCTACCCTCATAGCCTAAAATGTGCCCTCATCAACGCATGTTCTATCCGGAAGAAATGGCCAGCCGTCACTGACATCATTGCCAGCCATGACCTTGACATTCTCATGGTCACTGAGACGTGGCTATCCGCCGAAGATAACATCATACTCAATCAGCTCCTCCCCAAGAATTTCACCGCACATTCAAGCCATAGACAAGACAAAAGAGGAGGTGGCGTGCTCATCCTCACCAGGACAGACCTCCATTTTCGAACGATAGACTCCACCAGTACAAATCACATGGAGACCATTACCATTTCCAACAAACAATGCTCAATCAACCTGCTTTACAGAGCACCTTCTGCTTCCCCTGATGATCTTGCGGCTATCATCGATCTTGCATCCAACACCCATAACCCAAGCATCCCAAATTGGATCCTAGGCAACTTTAACCTGCCTACACTACAAGATAATCAAGCATCAGCCTTCCTTGATGCCCTTGAAAATCTTGGCTTCAAGCAATTGATTAAAGACCCTACTCATATTAAGGGAAATATCCTGGACCTAGTATTCGCCCCACAAACATCTCTTAACCCGGGCCAGGACCCCATAACTTCCATAACTTCTGTTCCCTGGTCAGATCACAAACTGATCATTATCCAGATTCCTTTTTACAAAACCTATACAAAACTCAACAAAATACAAAACAACTCAGCAAGACCTCCCTCTCGATGTTTCAAGCCTTACAACAGAGAGCTTATCCTTGCTGAAACGCAACAACTCATCTGTGAAGCCACCCAGAACCTTGACGACCTAATTTCCCACTGGAACAACTGCCTTAGCTCAATCGCACTACGCACACCTACCAACAAGCCTCCAGGGAAGAGAGCGAGTGCCCCATGGTACTCAGCTGATCTCACAGCATCGCTTAACCAACTTCGGAAACTAGAGAAACGCTGGCGCTGATCTCATTCTTTAAATGACCAGACAACATACAACCTTCATCTTGCTGCACACCGCAACGCAATCACCGATACGATGAAACAGTACTACGCTGATACCTTAAAGAGATCGCTTAATAAACCACATGACCTTTTCGACCTAGTAAAGACTTTATCGAAGGAACCATCCTCTGGACCCCCATTCGAGATACACCCACAAGATTATGCAACCTACATCCAATCCAAGATATGCCAGACCAACAAAACCCCTATTACAACTAACGCCACAGAGCAAGTCTACCAAACAGCCCTAACCATGTTCTCTACCCCCACCAAGAGAGGGATTGAAGACACTATTGTGGCCCTTAATATCACCACTGCCCAGTCGGATCCATGCCCAGCCTTCTGGATCAAGGAGCTTCGCAGTCACTTCAGCCCAGTACTATCCAAAATAATGAACCTCTCCTTCTCAACTGGCTCTTTCCCTTCAGCCCTTAAACATACTTCTATCAGACCTCTGCTAAAGAACTGCAAGCTCAATCCCCAACAGGTGGAATCCTACAGACCTATATCCAGCATCCCACTACTCGCGAAGATCATAGAAAAGGAGGCTCAACGTCAATTGCAAAATCATATCGACTCCGCCGCACCGTTAGATCCTTGCCAACATGGCTTTAGGGAATTCCAAGGAGTGGAGACCCTACTTACCACTCTCTTCTGCAAGATAATCACCGGCATTGACGACATTCGTCAAGGATTTGTCCTCATCTTTCTAGACATCGCTGCAGCGTTTGATTCTGTAAACCACGAGCTTCTATTAAGACGACTGATTGACAAAGGCATAAATGGAAGAGCGCTTGAATGGTGCAGATCCTACCTGACCGAAAGATGGCAACATGTTCGTTCCGGAGGGAAAAATTCTGAACCATTCCACCAAAGCCAGGGAGTCCCACAGGGTTCGTCCCTTTCTGCGCTCTTGTTCAATATTTACATGCAACCAATTTGTAATATCATCCGGTCCCTCAATGTCGATTGCATGTTATACGCAGATGACGTCCTGCTTTACATTCCCTTCTCTACTGAGCATATGGACCTCTCTCCACTGACGAACTGTTTCAATGCAATATCCGAATGGCTTCTTTCTCAAAACCTTAGAATACAACATAAGAAAACGGAAGTACTCTTCATTACGAGGAACCCCAACTTTACCCCACCACAATATCTTAAGGTAAAAGAAGCTGAGCTGCAATCTAAATCCTCAGTACGTTACCTGGGAGTCACTTTAGATCAGCATTTGGATTTGAAGGCCCATATAGGAAACATAGTCAAATCAGTATACTACAAGATCCGCACACTTAGGCATCTACATTCCATGCTTGAACCAACTGATTTCCGGACAATTTTCCAGGCGTTGATCATACCCCATTTTGACTATGCCAATGCCATCCTACAAGGTCTTCCCCAATCTACATTGAACCCGCTGCAGCTAGCCATGAATGCTGCAGCAAGAATCCTCCATGGAGCCTCCAGGAGCGACCACATAACGCCTCTGCTGATACAGTTGCATTGGCTACCCATCCAGGCCAGAATAGTTTTCAAGACCTTGATAACCACTTTTAAAGCTATTAACAATCTCTCACTTGCATCCTTAACCTCACTCATCCATATCACTTCCCCAAATAGAGCAAGAAGATCCACGGCTATAAACTCCCTAAAAGTCCCGAAGGCAGTAACTGTTTGCTCCAATTCGACAGCCAACAGAGCCTTTAGTCTCAGTGCCCCAAGATGCTGGAATGCATTACCTCCTGAGATCCTGGCTATTAAGAACCTACCACAGTTTAGGAAAGCCCTCAAATGCCACCTCTTCAACAAATACCTTATAGAGCCTAACGACAACCCCTAGAGCCCAAAGTCTCCTGGCGATACCATTTCCATACTCAAACCCTTAGTGGTGGTTATATTTCTGCGAAACTACTGTTATTATGACTCCATGTAATAAATTTTGTAAATAGTTTTCCCCTGTTATCCAAGTTTTTGTGCCCTGTTACCTGTAAAACTCATACGCTTTCAACTGTACTGAGCATTTTTGTTACATGTAAACCGCGCTGATACTGAATAGTGCGGTATATAAGAGACTATAAATAAATAAATAAATAATAAATAATCTCTCTTCTGTCCAGAGCATCCAACTGCTTAGTATAGCTGTTACTTTTGTCCCTGACTCGAGACATCTGATCATCTGCTGCATGAAGACAGAGGTCTGACAAAGGGACTCCTTTTCCTGCTGCATTGTCTTTCCAATTTCCCCAGGGGCTTTTTGCTTTGTGCACAATTCCCTCTGTCTTGAATCACCCCAAACAAGATCTCTTGACATCACTTCTGCCCCTCTATGCCCAAAGCCACACAACAGGGTTTACCCAAGGCTCTTGCTCTTGGTTCTAGCACCCTCAAGTCTCCCATGGTGGCCTGATGCCCTTTGTGACTACCATTGTCCCCATTTCCATTCTTAGAGCAACAGGAACTTGTTCAAGGCCCCAAATATTGCCGCAACCTCTGCTGCATTCATACTGTCCTAGGCCACAGCTGCTCAACACTCTATGGCCCTGACACTCACCTTTCCGGTCCCAGCTGTGAGTCTTCCTGCTCATGGTCCGATATCCTGGACATATGCATCTGCTGCCTCCGGCTCCTTTTCCTCACTGTTACTGCACTGCAGTCAACGGCGGCCCAAGGGGGGTGCGGGGCCATGTGCGGAGACTCGGTGCGGGGCCTCATTTGCATAGGGGGGCTCATTTGCATAAATACTTGCATAACGTTACCATACACTAACTTTTAGCAAACATGCCTCTTAATGAGTGTATGGATAAAGAAAGACTAAAAGATTTCTACATTACTATAATCCAGTGCCAACCGCCAGGCACATTAGGAACTACTACAAACACTGCTCATTTAGAACCCATAGCAAACCCGCCGTATCATAACAGCACTACCAGGACTCACAAAGCACCAGACCTAACCTATCAAAAGGCAACACTGCAAATATTAAACCAATACATTTCAGAGAATAACAATACATGACCTACTGGGGAAAGAGAACAAGTGGCAATGTCAAATAGGAATTACATAAACAGAATACCTCAGCTCAGTTACACATGCAGAACATGGACCATCACCAAACAAGAAATCACAATTTAGAAACAGGAAGACAATAATTAAAATGGGAACCCCAAAAGCCAACTTGGAATGTACAGCAACACTGTAGAAATAGAACTATAAATTAATTTCCTCTTGTACTAAACAAAGCATAGACGTTAATTGAAGGATACTCTGGGCCCCCCCTCACCAGCAACTTGCAGGGCTCTTGGGTAACAGTAAAACCACATCCAAAACAATGCGAAGGTAATTTCTAAATAAATAAAGAACACACAACACACTTCTATATATATATATACATACACCAAAGCTTTAGCGGAGAGAAGCAAATAGAAACAAGTTCTCTTTGCTTACTCTAACTATTAGCCATGGTTCACTTTATTTATAAGGCTCTTTTGGATGACACAGCATAATTTCACTTTATTATGACACGTCAATTATTACGTCTCTATCACATCATAGGTCAACTTTAATCAGTGTAGGTCAGTATGCGGAGATATACATGGATTCCAAGACATAATTGTTTACCGCTACATAGGTCAGTATCAGGAAACATACACATATTCCAAGACATAACTGTTTACTGCTGACTGCTTGCTATCCAGTAACCCTGAGACTGATATCTAGTATCCCTGGGACTGCTATCTAGTATCCCTGAGACAGAGAGGCTAGAGTACAACCTGCCCTTTTCTTTATTTACAGGACATGTAAACCTTCAATTAGTAAGCAAATATATGAAGTTTTATTTCTAAACAAAGTTCTGAACAGAATTAACTCTTTCTCAGGTTTAGTCAGGCTAATAGTGTTTACTACCCTGTACACACAAGCTTACTTTCAGTCCCTCCTCTGATTCTATAAAGAATCATTCTCAAAGTAAGGAAACTCAGACATTGCTATTGAAGTAGAATTAAAACTAAATTCTGGGTCAATCTGTAACATTAATGTAAGGGTCAGTGATGCCACTGATTTCTTACAGCAGGCTGATATCACACAAAGAATTAATATTCCTAGAATGAGAATCCCCAAAAAGCCAAGTAACAATGCTTTGTAAAGGCCTGGATAATGAATTCCAAAAATGAGAGAACAGAATCTGAAAAAGAACTTACATAACTATCACTTGAAACAAAAGTACGGTTTCTCACTTTATCTAATAGGCCTTTTACTATTTTCCCATTATTATCAAGCATACTACAACAAAAACCAACTATTACTCCACACACACCATTTTCCTTTACTAGGAGATAGTCTAAGCCATTCAGTTCTGGGCTATATAAGCTGACACTTTGTTTACTGCACCTTGCAATACACTAATTGCCTCAGTGAGATCTAAGGCCATATTCTCTAATGGGTGCTATAGCTCCAAGTGTTGAAAGTCACACAGTACCTGTGAATGCATCTATCTGAGATTTAGTTAAAGGTTTTGTAGTGTCTACCAATTATTGAGCAGCCTCCATGGCCTTATCTTGTGAAGAAACATCTCTTTTTCTTCTAAAAGAATTGTTCAGGGTTGATAATAAAGTACTATAGTAAGGTTCAATTCATCATGGGGTATCCACCTGGGCTCTATAGCAAGTACTTGACCAACTTCTGGGAAGCTTTGCATACATAAAAGTACCACACGCACAAAATAATCTCCTTCTAAATCCACTAAGCCATCTTCCCAGATTGTCAAATGCTGAGGACAAGATATATTCTGAATACAATTGTTCAAAGCCCACTGAATCATATCCATTTCTTTAAGCCCTCCAGACAAACTACGTTTCCAGGGATGGTAATACCCCTAGTGAAAGGGGGACTCCAGTTAGGTATGCCTAGGTCTAAACCAGAGGCATTCATAGGGTAGCCAGAACTATAATCATACACTTGGTTCCCTTTAACTGGCAGTAATTGTAAATTACTGAAATATAGGAACTTGTACATGGGATCTTCGTACCTATATCTTTAAGCATTCTAGGTTCTGTGTTTGTATAAGACCATATGTCACAAAACTCTGCAAAGGTCTTAGGCCTAACTCTTGGTAGCAATCCATGCTGAGTAGCTGTCACTGTTGGAAGGCAAACGGCACACTTTGATAAATTGAAATGTTCTTGTCACCAAGTATAAATGTAACTCAAAAATATTTGGATATTCCCCATAACATTCCCAAGATTCTGAATGCAATACTGCTTCAGTAATAATATGCCACAGCACATCTAGGATCAAATTAAGAAACATTCATCTCAAAACTTTTAAAGATCATTTAAAAAGTATTCTAAAACAAACTAAAAATATACCTACTCTTCTTAATACTCTTCTTAATATGATGAAGATATATACTATAGCTATACCTGTCCTCTAATTCTCAATTACTTCATGAAGTAGAGGTTAAGTACCTAAAGGTCGTTGCATATATATCAGGAAAATACTAATCTAAACTAACCTCATCCCTCTAGTCAATACTATAAATACTAGACAAAGGTATTTTGCATGAATAGTCCACTTAGAATTTGCTTAATACAATAATCCTTTTTCTAGGATGGCACCGTTGTTCTTTCAGAAAGTACTTTAAATCATAAAAAATCATTTTCTTCAATATCACTGTTGTCTACTAAGTCTCTGCGTTGTAATCTCTTGATTCACCAATACAGGAAACCACCTTCTGATCTTGTGAAGGAGCCTTTTTACACTGTGCAAGATATATCCCACGAGAATGTCTTTTCACTTTACAAGCTGAATATCCCACCAGGAGCACACGGACCTAGGACCTAAGACTTGGGAGCCAGAAGTATCTTTGGATGCAAATTCTCAATCAGGACCCAATCTCCTGGCCTCACTCCTGGATGTGATGATACTGAGGGAGCATCTTGTTGAGGATTCACCTGTCTGCAATATCACTGTCACCTCATCATAAAAGAGAAACAAACAAAACTGAGTGCAATCATGAGCAATAAGTCAAGATATCGCTGCGCAACAACTGGGGGTCTGGGATAACTGCCAAGGCATATGGAAAAGTAGCTGTGGGGAAATTATGCACTGCCATAAGGGCAACAGGAAAGGCTTCTGTCCAATCTGTAGCCCAATCCTGTGTCATAGTGCGCAAAAAAACCCTTTGAGAACCCTATTCATCCGTTCCACTTGGCCAGAGCTTTGCGGATGATAAGGTGTGTGCAGTTGTCTTTTTACACCAAACCAAATTTCAATATGTTTCCAGACACCTGCAACAAAGGCTGGACCCAGACAAGAATAAAGAACAAAAAGTACACCCCAAACAGGAATAAACAAGACAAGTGACCACCAAACAATTACCAACTCCCTCCTCTGGCACAGGACAGATCTGCAAAACAGGCCGCAAAAGCAAAAAGAGTTCGGAAGGCAGAAATCTTAATAACTAACCCTACTCTGCCAGTTTTGAAACAGTGCAGACAAGCTGTGTCACAAAAAACACAAAAACAAAAAGAAATAATCCTCAGGGGAACTGGAAAAACGTGAAGACATAATTCATAGTCACAGCGGCGAAGCTTATGATGCAGGAACGGGGCAAATAAAAACAATAAACTATCAGTACAAATAAACAGATGATCTTCTTTCCAGCAGCTCTGAACATTACGAAATCCAAACCTGGGTTCCAAAGGAAATATCTTCAAAGAAAGATGAAAGAGAAAATAAAGTCATCTTTAACAGTGCTAAATACAGCAATATCAGTGACACTGATATCAGAAGAGCGTCTTTTCGATTTACAAAATGATGTCCTTTGGATTTCAAAATTGCGACGTGAGCTGGCAAGAAGCACCAGAAAATCAATAAGATTCAATTGCAAAAATCATCACTACATAGACATAGCGGGACTCACTTCATTAATTCACTCAGAGTGAGAGCCCACTGGCTTACAACCAGTCAGGAAAGCTCACAAAAGCACACAGATAACAGAGACATCAGAAATAGCCATAAACAATTTGAATGGTTTACAGTAACCATGGCACTCTTCCCAGTACATTTCTACATTTAAAACAAACCTCCTACTGCAATAATGTGAAAGCTAACAACAACAACATTTTGAGAAACATATTGTAGTTGAGACAGATTTAACCCTCAAACCTAACCTAAATATAAGCTAATAAAGACAAGAAACCTGACCAATAACATACGTAATTTAGTCTACATTAAAAACAAATCATTCACATAATAAACTAAAAAGAAATGGTTGAGTCTTACATCAGATAATGCAGTTCTCAGAGCCTGTGAAAATATGCAGGACTAACCTTCAAAAAGAACAAATAAGAACAAAACCTTTTTCTTTGCCAATTCATACTGAAACTAAGCAAATCGCAAATCCACACAAAGGTTCAGAGAGAAATTGGCAAAAATCACATTATTTACTGCACACAGGTTCTGCACAAATCTATAAGTCTTACCGTCAGCCTTCCACAGACAGTCTCGCCTTTAGCACAGGAAGAATTGAAGTTTTACATAATGAAGTGACACAAAACAACTTCTTCACCAGTGGCTGCTGGCAGTGAACACAGCTTGAGTCTAGGAAACTGAATTCCAGATTTCAAGACGATCCGCACAAGCGGGATAGGCATCCGATATCTGATCCCAGCATTATCCATAAAGAAGAAGAAAGCTCTCTGAATGATTCCTGGCGATCTGCAGAACACGGCACTTCAGAGAGAATACAGCTGGAAATATCTTCACACTCAGCCAAGATAGAGTGCCAGCAGCAGCTACCAGAGTTCTCTGATGTAGGGCTGGTACCCCTGCAATTCTACATGCAAATCTCTGGCCTGCTCAGCAACTCAGGCCTGAACCAAACTGCACAGCCAAGATGGATTCTTGCTGTGTTCAGCTATAAGCCTGTCCTTCCAGCAACTGCTGGATCAGCGTTTCTAAGCATGCATACAGAGGCTATTGTCCGTGGCTGGCCTTGGACACTTATACATGCCCAGAAGTTACATACTGTTGCTTCTGCCTGACTTCTGACCATGGCTCCTTTGTTTGCAAGAAGCTGCTCATCATCGACCTTCTGATTCGCTGAGAATACCTCAGACTGCCTGGTGCCCACCAATCATCGGACCTATGACGGAGGATTCTCACACAGAATTATGCATTCTGCGCTGGAAACTTTAGTTAGTTAGTAGTTGTAAGTTGGAGAGTAAGAGAGAAAGAGTTGGGGCTTTTCCCCACCTGGACATATAGACTTCTGCACCGGTCCTGCTGCTGTGCACTGCATACCTGATTCCTGAGCCCTGAGCCTTCCGCCAGACGGCCCCTACGTGTGGGCTAGGCCGTCCTCCACAGGTCTGAGATAAGACTTTCACAGATACCTCCAGTTCGGACTTACTGCGGCTCGCCTGACGAGGCTGGAGCCGGCATTAGCTAACAGCTGCATCCTTGGACGGAGCTAAGGTACTGGCTTATCTCTCCTCTCCTGGATGGGCAAAGGGGTTAGCAATATATTTCTTGCTTTTCCTCAGTGCAGAGTGAATCAGTGATGTCTGGTTCCTAATCTGATTTCTTACATTGTCCAATTGTATATCTGTACAATAACAAATTGTTACTTTATGTTTCTAATTAGCCATATATGTGTGTGTATATTTTTCTATTTGGTTGCCTATAATAAAGTCTAATATATATCTGCAGACCAGAATTCTTTCGTGGCTCATTGCCAGAATAACTCACCGAACCTTGGGCTGTATATTAGTAGCTATCTCCCCTAGACAACAACAGAGAGTCTAACTTATTTTTGTGCTACGAATATACCCTACACTGACCATCAAAACTCCGATTCCGGAGACAGTCTCGCTGCAAGCGTTCAATAACAAGCTTATCTGAACTGTCTCACTGAGGATTCCTATGACCTTCTCTCTGTAATGTCACTATCCCTCCCCCTGCTCCTGGGAGAAGTTGAACAATTTAGTCATTTCACAACAAATATCAGCTTACTGTACTGAAACTTACAGCAGCTGTTCTAGCCGGCCAATCTGTTATTGAAGCTTTTAAAAATACCTGTGTTACAAAAACAATTGGTGAATCCTGCCTTAAATATGTTAATCTCAACCAATCCTTTCACAAGTTTGCATACTACTGTAAGTGATTCTACAGGACATGTAAACCTTCACTTAGTAAGCAAATATATGAAGTTTTATTTCTAAGCAAAGTTCTGAAGAGAATTAACTCTTTCTCAGGTTTAGTCAGTCTAATAGTGTTTACTACCCTGTACACACAAGCTTACTTTCAGACCTAACCTATCAAAAGGCAAATATTAAACCAATACATTTCAGAGAATAACAATACATGACCTACTGGGGAAAGAGAACAAGTGGCAATGTCAAATAGGAATTACATAAACAGAATACCTCAGCTCAGTTACACATGCAGAACATAGACCATCACCAAACAAGAAATCACAATTTAGAAACAGGAAGACAATAATTAAAATGGGAACCCCAAAAGCCAACTTGGAATGTACAGCAACACTATAGAAATAAAACAATGAGTAAAAGCGGGACATTCGATTCTGCTGCTACCGTTGCAGCAGCGGCAGCAGCCAGCTTTTTTTTAAAAAAAATTTTACTTTTAAAGCGGAATGTACTTTGCGCGGGGCCCCTGAAACGCGGGACCCTTTGCAAAATACATTCTCGCTCAATGGATGGGCCGGCCCTGACTGCAGTCTCAACCTTCACAGTCCTTCCAGGTTCCTGGTGAGCTGACAAGGTTAAGGCCACAGTCTCATTCTTTACTCTGTGCTTCCCAGCTAGGCATGTGCAGGGCCCTAAAACCCTGTTTTAATAAAAAACTGTAGGGAGTTTTTAATATTCGTCACAATTGCACACAAATCAATTGTGTGCCTACTTCCAGCAGCACTACATCCATCTCTACTAGGCCCAGAAGTGTTGTCCTTGGCTGAAATATGCACTGTCTGTGGGATCTTCTGAGAATGTCTTGAGCCCGGCTGCCCAGACCTCCTTTCTCCTATGTCACTGGCATTGTCTCCAATTTGTCTTTCTTATTTTTCTTCAGCCCTTCTTCTAGCTCTCAGCCACTAGAGGCAGAAAACAAGAAAAAGAAAAAATACAAGTTGGAGCTAGTGCAAGCAAAGAAATTGTCATAAAACCTTCCCTAAAACTAGCCACATCAAAAATAGCTAGCTTTTCATTCCTCCTCAGACCACGAGCTAAACTCCAAATATAAGAAAACCACATTTGTTAATAGCTAATACCTTCATCATCACTGGATTTAAATGAACAGCAAGCTAATATAAATTCATTTATTTACATACAGTTTTCTTGTGTGCTAAACTTTTATGTGGGTAGGACACCATGTCAGAGCTTTTTTTGCTTATTCTTTTGTGGCAAGTTTTTTTTATTTTCTCTGGCCAAATTAGCTAGTTCTACGAGGGAGATTAAAAGACAATATAGGACTTAATTTCCCACAATTCCAGGATCCTCCTCTGACATCACAGCAATCTACTATCCGCCCTATTCCTAAATCTACCTCATCCAACAGTATCGACCCTTCAACATACCGCCCAATATCCAGCCTCCCATTCCTAGCTAAAATAACTGAAAAAATTGTACAGAGACAGCTCCAAGATCACGTTGATGAATTTGCCCCACTAGATCCCCACCAGCATGGATTCCGTCCACAACATGGCATTGAGACACTGCTAATACACCTATTCAATAACATAACCAAAGGAATAGACAATATAAGACAGGGCTTCCTATTAATATTTATCGATATATCATCAGCATTTGACACAGTTTCCCATCACATCCTATTAAAGCGCCTAATGGAAATTGGACTACAAGATACCACAATAAAATGGTTCCAATCATACCTTGAAGATAGACAGCAGAGAGTAAAATCTGGGAACCTCACCTGAGATCCCTTCAAGACAACACAAAACATTTAAAATATTTAACAAACACAAGATACAGTATGCCATATATGCTGATGACATAGTAACATAGTAACATAGTAAATGACGGCAGATAAAGACCAGCATGGTCCATCTAGTCTGCCATGCAAGATGGCAAGAGTAGGTGCACCTGTCGCTCTGTGCAGGCCACCCCTCCCCATGTCTTTGTTTAGGGGTAAACCCACCACTCCATGTAGGACACCCCTATTCGTTGAGACGTTATATGGTTCAGAAGTTAGATGGTACCGTTTACTTTGTTTTTATCCTATTGCTGTAAAGGGATCCACTGTGTTTGTCCCATGCCTTCTTGAATTCCGTCACCATGTTTGCCCCCACCACTTCCATCGGGAGGGCATTCCACCACCCTTTCAGTGAAAAAATATTTCCTGATATTGCCTTTCAATTTACCACCTTGCAGCTTCATGTTATGCCCTCTAGTTTTACAGCTTCCCCGTCTTTGGAAGAGGTTTGTTTGTTCATCATTTCTCTTTAAGTATTTAAAGGTCTGAATCATATCTCCCCTGTCCCTCCTCTCCTCCAAAGTGTACTGTGGTGAGCAGCGCACTCCTGAGCCTATGGAGACAGAGGAAAATCCTGAGGTTCAGCAGGATTTACACCAAAATGACAGGGCAAGGAAAAAAGAGAGACTCTATTACACAGAGCTGAGCATGGAGACCAGCCCAGGGGAGGAGTCCTGCAGTTCCGATTGGGCACACCCAGTCCTGAGAAGGGGCGTGCCTAAGAGAGAATGTACTTTTAAACCAGAGCATGGCTCTGAGGAGGGGAGAGAGGGGAAGCAAAAGGAGAAGGAGAAAAAGAAGGAGAAGGGCATATACAGAGAAATTGTTTTAAGACTGCCTTAGTAGCAGGAAGTGCACAAAAAGCTCGTGAAGGGTTTCTTATCGAGGTAGAGGTGCAGGGAATTGCCACCACTGCGATACTTGATTCTGGCGCAGAGCAAACAATGCTATCCAAGGCGCTGTGGAGGCAAATCCAAGCATCAGGAATAGTGATTCAGCCTGTTCGAAATGTGAAAATACGCTGTGTACATGGGGGCACGTCACTATACCCTGTATACAATCTGCAGGTGAAAGCACTAGGTGTGCTGAAGAAAATTCCCATTGCAGTAGTCCCCAAGCTACCTCATAACCTAGTTTTGGGTAAAGACTGGCCAAACTTCCATAAAGGGGTGGAACAAGGCTTATTCTTAAAAGAGCCAGAAGCTACCAGAGAATCCCCGGTAGAAGCTCCAACCCAAGCCACTAGGAAAAGCATAGTGCCTAGTCCTCTGTTTGCTCACATGAAAAAACAAAAAGGAAAAACACCACCTTCAAGAGAAGAAATGGTGAAGAAACCAGTATTTGTCTTGAGATTCTGCAAACTGAACCCTAATGCTCAACCCCCTAAGAGAGCTTCTAATAACTCAGCAGGTTACGACCTTTGTAGTGCGGAGGAGGTCATAGTTCCTAAGCAAGGGAAGGCATTAGTAGATACTGCTTTACAAATGGAAATGCCACTAGGATGCTACGGCCGAATAGCCCCGCGATCGGGACTCGCCGTGAAGCATTTTTTGGACATAGGAGCCGGAGTGATAGACCCGGATTATAGGGGATCTATTAAAATTCTTATGTTCAACTTTGGCAAGGAGGACTTTAAGATTCAGGTTGGAGACCGAGTAGCTCAACTAATCTGCGAGCGTGTGGGTCTGCCTCCGCTGGAAGAGGTATCCAGCTTATCTACAACGGCTCGCGGAGCAGGTGGATTCGGGTCAACGGGTGGTACCAGCTTCCAAGCTCTAGCCGCGGTGGTAGAAGAAAAGGAAGAGGAAGACCTAGGGCCACAAATTGCAGTGTGTAAAAGCCACCCAGAGCCTAGAATGGATGAAGGCTTGTCGTGGGCGCAGAAGCAAGAGTTGGTTCAGCTACTGACAAGGTATCAAGATGTCCTCACACCCATGCCAGGCAAGACAGACCTGATCACCCATGGGATCATAACGCCACTGGGCGAAATAGTACGCCAACGTCCATATAGGCTGCCAGAAGCCAAGAAGGCGGAGGTCGTACGGCAGGTACAGGAGATGTTGCAGATGGGCGTTATAGAAGAGTCGCGGAGCCCATGGAACAGCCCAATTGTCCTAGTTCCCAAGCCCGACGGCTCCATAAGGTTTTGTATCGACTTTAGGAAGGTTAATTTAATATCTCGGTTCGATACATACCCAATGCCCAGAATAGAAGAACTCCTGGATCGCCTGGGCCGGGCAAAATACCTCACTACTCTGGACATGTCGAAAGGATACTGGCAGGTTCCACTGACCAGGGATGCCAGGCAGAAGACGGCGTTCAGCACCCTGGTAGGCCTGTACCAGTTTAAACGAATGCCTTTCGGCCTCCATGGAGCTGCTGCTACCTGTCAGCGACTAATGGATTTGGTTCTGCGACCACATCAAACGTACGCTGTGGCTTATATGGATGATGTGGTCATCCACAGCGACAATTGGACACAACATCTTCCACGAGTTGAGGCCGTTCTTAGGGCACTTAGGGATGCTGGCCTTACTTTAAACCCGGCCAAATGTTTGTTTGGAGGCCGGGAAGTTAAATATTTAGGTCACCTGGTGGGTAATGGGGTCGTGAAGCCCCTCACGGATAAGATAGCCGCTGTTCAAGCGTTCCCCAAACCGCTCAACAAGAAGCAATTAAGGAGCTTCCTAGGGTTGGTGGGGTATTACAGACGGTTCGTTCCAGGATTTGCAGAGAAAAGTGCCCCTCTAACCGAAATGTTAAAAAAGAACGCGCCTAACCAACTGAGATGGCGGGAAGAGGCGGAAGAAGCATTCCACCTGTTGAAAAATAAGTTGTGTGCAGCACTGGTTCTCAAAGGTGTGGATTTTTCCCGACCATTTTTTGTCCAGACTGACGCATCGGAGACGGGCCTCGGCGCAGTACTGTCCCAGCGCCATGATGGTACAGAACACACCATGTTATACCTAAGCAGAAAGCTGGCCCCAGCAGAACAGCGCTATTCCACAATTGAACGTGAGTGCCTGGCTATTAAGTGGGCCATAGACGCGCTGCGTTTCTATCTTACGGGGAGACGTTTCACCCTGATTACTGACCACGCACCGCTCAAATGGCTCAACCAGATGCATAACCACAACGCGAGGATAACCCGTTGGTTTCTAGCCCTCCAAGCGTTCGACTTTCAAGTGGAACATAGAGCCGGACGGCTCCACCAGAACGCCGATGCCCTGAGTCGAATCCCGTGCTGTGCCTCTGGTCAGAAGCCAGCCCGTGATATCTTAAGGGGGGGGGGATCTGTGGTGAGCAGCGCACTCCTGAGCCTATGGAGACAGAAGAAAATCCTGAGGTTCAGCAGGATTTACACCAAAATGACAGGGCAAGGAAAAAAGAGAGACTCTATTACACAGAGCTGAGCATGGAGACCAGCCCAGGGGAGGAGTCCTGCAGTTCCGATTGGGCACACCCAGCCCTGAGAAGGGGCGTGCCTAAGAGAGAATGTACTTTTAAACCAGAGCATGGCTCTGAGGAGGGGAGAGAGGGGAAGCAAAAGGAGAAGGAGAAAAAGAAGGAGTACGAGATTCTGAAGGAGGCTGAGACTCAGTACGAGTATGGGAAGAAGTTTAAGAAGAAGCAGCCCAGGAAGGAATACAGGAGGAAGAAACTAGAGGATGGTTGGAAAGCCAGAGGAGAGTCTAATGATACTTGGGAACCTGGCATAAGAAGAAAACCTGCACAATTCTATTCAAGGGAAATAAGCAGAAGTCCCACGGAGAGAGGACTTAGCCTTGAATGGGATAGCCATTGGAAGGCACCGCACTGGGGAAGAAAGCCTTCAAGGCAAACACAGGTGAGAGAGCCATCATTCTCTGAAGTGTCGTTTGTACCAGAAAGCAACAAACAGAACAGCTGGAGAACCTTGGAGCCGTCTGAAGACAGTAGGGCTCTGCAAAAAGTGAGTAATTGGCCACACGCTTGCCAAGCTGAATGTAAAGATAATTCTCCTATCTATGAAACAATTGCCAAAGAGACTAGCAATTATTCTGATGCCTTTAACTTACAAGAAGAGAAGACAAACAGCCTTGAGCAGAAGGGAAGTTCTATAACAGATGATAGTACCCTATCTCACAAGGAACAGGCTGAATTGCTTCTTCAAAGCTTTAAACAATTCTTAGAGTTGCAAGCTAGACAACAGCTAATTTCACAAGAAGCTAGTAATGCCTTACAGCTTGAAGGAGTAACAGAGAGTAATACAGACTTACCAGGCTGTGAACAAATGGACTGTACGATTTGTTGTATAGATAAGTCAAGCTGAAGGAAATGCTTTTGCCGTCTGTGATCTGAGAGTTACAAAGCTGTTGTTTGCACTGCTGACAGAAGCTCTAATTGCGTGCACATGTTTCCCCAGCACTGTGAGAGCAACAGTGGCTGTAAGAGGCTGCAGTAAGCCCAACTGGCCTCTGGAGGCAAAAGAGAGTAATTTGGCTGAAAAGTGAAAAGCAGCAGTATACCTTTGAGTTGCATTTATTCTGAGTTTTCTGTTAGCCTTTTTGAAGCACCTTTGTTTTGCCATGTGATGGAACATTTATCCTTTGCTTTAATAAAATACTTATTATCAAGAAACCCCACAACTACAGTTTCTTTAATTTCGGAGTGAGAAGAACTGAAACTACAACTCCCAGCATTCCTGGGGTAAAGGTTTTACTCTTCCCTCACGAAGCACCAGCGGCTGCTCCTGCCTTTAACCCCTTAAGCCGGGCAGGGTCGCCGCAGTACATATTTAGGTCTTCAAGTCTCTTCTCATAAGGCTTCTGACGCAGGCTCCAAATCATTTTGGTCGCTTTCCTCTGAACAGTTTCCAGTCTTTTTACATCTTTTGCAAGATACGGTCTCCAAAACTGAACACAGTACTCCAAGTGAGGCCTCACCAGTGACTTATACAGTGGCATAAGTACCTCTTCCTTTCTGCTGATAATCCCTCTTTGTATGCAGCCCAACATCCTCCTGGCTTTTGCCACCGCCTTGTTGCACTGTTTTGCCACCTTGAGATCATCAGAGATAATCACACCAAGATCTTTCTCCTGAACCGTGCATACCAACCTCTCGCCCCCTATCTCGTACATTTCCCTTGGATTTCTGCTACCCAAGTGCATGACACTGCACTTTTTCGCATTAAATCATAGTTGCCAAGCATTAGACCAGTCTTCCAGCTTTTGTAGATCTTTCCTCATGTTAACCACTCCCTCGGGGGAGTCCACTCTGTTGCAAATTTTTGTGTCGTCTGCAAAAAGACAGACTATTCCATTCAGTCCTTCAGCAATATCACTCACAAATACATTGAACAGTGCCGAGCCTAGGACCGAACCCTGGGGCGCCCCGCTAATCACCTTCCTCTCATCCGAGTGAGCTCCATGTACAATCACCTTCTGTTGTCTGTCAGTCAACCAATTTCTAATCCAGTTTACCATCTTGGGACCCATCCCCAAGCTACTGAGTTTGTTGACAAGCCTCCTATGAGGAACAGTATCAAAGGCCTTGCTGAAGTCCAGGTAGATGACATCCATCGCATGCCCCTGATCTAGTTCCTTGGTCACCCAGTCAAAGAACTCAATCAGATTTGTTTGGCAAGACCGTCCTTCGGTAAAACCATGTTGCCTCAGATCTTGCATCCTGTTGGTTTGAGAAAGTTCACTATTCGCTCGTTCAGGAGCACCTCCATTACTTTTCCCGCCACTGAGGTAAGGCTCACGGGCCTGTAGTTTGACACTACTTCCCTGTCACCACTTTTGTGTAGAGGTACGACATCAGCCATTCTCCAGTCCTGAGGAACCTCTCCTGTTTCCAAGGATCTGTTGAAGACATCCTTTAACAGTCCTGCAAGAACCTCTCTGAGCTCTTTCAGTATCCTGGGATGTATCCCATCCGGTCCCATGGCTTTGTCCACTTTCAGTTTAGCAAGTTGTTCTAACACCTCGTCTTCTGTGAATGGTGTGGTATCTACTTCATTCCGATTTTTATATTTGGGAGTCACAGCTGGTCCATCTCCAGGATCTTCTTTAGTAATTTAATTTAATTTAATTTAATTAACAAGTTTTTATATACCGCACCTTCCAATGTTCAGTTGCGGTTTACATTGAACAACAGTAAACAAGGCAATGCTGTTTTTACATATAACAATGTGAGGTTACAAAGAAAATTCAGATCAAACTTATAATTAACATCAAACTTATAATTAACAGTTTTAACTATGTACAAGGAACAGGATTATAAACTATGTACAGAGCAGAAGTATTTGTTTAGCAATTTCTCTTTTTCAGTGTCACTTTCCACGAGTCCTTTCCCAGCACTTTTGAGTCCTGCAAGTCCAACTCTGATCTTCTTCCTTTCCCGAATATATCTGAAGAAAGATTTGTTGCTACTCTTAACATCTTTAGCCATCCTTTCCTCTGCCTTTGATTTTGCTATCCTTATTACTCTTTTAGACTCTTTGAGTTGGATCCTGTATTCATTTCTGTGTTCTTCTGTTTGCAAGCTTTTGAATTTTGCGAAAGTTGTGTTTTTTGCCTTTATTTGAGCAGCCACCTCTTTGGAAAACCAAATAGGTTTCCTTCTCCTCTTGTTTTTATTTACTTTTCTTACATATTTATCTGTTGCCTCTTTTATTGCCTTCTTTAGTTTAGCCCATTACAATTCCACTTCCTTTATCTCCTTCCTTTATCTCCTCCTTTAAGTACGCTGCCATTTTATTGAAGTCAGTGTATTTGAAGTTTAGGACTTTGAGCTTGCTATGATTGGCCTGTATCATGGCTTTTATCTCAAACCACACCGTATGATTGTCGCTGTTGCTCACAGGGGCACTCACGCAGAAATTCGACACACTATCACCATTGGTGAGCACTACATCCAGCGTTGAGCTTTCCCTGGTTGGTTCCATCACCATTTGTCTAAATAATGCATCTTGGAGAGAATCCACAATTTTTTTGCTTCTTTCCAGATGTGCAGAAGGAGTAATCCAATCCACATCAGGTAGATTAAAATCACCCAATATGATGACTTCCCCCTTTGTTGCTATCTTGGCAATATCTTTAATCAATTCGTTATCTCTCTCTTCAATTTGAGTCGCAGGTCTGTAGACTACAGCAATATGGATGACAGTGCCATCTCCTCTTTCCAACGCAATCCAGAGCGCTTCTTCTTTTCCCCATGTCCCCTGCATTTCAGTAGCTTTAATATTGCTTTTGACATACAAGGCTACTCCTCCTCCTTTTCCATTTTCTCTGTCTCTTCTGAATAGATTATAGCCAGCTATGGCTATATCCCAATCGTGCGATTCATTAAACCATGTTTCTGTAATGGCCACAATGTCCAAATTTGTTTCTACCATTAGGGCTTCCAGGTCTGGAATTTTGTTGGCTAAGCTTCGAGCATTTGTGCTCATAGCTTTCCAGCATTTTCCTGGCTTGTGTGTATTTTGTATTGATTTTGTTCTGCCTACTTCTTCCCACTTGTTTTTGATGTGTGGTTTAAAAGTGTGGCTGATGTTCTGCTTTTGCTGGGGGTGGCATGCAGATGTTGACCTTCCACATCCGTCACCCCCTTTTCCTAGTTTAAATGCATATCCACATACTGCCTCAATTTTTCACTTAGGATTCTTTTCCCTGCGACAGAGAGATGTAGTCCATCAGCACAGTATAGTCTCTTCTTGGTCCATCTGTTCTCCCAGTTGCCAATAAATCTGAATCCTTCTTGTTTGCACCAGGTCTGGAGCCATGTATTAAAGCTGTTAATGCGATGCAGCCTTTTTGTCCCCTTACCAAGAACAGGTAGAAGTTCTGAGAATGCAACATTGTTAACAACGTGCTGGAGTTTCTCTCCCAGAGATTGGAAGTCCTTTTGGGCTGTGGAGGCACTGTTCCTAGCCAGGTTGTTTGTGCCTAAGTGGATAATAACATCAAGTTTGGAGTGTTCAGTTTTTGCGCTAAGTAATTCAACAACTTGGTTTGTATTCCTGCTGGCTGAAGAGCCTGGTAGGCACATGACTATCTTCTCTCCTTTGAACTGTGTTCCCAAGTTGGTGCCTCTGATGATGGAATCTCCAAGTAGTAGTAGTTTTCTGTTTGGTGAGGTTTTCTTCATATTTGGTGCTTTAGCAGGGGATTGGGCATTGTCTGACTCATTTAAGGGCCCTTCAGTTTCTTTGGATTGGGCATCCTCATTAGCCAAGGCAGAGAAGGCATTGTGCAGGGATATCTCTTGATGTACAGGATGTCTCTGTGTTACAGGTCGCAATCTACCAGAACCCACTGTGATCCATTTGTTCCTGGGGCATTTGATTCTTTGTGGGAGCGGTGGTGGACTTTGTTCAGTTTGTATCCTAGAAGAGGTGCGCTTCATTGCAGCCAGTTCCTCCCTCAGTAGAGACACTTCTTTATGCATGGCAGCTAGGTCTTTCCTTAGTAGAGTCAGTTCTTCATGCATGGCGGCTGACTTTAGGCATATAGGACAAGCTCTTAGGCTCCAAATGATTCGTCTTTGAATGAAAGTACCGCAGTTATTGCACTGAATACACGACATGTTTATGCAGTCCCAGAAGAGGAAGAAGAAGAAGAGGAAAAGATGAAAACGATGTGGCTTTTAATTCAGGTTAGGAATGATAGATGGCACGTATGTGACCACTATATAGGCAATGTAGCCCCTGGGGTGGGTGGGGCGAGGGGTAAGGTGGGCGGGAACCTAAGTGTCTCTGGCCAGTAGGCTGTTCCTGAACTGTGGGCACACACAATGGAGTAGGTAAGGGAACCCACCACTAAGGACAAATAGACACGTGCAGCACAGGAAATGGAGGTCCACAACACTAACGCAGCAGGGAGGAAGCATAGTCCCTCAGGTAGGCTAAGAGAAAAAGTTTAAAACTCTACAGCAATGGAGTGGGTAAGGGAACCCACTACTAAGGACAGATAGATAGATAAATATTTATTTTATTTATTTATTATTTATTTAACAAACGTTTATATACCGCAACCTTCCGAAGATCAGGTGTGGTTTACATATAACAGTTAAGGAAACAGAGGGCATTTCTGTTTTTACATTGAATGATAACATGAACTTTGTGCAATTAACATTTGAACTTTTAACTTTTAAGCTTTTTGGAACTATGTACAATTAACTATGTACAGTTATAGAAGGAGAAGTTCAACAGTATAGGCATAATAGACAGTATCAAGGTCAATATAGCTTGAGGCCTTGCGGTATTGATCTACTTGTGTTATATAGTTTATCCCTTTTCATATTGAATTTGAGAGTTTGCTATTGTGCCGTAGTAGGAGGTAAAAAGGTGAGTTTTTAAGTTTTTGCGTAGCTCTTTAAAGTCGGTTAAGGCTCTGATTTCATCGGGTAGCGAGTTCCAGAGCGTAGGGGCTGCATGGGAGAATGCCTTTTTATTTGTTGTTTTTTTGGACTTTGTGAATTCTTTTGGAATTTTTAGTTTATTGGCGTTGCCTCTTCTATGTGCACTATGGGGTGTGTCTTTAATGATTAGTTTATTTAGGGTTTCTGGGGCAGTGTTATTTAGTGCTTTAAAAGTGGTTATTATTAATTTATAGTTTATTCTACATTGAATGGGGAGCCAGTGTAGTTTGGCTAGATAGAGTGATATGTGCTCAAATGGGTGAACCTTCATTATAGTTCTGGCAGCAGCATTTTGAGCCAGTTGGAATCTTCTGATGTTTTGGTTTGTTGTGCCTAGTAGAGAGAGGTTGGCGAAGTCAAAATGTGGGGTGATAATGGCTTGAATGATGCTTAGGAAGTCTTGCAGGTGGACTAGAGGGCGTAATTGTTTTAATACTTTGAGTTTAAAGTAAATTTTCTTTGTTGTATTTCTTATGTGTGTGTTCATACTGAGTTGTGTGTCAAGTATAACCCCTAGGTATTTTATCTCGTTTTTTATGTGGATGTCATGATTCTGAAGTGTAATGTGGGTGGGGGGGGGGGAGGTAAAGGATTTGTTCTTTGTTACAATTAGTATGTCAGTTTTAGAGTGGTTAATAAAGAGATTGTGGTCTTCTAACCAAGTTGCTACTTCATTGAAACAGTCTGTTAAGAGTTGGAGTGGGATCATCGGGATTGTGAATGGAATGTACAGCATAATGTCATCCGCATATATGTGATAATGGATTTTGAATTTTTTAAAGATATTGCAGATTGGTTGTATATATTGTGGCGGCGCGTCCCCTTCTAGGCGGCTGCCTAGTGGGGGGCGCCGGTCATCACACTTGATTCTATGCTTCAACGTAGTAGCTGAGGCCCTTATAGTGTAGTTATGGACTTATTATTAAAGCAGTCCGAGTGGATGAGGCTGACACAGGAAAATTTGTTATAAATTTTGTTTTATTTTTCTTTGCAGTGTCAAATTGGCAATTGGCCTTGATAAAGGTTTCCAAAACAGCAAACAGAAGGAAGGATAATTTCTCCAGCAAAAACTTTTCAAAGAGACATTCAACTGCTCTAGTAAAGCAGTTTCTTCACTCTTTGTTTTTAACTTAAATTCTTCTTCACTTTAGCAAAACACTTTAAACTCTGTTACATGCACAGTCCGGCAATCTTCTCAGCTTCTCCCAGCTGCTACAAACCAGCGTGTGATTATGTGCTGCCTCTTAGCTTAGACACAAACAGCATTTTAACACAGCTCCAGCATTAGTAAAAATGGCTGCCTTTAAAGCATGAGGTTTTCAATGGCATTACTTAGCACCAGCACTTCTTATATCTTCACACAGCTTCCAATAAAACTTCTAAGCATTGCTTGTACAAAAACCACATTCCATAGATTCATCAGAGGACAATGGAGAATCTTGATAAGACCCAATTTCCATCTCCTCCTCTGTGCTGTAAGGCTCAGGGCTTGGGACACGTTCTAGCTGTACTTGCTTTAAAAGTTTAAAAAGCTTTTCCCATTTGAGATTCCTTCTCCCCTTTGAAACTGGGTCAGAACCTCTTGCCCTTCTTTCCTTCCCTCTGGCCCTGACACTTGCCTTGGCAGTTATGGCTGGTCCCTTTAGAATCACCAGGACTCCCAGCCCTGCAGTGCTGTCTCCTCTCCTGGTGTCTCTGGACTCTCTGCCTCTCCTCGTGGCTTCTTTCCTGCTCTCTGCCCGTCTCTCTGTGTGTCTCTCTGTGTGTCTCCTCTCACACTTGCTGAGTGACGCAGTTTAAATGCTCTGTAGCCTGCTTCCTTCTCTGGCCCCACCCTCTCTCTCCCTGCAGCTGCTCTGGAGGCTGGGTGTGGCTTCAGGCTAGCTCTGCAAGTGTGTGTTTTACTTTCACTTTCTCTTTGGGACCTATGCTTAGGTGAGCCCATCCCCCATTTATGAAAAAAACCCTCTTTTTTTTCACTTTCAGAGGGCTGTGCTGCACCCGCTTCACCACATATCCCCCCCCCCTTAAGCTATTACCGGCTGGCGCCATAACCCGCGCACAGCTGGTAATCCCAACTAGGGCCTGTGGGTTATTGTCCT
This sequence comes from Ichthyophis bannanicus, assembly GCA_033557465.1. Taxonomy (NCBI): domain Eukaryota; kingdom Metazoa; phylum Chordata; class Amphibia; order Gymnophiona; family Ichthyophiidae; genus Ichthyophis; species Ichthyophis bannanicus. Next base: position 80,172,158 of record CM066031.1, read on the forward strand.
CTCTTATAGCTACTTCTACAGTACGCACCTGCCATAGGCGTAGTACGTTAATATGGTATACTTGCCGCCTCCCTTTCTCTGTCTCTAATGCATAGGTTACAGGACCTACTCGTTTTAAAACTTTGTAAGGCCCCATCCAGGTATTCTCAGACTTGGAGTTAGGGTCTGCGAGCATTACACCTACCTTATCCCCTACCTTCAGGACACGTGGTCATGCTCTTGGTCATGATAAGACTTCTGACGGGCCTGACTCACTTTTAAGTTCTTTTCTACCGCTGTAGCCGTTTGCTGCAAGCGTCCTTTGGAGACCCTCTGACAGGACGGACAGGATGCACAAAATCTTAATGTCTCTCTAAAAACCCCGGGCCAATAAAATTTGGCTAGTACCCGGTCCAATGTGCCTGGTATGCCTTTATGTCCCTTCACTGGGTGATCATGAGCCCATCTTAAGATTATGGTCCTACAGGAGTGAGGAATCACTAACTGCTTTCTTGTACCACCTGTTTTTGGGTCTGAACTTTCCCAGTATTGGAGATTATTCACCAAGAAAAATTTTGGCAGGGTTCCAGATCCTTTCCTGGCGTATCCAAATGCCGGGATCAAAGCAGGATCTGCCATCTGCTCCCTAGGAAACGAGGGAAATTGTTTCTTTAACAAAGCAGGAACCCAGGGCAATTTTTGTCTAGCTATCCCGCTAGCCCTATTCTTTGTCCTGATTTTACCTTCCCACCTCCTTTTGGCCTTCCCTTTCCTAGAGATGTCTTTTAAAGGAGTAATCACTTTCTCAGGAAAGAACATCCCTGATATAGGGTCTTTCTGAGGGTCACTTCCTTTTTCTAAAGGCTTAGAGCCTGTGCGGGTAGTTATCATAGCTACCCTATTTTCTTCTAGCCTGGGGTCAGCAACCTTTCCTACCTGGGGTAAGGCTTTCTCCCTGGCTGAGTTTTTATCTGCTCGCGAAAAGGTAGCTGGTTGGTTGGGTTTTCCCTGCAACTCCTCAGCTAAACCTTTTCTGAATTGTGGCCAATCACGGCCTAGGACTACTTCATGTGGAAGCTTGGGTACTATAGCCACATCTATTTGCTTTTTCATGCCTAAGCCTTCTATTTCCACAGAATGTATGGGATAGGTAGAAGCAGCGCCATGGACACAGCGAATCCTAATATGATTTCCAGAGGTTTGTGGCGAGGGTTTGTCTTTCGCCTCTATTTGCTGCCACAGCCTCTGAGATATCATCAATTGGTCTGTGCCTGAGTCTAATAATGCCTCAGTTGGGATCCCTTCCACTTCTACCGTTAACAGAAACCCTTCTCCTGCATCCCTGTGATGGGTGATTACAAAGGCTTTTTTGGCTCTACAGTCCCTTTTAAGATGACCAAATTCTCCACATATGAAACATTTTCTCTGTGCACTGTACCCTTTATCCACAGTCACACTCTCTTTCCCAAAGCCTTCAAGCTTGGCCTTCCTTTCTAGTGACTCCAGTTTTTCATCCTTAAAAACACCTTCTTTCTCCGGGCTTAATTTATTAGCCTCTAGAAAGCGGTCAGTCAATGCAATGGCTTCCCGAGTGTTTTTACAATCCTGGAGGACTAGGAAAGTTTGCACGTTGCTTGGTACAGATTCCATAAACTGTTCTAAGATTACAGTATCTAAGATGGATTCTAAATCCTTAGTCTCTGGCATAAGCCATTTATACACTAAGCTTTTTACTCTGTGATAGAGTGCTTGAGGTGTCTCACCTAACCTCAATTTACAAGAACGTAACAGCCTGCGATAGACTGTCGGGTTTAATCCCAAGCGATCCTTAACAGCTTGCTTTACTTCATTGTAATCCATAACTAGACTAGCAGGCATGGCCCTGTAGGCCGCTAAAGCTTCGCCCGTGAGAGAAGCAGCGAATCTTAGCGCCCACTGTTCTTTTGGCCACCTGGCCAGGAGAGCTATTCTCTCAAATGCCTCAATATAGTCATCAACATCAATGTCTCTAGTGAGTCGTCCACATGAGAAAGTCCCAGTACCTGGACAGTCCCACCCCTGGAAACCTGCCCCTGAACCTGGTACAGTCCTTGCAGCTTCTTCTTTTTTCCCTTGTGCTGCAAGCCAGCTGGACATCATCTCTAGTAGTGGTGCTTGTTGGGCTTGGAACATTGCCCTTGCCTGTTCTAGGCTCTGCGCTGACATCTCCTGTTGTCTGGCAAACTGGTTAGCAACCCAGTGCAGGATGTCGCGATACTCCATTACTCCGGTATCACTATGGAGAAAACGGAAGAGAACAAACACCAAGTGCGGTACTTCCTTATGTTCCCCCTGTCTTGGTGATCACTCCCCTACAGCCACCCTCTTACACCAGCAGTATCCAGCAATAACCCTCCAGCCTACGGGTTACCTGGCTCTGGTGCAGAGTCTCACTTTGTCAACCCTGTGGATCCTGAGTCCAGCTCCACTGCCACTCCGGATTTTCCTCTGCTCCGCAGACCGGGCGTGTTGACACAGCTGCTCCTGGGGGTTCTCTCCTCCTTCCGAGGTTAGGATCTCCTTTCTGGCGTGCCAAACCTGACCCACACGAAAAAAATCCAAGAACTGCGCCACCTGTGGCGGTGCGTCCCCTTCTAGGCGGCTGCCTAGTGGGGGGCGCCGGTCATCACACTTGATTCTATGCTTCAACGTAGTAGCTGAGGCCCTTATAGTGTAGTTGTGGACTTATTATTAAAGCAGTCCGAGTAGATGAGGCTGACACAGGAAAATTTGTTATAAATTTTGTTTTATTTTTCTTTGCAGTGTCAAATTGGCAATTGGCCTTGATAAAGGTTTCCAAAACAGCAAACAGAAAGAAGGATAATTTCTCCAACAAAAACTTTTCAAAGAGACATTCAACTGCTCTAGTAAAGCAATTTCTTCACTCTTTGTTTTTAACTTAAATTCTTCTTCACTTTAGCAAAACACTTTAAACTCTGTTACATGCACAGTCCAGCAATCTTCTCAGCTTCTCCCAGCTGCTACAAACCAGCGTGTGATTATGTGCTGCCTCTTAGCTTAGACACAAACAGCATTTTAACACAGCCCCAGCATTAGTAAAAATGGCTGCCTTTAAAGCATGAGGTTTTCAATGGCATTACTTAGCACCAGCACTTCTTATATCTTCACACAGCTTCCAATAAAACTTCATTCCATAGATTCATCAGAGGACACTGGAGAATCTTGATAAGACCCAATTTCCATCTCCTCCTCTGTGCTGTAAGGCTCAGGGCTTGGGACACGTTCTAGCTGTACTTGCTTTAAAAGTTTAAAAAGCTTTTCCCATTTGAGATTCCTTCTCCCCTTTGAAACTGGGTCAGAACCTCTTGCCCTTCTTTCCTTCCCTCTGGCCCTGACACTTGCCTTGGCAGTTATGGATGGTCCCTTTAGAATCACCAGGACTCCCAGCCCTGCAGTGCTGTCTCCTCTCCTGGTGTCTCTGGACTCTCTGCCTCTCCTCGTGGCTTCTTTCCTGCTCTCTGCCCGTCTCTCTGTGTGTCTCTCTGTGTGTCTCCTCTCACACTTGCTGAGTGATGCAGTTTAAATGCTCTGTAGCCTGCTTCCTTCTCTGGCCCCACCCTCTCTCTCCCTGCAGCTGCTCTGGAGGCTGGGTGTGGCTTCAGGCTAGCTCTGCAAGTGTGTGTTTTAGTTTCACTTTCTCTTTGGGACCTATGCTTAGGTGAACCCATCCCCCATTTATGAAAAAACCCCTCTTTTTTTTCACTTTCAGAGGGCTGTGCTGCACCCGCTTCACCACAATATATGTTAAATAGGAGAGCAGATAGCGCAGAGCCTTGGGGGAGTCCTATTTCCTGTTTATATGTTTAAGGACTGTTGAGTTGGCACCGATTTGTGTGAGCCTATTGAGCATTAATGTGTGGTGAACACTGTCAAAAGCAGCAGATATGTCTAGAAAAAGAAGTAGGAATGCATTTTTAGGGCTGTCTATTCCTCTTACTAGTGTGTCTAGGAGGACTGTTAAAAGAGTGTCTACCCCATGACCAGGGCGGAAGCCATATTGTTGGTCATCAAGGGGGGCTGATGTGTCGATGTAATCTTGTGTTTGTGTTTGAACTACTTTTTCTATGAGTTTAGCCATGAATGGTATACTGGAGATGGGTCTATAAGATTTCGGTGAGGTTTTGTCCAAGGTATTGTTTTTTAGTATGGGTCTAATTTGTGCATGCTTTAGGATAGGCGGGAGATAGCCTTGCTTTAGTGATAGATTAATTAGTGGTATTATGAAAGGGGATAAAGTTGGAAGGGTGTTCTTTATCCAATTTACTGGGCAGGGATCAAGGTGAGAAGTTGTGGTATTTAAGTGCATCATTATATTCTTAAGGGTCTCTTTTGTTATGGGATAGAAATTGTTCCAAGAATCTAATGGAGGTTGGTATGATATGGCTTGTGGAATTGGTAAGATATTATTTATTTTTGATTTGTTTATGTAGTAATTTGCTAAGGTTTGGGGAGATATGTCGTTGGTTTCATGACTTGAGTTGTATGTGTTTTTAGTTAGGTTTTGGACAATGGAGAAAAGTTCTCTAGGTCTGTTGATGGATTTATTTAGGATAGAAGAGTGGAAGTTTTTCTTAGCGCTGTCTGTGGCCTCTCTGTAGTTTTTGAGATAAGTACAATAGAGTTCGTTATGTGATGTGGATTTAGTTTTGCGCCACTTTAATTCGATTTTCCTAAGTGTTCTTTTCATAACTTTTAAAGTGTTGTTAAACCATGGGGCATTTCCAGTTCTGTGACGGATGATCTTCTTGTTTGATTGGTTATATGCAGCTGCTTTTGAGATTGTATTATGCCAAATTGTAATGGCCTCATCGAGGTTGGTAGGTGATGAGGAGAGGTAAGGAATAGTTAGGTCTAGGAAATCTTCTGCGTTGAATTTTTTAAATCTGGGGGGTAGGGGTTCTTGCTGGTTGTGTTTGTTATTTGAGTCCATGGGTTTAATAGTAAACTTGATCAGGTAGTGGTCTGACCATGGGATCGGCATGCACTTTAGGGATTCAGGATTAAAAAGTTTATGGAGTACTTCTGGGAGAAATATGAGGTCTAAGGTTCCTCCTTTGATATGGGTTTTTGTATTAATGATTTGGTGGAAACCTATGTCATGTAAAGATTCAAGAAAGAGGGTTGAATATGTGGTGGGAAGAGACGGGAGATTAAAATCTCCTAACATTATTATAGGACATTGGTCTGTAGATAAACTGAGGAGCTCTATCAGGACATCCATATATTCTGTTTTATGGTCAGGTGGACTGTATATCAGGCATATTCTAATATTGTCAATCTTTATGATGAGGGTATCAGTGTTGTTAATGATCTCTGAGGATTGTTGTTTAGCATTCAGGACCTTTTTAGTCATTACAAGCACTCCTCCTCCTTTTTTGTTGTTTCTATGTGTATGGAAAATATCGTAGTCATTCTTATTTAATTGGTTTAGGAAGACCACATCTGTGTCAGACAGCCATGTTTCTGTAACACAGAGTATTTTTTATTTATTTTATTTTTTTATTTAACACTTATTTATATACCGCATCTTCCAGCGATCAGTTGCGGTGTACAATTAACAACAGTGAACAATGCAGAGCTTGTTTTACATGGAACAGAATAACTTTTTACATAGAACATCTTAACATGCACACATAGGTTTAAAAACTAAGCAGAATAATTCAACTAATACAGATTGTGTAGCAATTTAAACAAAGTACTGACTCTACCGGATAGGCAGATCATATCAGTTGCAACTATATACAAGTAGGGTATCAGTGCATAGGAGTGGAGTGTTCATTCGATTATGTTTTGTGTGTTATCCTTGAAGAAGGGAGTATACGCTTAATGTGGGGGGGTTCATGTTTAGCCTTTATCTAAGTTGGGTGGAATGTTTTCTATGGAATTATAGTGTTTAGTGAATAGATATGTTTTCAATTTTTTTCTGAATTCTGTTATCTCTGTTAGTGATCGTAAGTCCTCTGGTAACGAGTTCCAAGTTGTTGGAGCTATGTGGGAAAAGGCTCTATTATTTGTAATTTTGTGAGATCTTATATATTCTTTTGGAATCTTTAGTTTATTTGATTGTCCTTTTCTATGAGTAGACTTAGGTAGTTCTTTGTTTATTAAATTACATAGTGTCTTCGGGGCCATGTCGTTTAGGGCTTTTAATGAAGTTATTATTGTTTTGTAGGTTATCCTGATTTGTATTGGTAACCAGTGCAGGGAAGCTAGTATTGGTGTAATGTGTTGGAGTGAATTTATCTTTAATATAATTCTAGCTGTTGCATTTTGTGCGAGTTGGATTCTTTTGATATTTTGTTTTGGAATACCTATAAGTATTAAGTTAGCGAAATCGAAGTGGGGAGTTATGGTAGCCTGTGTTATATTGATAAAATCTTGCATAAATACCAGGGGGCGCAATTGTTTGAGGATTTTAAGTTTGAAGTAGATTTTCTTTAAGGTATTTCTAATGTGGGTTTCCATAGTAAGGTGTGTATCTAAAATGACTCCTAGATATCTTATTTCATTTTTTATTTTAATTTCTTGGTTTTGTAGTGTTATATGGGTTGGGGGAATAAATGTTTGGTTTTTTGTTACGATCAAGACTTCGGTTTTAGCATGGTTTATATGGAGGTTTTGGGTTTTTAGCCAGTATGTAATTTCATTGTAGCAGTCTGATAGAAGTTGAGTCGGTAGGTTAGGAATCGTAAAAGGTATGTACATCATAATATCATCCGCATAAAGGTGATATTGTATTCCGAATTTTTTAAAGATGTTGCAGACCGGTTTTATATAGATATTGAAGAGTAGGGCTGAAAGCGCTGAACCTTGTGGTAAACCTATTTCTTGTTTGTATGTGTTGGATGTTTGATTACCTGTTCTTACGTTTTGTGTTCTGTTATTTAAATATGAGGTGAACCATTTATGTACGGTAGAGTTTATGCCTATCTGTCGTAGGTTGTTGAGCAAAATTGAGTGGTGCACGCTATCAAAAGCTGCTGATATGTCAATGAAAAGTAAGATGAACGCCTGTTTATGATTGTCAATTCCTTTTAGGAGTGTATCTATTAATACAGTTAGAAGTGTTTCTACTCCATGGCGGGGCCGGAATCCATATTGTTGATCATCTAGTGGATAAGATAAGTCTATAAATTCCTGTGTCTGTAGTTGCACTACCTTTTCAATTATTTTGGCCAAGAATGGTATGCTAGAGATGGGCCTATATGATGTAGGGGATGTTTTATCAAGTTTGCAGTTCTTTAAAATTGGACGTATTTGTGCATGTTTGAGCGGGGATGGAAGGTATCCTTGGGTAAGTGAAAGATTTACTATTGGGAGAATAAAGGATAGTAGAGTTGGTAGTGTGTTTTTTATCCATGATACAGGGCATGGATCTAAATACGAAGTTGTGGTATTTAGGCCGGAAATGATAGTTTTTAATGACACTTTTGAAATGGGGTAAAATTCTAACCATTTATCTACAGGTTGATAAGAGATGTTGATATTTTCTAAGGGCATGGTGGGTTTCTTTGTTTTGTTTTGATAGTGATTAGCTAGGGTTTGAACTGAGATGTCTGTGATTTCATTGTTAGATGTTTGCTCATTGTTGGTTAATTTTCTGACTATGGAAAATAGCTCTCTAGGTCTATTGTATGATTTTGCTAATGTTGCTGCGTAATAATTTTTCTTCGTGCTGTCTATTGTTTCCTTATATTTTGTTAGATAGTTATTGTATATTTCCTTGTGTACAGACAACTTGGATTTCCTCCATTTCGTCTCAAGTTTTCTTAGTTCTTTTTTCATTAGTCTTAGAGTGCTATTAAACCAAGGTGAATTATTTGTTTTAGTGTATATGGTTTTTTTATTTGGTTGGTTATTTTTAGCTGCATTATTAATAGTATCATTCCAGTTGTTAACAGCGTCATCCAAATTTGTTGTTGATAAGAAGTAGGGGATTGTGGAGTCAAGGAAGTCTGTTTCATTAAATTTTTTGAATTTTGAAGTGGGGGTACTTCTTGTGTAATTATTGGTGCTAGGGATGGGATATGTGAGATTTATTTTGATGATAGAATGGTCAGACCAAGGTGTCTCAGTGCATTCAATGGAATTTGAGTTAAATAATTTGAAGAGTATCTCAGGAAGAAGAACCAAATCTAATGTTCCTCCTTTGATATGTGTTGCTGTTTTAATTATTTGATGGTACTGTATGTCTGCTATGGTGTCTAGGAATAGTTTAGAGTCTAGTGTTGGTAGGGATGGAAGGTTAAAGTCGCCTAGCATGATTACAGGATTTTGATCAGTGGATGAGCTGAGGAGTTCAATAAGAGAATCCAGGCCATCTGTTTTATTGTCTGGTGGTCTATAAATTAAGCAAATTTTTATGAGGCCGATTTTTATTAATAATGTGTCCATGTTATTATTGAAATTTGAATGGATTGGCTTGGCGTTTAATGTTTTTTTAGTCATCATTAGAACTCCACCACCTTTTTTGTTGGATCTATGTTTGTAGAATGTGTCGTAGTTCTCTTTATCAAGTTGATTTAGGTGGACTGTATCTGTTTCAGAAAGCCATGTCTCTGTGACACATAAGATGTCGGGTTTTAAGTCAGTTATCAGGTCATTAAATATGGGTAATTTATTTTTCATTGATCGTGCATTAATTAGGATGCATGATAGGGAGGATGAGTAGATAGAGCAGGTTTTCTTGTCCTTTTGTAGTGTATTTGTTTGTTGTATGTGTATTAGCCTATGATAATTAATTTTTGGGTGGAATTCATGAGAGTATCTCATATGGTAGACATTTCGATTATGAGTGTGTATTATAGGTATAGTCATGTGATTTTTATAGTTTAAACATGAGGATAGATCAATTATTATTATTGCTAATAATATACAGGAGTATGATATTCGCGAGAGCATGTTGTTAGGGTGAAGCATTTTCTGTATTTGGCTCAAGGACTATTGGGTAGGGTCGTGATAATATAGTTGTATGTCAGCAGTGGTGAATTCTGATAAGAGTTATGTGGCAGTATTGAAAGTTGTTATTCAAAGTGAGTTACTGTCAACAGTAAGGCCAGATAATTACTGACGACAGTAAATCCAATGTACAATACTGACAACAGTAAAACCAAAGTACTTCACTATCTATACTAAATCCACAGTGAGTTACTGACAACAGTAAAATCAAAGTATGATATTAACAATAGATCAGGACAGGATATTGGTAGCAGTAAAGAGTCTGTGAAATACTAATAACAGAAATATGTCAGGTTTATTATCATTTAAGAGGTCAGTGAAGATGGGGAGTTTATTTTTCATGGATCTAGCATTTGTTAGGATACATGATAATATGGCTGGTTCTTTTTTGTTTGGGAGGGAATTTGGTTGGTAGGGTGAAGTGGGTTTTATGTGTATAAGACGGTTGTGGTTTACTTTTGAATTAGGCCAATTTGGTGCATGTGTTGATGGAGTATGATGACGGTTGAGTCTTTGTATGATTGGGATTGGTTTATAATGTTTAGTGTTTAGACTATGTGTGAGGGCAATTATTGTTAGTATTATGGCACAGATGCAAAATAATCTTAGGTGAAAAGACTGTGAGTTTGACATTTTGAGGGCTGGCAGTTATAATTTGTTTGTTGCTGGGGACTGTCGTAGGTCTAACACGGTTTGGAGAAAAGGTAACTGGCAGTGTTAATAATTCTAGTGCAGTTAGGTGTAGTTGAGTTACAGGCAATAGTAAAATTACTAGCAACGGTAAGATTTCTAACGTGGTTAAGTGAACAGTCAGTTACTAGGAGCAGTAAATCTGGAGCAGTTAGGAGAGGATGAGTTTCGAGAACAGTGACAATTCAAGCACAACTGAGTGAAGGTGGGTTTCTAGCAACAGTAATAAAATCAGGCACAGATATGTGATAATAGGTTACTGGCAACAGTGCTGAATCTAACTTGGGTCAATGAAGATGGATTACTGGCAACAGTAGTAAATCTTCCATGGTAAAATGAAGATGGGTTACTAGCAACAGTAATACATTTAATACAGTTCAGTAAGAACGGACTACTGGCAACAGTAGTAAATCTAGCTCAGGTCAGGGGAAATGGATTACTGGCAACAGTATTAAGTCTAACACGGTGCAATAAGAAAAGGGATTACTGGCAACAGTAATATATTCAACACAGTTCAGTAAAGATGGGTTGCTGTCAGCATTAATAACTCTTATATGGATGAGAGAGAGTGGGCAACAGTGATAATAAATAACACAGTTGAGAGGGAGCTAGTTACTAGTGACAATACGGAGAATATACAATAGGTATGACGGCTAGTAATTGTTATCAGCATTGGTGCAAGTGTCTATAAGGTATTCAATGGCCAGCAGAATTTACTGGGTAATTGGGCATAGATGTTCAGGTGTTAATTAGTATAGCTTTAGAGTCATTGGGTAATACTTGCAGTTCAGGCTTGGAGTTCAATTTTAGGTGGAATTCCTAGTTTATGTGGTGTTGAGATCTTTAGAAGTGCCACCACCTAAGGGCCATGCCAAAGGGCCCTCTGGCGAGGCCCTCAGGCGCGGGCGCGCTCTGACGATGCTGCTTTTAGCTGGAGATGCCTCGTGCCCTGATTGGGCAGTGCAGTCAGGTGGGAGGCTCCGGCCTGCTCTTACCGCGCCGGGAGAGCTCTTCAGGAGGCCGGAGTGCAGGGAAAAAGGGGTGGATATGTGGAGACAAACAGATTCACAGTTATTTGGAGACAGACTCACAGTTATGTAGCAAACTCAGCAAAAATCACCTTTTGGGAGAGCTCTGGAAAGCACTCCTCTTCTTAAGGAACAGAAAGGCAATCTAAGCCAGCCCACATAATTGCATATATCCCTATCCAACTAGACTCCCCAGACTATACCACTATATCAACCTGCATTCAAGAAATAACAACCTGGCTAGCCAACAACAACCTAAACATCAACATAAAAAAACTGAAGTAATTATCATCACCAGAGACTCCAAATTCATTCCTCCAGCTGCTATCAACATATCCAATACACTGATTACAATAAAAGATGAAGTCAGATACCTAAGAGTGATTCTAGACAAGCAACTCACCCTACAACCACATATCAACAAGTTATCTAGAACGGCCTTCTTCAAACTCGCAACACTCCAGAGACTAAAATCCCTCCTCAATAAAGATATATTTCCGTACAGTATGCCAAGCAATCATTACACCTCTGCTGGACTGCTGTAATATACTATTCCAAGGTCTGCCTAAACAAACCACCCGTCCCCTACAATTAGTCCAGAACACTGCTGCCCGCATTATTACAAGCACCTCAATATAAGACCATATAACTCCAATACTACAAGATCTGCACTGGCTACCAATCTCCTCACGCGCAAAATATAAATTAGCGCTCACCAACTTCAAAATTAAAAACAACATCTCAGTAGGAATACTACAAGAACTCATTGGAACCAAAACAAGCAAAAGACCAGACAGAAACAGCACCAAGAACAATATAGCAACACCTACTATATTCAAAAGAACAAACAAATCCACATCCACGCGAGCATTCTCTCTAGTTGCCCCTGCAATCTGGAATGTCCTCCCAGATAATCTAAAATCAACAACAGATATAAAAGAATTCCGGAAGCTACTTAAAACCACCCTATTCATTGAACAATTCAATGAAGACCACCAATCAAGCCTAATCACCCCACAAAAAGACTTGTCTCTTACAAAATAAGGCGAGACACATCAGACACTATCATCATACCCAGTGCCTTTGCTAAAACAAGAAAAGACACTTCAAGAAGAGCACTATCCCTGGCTGCTCACGCGCTCTGGAACTCACTTCCCGACAACATCAGATCAACAAAAGAACTCAAAGACGTCTGAAAGATGCTAAAAACTACGCTCTTCACGGAACACTACTATAGCATCAAAGGAACTGTCCAAACAAAATGTTTAAAAAAAATGTAAATGCAATTGTAAACGTAAATGTAAATATGTAAAAAAATGTAAATAGTTCTTGTACATAGCTCATACTGTATATAGCTCACCACACAATCAACCTCCTCACACCACTCTTGCCTTGATTTTTCACTGCATGCTCACACCCACACACCCAGCCACTTGATTTGTTTGCTGTGTTATTGATTTCTTTGCCGTGTAATCTGCTTTGATTTCAGGATAAAGCTGTATGTAAATCCTTTTAAATAAATAAAATAAAATGAATCATTTCCTTCTGGAAGGGACGGGGCTGGTTGTACTGTACTGTGCTGAGTTCAGGCATGACCAGAGAGAAGCTGAGTACATGGACGGATCTAGCAAGACTCAAAATTGCCATTGGAGAAGAGATCCAGGGCTGGAGCTCGTGCTGTGGGGAAGGGCTAGAGAATGGCTGCAGGATTTTCTGCTCAGCAGGTAGGAGACTGGCAGGAGGTGGGCAGCAGAGGAGGCAGTACCAGACAATGCCTTCCAGCATTTAAGACACACGGTCAGGGGCGGCTCTATCTTGAGGCGGAGTGAGGCGGTGGCCTCAGGCGGCAAACTTTTGGGGGTGGCAAAAATACCCCCAAAAGAGCCGCCTCACTCCGTCTTCAGTTTTAAACAAAAATAAACCCCTCCGTTCCACTCCCCCTCCTGCTGTCCGCAAAGCTCTGTTCCGCTTCCCTTCCTACAGCCCATATCAGCTCCATTATGCTGTTTTCCCTCCCCAAAGCAGCTGCCATAGTGGTAATTTAAATGAAAAAGAAAGTGATGCGGATCCTTCCGGCCTTTGGAACCCCTGAAACTGCATCCCACCCTCAAACAGAAGTGACACTAGAGCACGGGACACAGTTTCAGGGGTTCACTTTCTTCCAACACAACCTTCTTGATGTCCTTCCATAACTCTTCTGGAGCTCTGTCATTTGTATCTAAAGCAGCAAATCGATTTTGCAGGCAATCTTTAAATTCCAGTGGTATTGGGAGCTACCTGTTTGGAGTGTGCAGGAGGAGTGTGTGCCCTGCTGAGAGTTGGAGGAGTGCTGAGCTTGTACAGCTGTGCTGCGGGACCATCACAAGCACTCGGGGGACAGCCTGCTGCTGGGGGGGGGGGGGCGCTTTTTGAAGCTCTTAAAACCCTCCGTTTGTCATCTTGGAGCGGCGCTACCTGTTTGGAGTGTGCAGGAGGAGTGTGTGCCCTGCTGAGAGTTGGAGGAGTGCTGAGCTTGTACAGCTGTGCTGCAGGACCATCACTGGCACTGCACTCTGGGGACAGCCTGCTATTTGTGGGTCCTAGTTGTGTATTTTACTGCAACTAGTGGTCTGCGCGACTATGGAGCGTGTATTAAGGGGCTAAACACTAAAGGGGCAGGTTTCTGCCCCTTTGACATCGCATTGACGGAGTTGTTATACCTGCAGTCTGGGTTTAAGTTAAGTGTGGGTTATATTGGCTCGCTTTTTGTTGTTTGTCTTTGGTGGGGTTATAATTTCCTTATACAATATGGGCAAGAGGAAAGCTAAATCTCAGAGCAAAGTTCAGTCGGCTGATTCCTGGAAGCCGGTCGGCCCTCTGGATAAATATTTTGCTCCTCTCCCCCTGGCCCAGTCCTCTTTAGAGGGGGCATCTTTGAGCCCTGGGGGGAGGTCTCCTCCTCCTTGCCCTCATGTTGATTCCACTGGTCTTTCTGGGCTTTCTCCCGAAATAGCAGTGAGAAATAAGATTGTTTTGAAGTTACCTATTCCGATTCAGTCGGTCGCGTCGGGTATCTCTTCGGAGCTTCCCGCGCCGCCTTCAGATTCGGAGGTCACTTTAAAGGATTTATGGGCTGCTCTGAAGAGCATTGACTCTAAAGTGTCTGTTGCTTTTAGTTCTTTTGCTACTTTCTCACAAGAGACTGTTACTGCGGTACAGCAACTTGACGAGAAAGTTTCTCAAATAGATAAGGCAGTTGGTAAACTGGAATCTCAGTTGATCCCACTTCAATCGACTAGTGTTACTGGTATTAAAGATTCTTTACTATTACATACGAAGTTAGAATCCATTGAGAATTCCATGCGGGCATGTAACTTGAGATTTTTGAATTTTCCTTATACTTCTCTATTATCACCTAAGATACTTTTTGATAAATATATAAGAGAAGTCCTTGCCATATCTGATGTTTTTGATGTTATGCAGATTTACTATATACCTTCTGGCACTAAGAAGATAAGCCCTATTGATGGAGATTTAGATGAAATTGTTCCTAATGTGGTGAACCTCATTGCTTTTCTTGAGGATTCCTCAGACAATATTCCCACTCGTTCCACCTTGCTGGTTACTCTCTCCTCTGTAATGATTAAGCAACGTATTTTGAAAGCTTTTTTAAGGTGAAATCAGCGTTATTCTGTGGTCAGAAGATAAATATCTTTCCAGATGTCTCACGCAGTACCCAATTAATGCGTCAGCAATTTCTATCTTTAAAGCCGCGTGTTTTGGAGTTGGGGCCACGTTCTTTCTAAGATTTCCTTGTGAGTGTCTCATTTCTTTTGAAGGCACTTCTTTTGTCTTCCTAGACGTGATGCATCTGGAAAGGTTTTTGTCCGATAGGCGGGGCTCAGTAGGGTCTGGCAGTATTGTTGCTTCCTCCTAAACTGTGGCCATTTGTGGCTTTGATTGCTTTAATCAATTTTGTTTTCTTTTTAACTGGTTACAGTTGGCTCCCGTGATGTGGTCTATATCATTGATACTGTTTTGGATATTTTTTGTTTCCTGTATCTTATCTTTGTTTTGTTTGCTAATAGTCAGTATCATATTATGTCCTGTAATGATTTGGTTATTGTATATGACTGAAAATATCAAATTTAAAAAAAAAATTCAAGTGGTATATTCACAAGGTCATATTTTGCTGCATTCATGAGTGGTTTGCTCTTTTTCAACTTTAGCTTGAGTTTGCATACTAGTAGTTGATGATCTGTACCACAGTCAGCTCCAGGTTTTTCTTTTTTTTTATAATTATATCTTTATTAACATTATTCAAATTCAAACACAAGGCATTTTACAGGGAAAAAAAAGAAAAAAACCCATAGTCCACATCAAGGGAGCACAAGCAAGGGTCAGAGATGAGGCCCTATCAATCTAAACTCTAATTATTACTAATATTGCTAAAATGCAAAAAGAAAAAGCAATTTATCATATATATTATACCTATTATACCTATGGAACCAAATCTTTTAGAAAAGTTTCCAAGGAATCAACTTCAGTAAAGACATACTTAGTACCCCCGATAGTGACCAGGTATTTACAAGAAAACTTAAGGAAAAAAGTTGCACCAGAGGCTACGACCCGTGACTTTAATGCCATAAAGGCCCTGCGTCTAGATTGAGTTTCCCTGGAGACATCAGGGAACATATTAATTTTCCCTCCACAAAAATCAGCATTCTTATTACGAAAATAAAGTTGCATAACTGTATTCTTATCAGTTTCAGAAGAAAAAGATACCAAGAGAGTAGATCTCGTCGAGATCAAATCCTGAGAAGATTCTATAAAATTAGTCACATCCAGGGAATCTAAAGCTATAGATGGGGCGGCAGCTTGTGGCAATCCAGAAGCTGTCGGACCCATCTGCAGCAAGTAATACATTTTAGTAATTAAAGGTTTAGTACTAACTTGATATCCTAAAACGTCTATCAAATACTTATCAAATAAAATCTGCGGAGATAATAATCGAGTATAAGGAAAATTCAAACATCTAACATTCACTGCCCGCAGACTATTCTCAAGCATTTCTTGCTGAGTATGCAATATAAGACTATCTTTAATAAATGACAAATTAGTAGACTGCAGCAAAGAATGCTGAGCATCCAATTTCTGACACATTATCTAAAGCAGCAATCTGAAGGTCATGTTGGGCCATCTTAGCCACAGAATCTCGTGAAAAATCAGTAATTTGAGTCACAACTGAAGACAAGGAAAGTTCTATACGTGAAAGAACACGCCAAATATCAGTCAAAGAAATACTCTGGATATCCACAGGTACAGCTGAAGAACCGTCGTGTTTAGCCCTACCGCAAACCTCTGGAATCTGAAGGACTTGGGGCAGAGGAACTGCCGCAATATCTGACAGAGAAACAGAGGAAAACACTGGAGATGCTACATCCAGATCCCGGGGCTGCTCCTCCACTATGGGCGAAGAAGTCACTGGACGGCTATTCTCTTTATTAGCAAGTGGGGCAGAGTTAAAAAACCCCAATGAAAAGGAGGAGCTATCAAGACAGGATGGAGATTTGGAAACGGCAATAGGCAGCTTTCCATTCCCAGAGGCCGCAACCACATGCTTATCCATAGGGCCAGAGATCTTAACAGCCTTAACAGGATTGATAGTACTCACATTCAACTTCTTACGTTTGCCCATTCCAGATCTCCAAACTCGTTGCTCCCCATGCGCCGAAGGGGCGCAAAAGGGGCTTAACAAGCCCCTTTAAACGCGCCCCTTCAAAGCACGACCGAGACCGCGCAATCACGTTGTAGGCCGCAAATTAAAGGTCCCGGGGATGACGTTGGGACCCGGCGCTGCGTCACACCGATGCTCCGGTAAGTCCAGACTGCCCAAAAAAAGCAGGGAAAACGCAGGACACGCTCGGGCAGCAGCTCAGCTCCTCACTCACACTCGTGATGTGCAGATCAAACCAACCTTCTTTTAAGGTCCCAGAGATGACGTCGGGACCAGGCGCTGCGTTACACCAATGCTCCGGTAAGTCCAGACTGCCCAAAACAAGCTGGGAAAACGCAGGACACGCTCGGGCAGCAGCTCAGCTCCTCACTCACACTCCCTCCAGGTTTTGTCTTTGTTGATGTTATAGAGCTTTTCCATTGTTGACTTCCACAGATGTAGTCAATTCGATTTTTATACAATCCATTGGGTGAAGTCCATGTGTACAGTTGCCGCTTGTGTTGCTGGAAGAAGGTGTTTGAGATGAATAGATCGTTGGTCTTGCATAATTCTATCAGTCTTTCTCCAGCTTAATTTCTGTTGCCAAGTCCATATTTTCCAACTACTTTGTCTTCTTCTTTGTTGCCAACCATTGCGTTCCAGTCACCCATGACTATCAGGATATCCTGTTTGCATGTTCTGTCAATTTCAGCTTGTACTTGTTCATAGAACTCTTCAATTTCATTCTCTTCTGCAGCTGTTGTTGGGGCATATACTTAAATTATAGTTGTGTTGATAGGCATTCCTCGTAGATGAATAGAGATTAAGCGTTCGCTGACTGCATTGTATTTCATTACAGTTCTTGCAAATTTCTTCTTTATTATAAATGCAACACCATTTCTTCTTTGTCTTTCATTTCCCGCACAGTAGACCATGTGATCATCTGATGCAAAGTGCCCGATGCCAGTCCATTTCAGTTCGCTGACACCCAACAGATCAAGTTGTACACATTCCATTTTATTCTTGACCACCTCCAACTTCCCTTGGTTCATGCTTTGTACGTTCCATGTTCCAATGTGAAAGACATCTTTACAGCTTCTGACTCTCATTTCATGCACAGCTACATCAGCAGCCAGACATCCTGAGGGCTTTGATCCAACCACATCATAAATGCTGGCTTTACTCTGAAAAGTCTTCAGCTCTTCCCCAGTAGCTAGTTGAGTGCCTTCCGACCTGGGGGTCTCATCTTCCAGCACTATAGCACAATTTGTTTTGTTATAACTATCCATTGGGTTTTCATGGCAAGATACAGAAGTAGATTGCTGGGCCTTTCTTCCGCGCAGTTTAAGTTTGGTGTTGTTGCCGTTGTCACAGAAATGTGATCCTCCGCCGTCAACACTATCCCATTCTGCTGCTGCCCAGATGGGTGGTTTGTCTTGGTCTGGCACCTCAGCTGAGACCTGTCCATCTTGGGAGACCCTGCCAGTAGTTAAACTACCGATAGTTTAGCTCTCAGCATCACTGATGCACACAAGCCCTCACAGCACAACAAGCTGCAAACCAAGTGATGCAGCACGACAAGCTGCAAACCAAGTAATGCAGTTTATAACAACAAAATAAAAATGAGTTATAATTTAGTTTTATAAACTGTGCTGTGGTTCTCGCTCTCTTTTAGTTCCTCGGTGTGCAAACATCTTGCATTTCCTCCATATAATCTAATTAGCTTTTTGGTTTGGTTCAGTCCTTGACTGGAGTTTTGAAAAAGCCCCGCCCCCTCTACGGCGGGGGGGTGGGGGGGGAGGGGGCATCTCATCCTTCGCCTCAGGCAGCAGATTGCCTTGAGCCGCCCCTGCACAATGGGGCAAGCAGAAGAAGAAATGAGTCTGACACACTGCTGAATCCGGAAAATAAAGTTCTGCCCTTTATTCCCTGCAGCCCCTCAGGCTCTTCTTCCTAGTTCCTCTCCTCTCACATAGCAGTTGCTTTTCCAGCTTTATGACTCTCAATTTTTGCTTTCACTCTCTCCTCTTTGTGCAATGTGTTTGAGTAAACCTCCAGAAATAAGAGCTTACATTAAGAAATAATACATAGCAAAATTGACAGGCAGATCATATTTGAATTTCAGATCACATCGCATCATTAATTACTGAATATTTTATCTTTCTATAATTGAAAATAAAAATTTAGACCTTTCTGTTTTGAAACAGCCAATGAACAGAAAAGGTACAGCAGAAATATATGGACTGCTGCTCAGTACTGAGACAAGAGAAATGTCTTCCGATGAATTTAATGAAAATGTCCAGGCCGCTGCTTTCTGTATCTTAAATTCTGTGATATTATAGGGTTCACTGAACAAATCTGTTGCATTTCAGTGTCAGACTGAGCTGTAAGGAACAACCCTAAACTCACACCATCAGCTTGGTGCTTTTTCAGTGTAAACCAGGACAAGCACATATTTGAAATTTGAGAACTAGAGTAAAAATGTCTTATTTATTTATACATAGATTTACATTTATTTATAAATAGATTTACATTATTCAATTGGGTTACAAGTTTTAAGGAACTTCTCCATAAAATGTCATTATTTACAGACAATATCTAACTATGTTTGGCATTAACCTATGGCATTAACCTTTAAAAAGGAGATAGAGCAGCTTTTAAACTAGATAATAGGGGAAAGCCGACAGTCGCCCAAGAGCGCATGGTTCGGAAGAATGTATCCTTGAAGGATACTACAAAAAGCAGAGAGGTTCCAAAAAAGAGTAAAGTAGCCCAAATGCCCTCGAGTATGGAGCAGACAGAACTTAAAGATCCCAAATTACCCATGTCTACCAATAGCCAAATTAATATGAATAAAATACAGTCTCTAAAATGCTTGTATGCAAATGCTAGAAGTCTACAAAACAAGATGGGAGAGTTAGAATATATAGCACTAAACGAGAGGTTAGATATGATTGGAATATCAGAGACATGGTGGAAGGAGGACAACCAGTGGGACACTGTGATACCTGGGTACAAACTATATCGAAATGATAGAGCTGATCAAATTGGTGGAGGGGTTGCGCTCTATGTTAGAGAGGGCATTGAGTCAGAAAGGATTAAAGTTTTGCAAGAAACAAAATTTGCTGTAGAATCTCTATGGATTGAAATTCCATGTAAAAAGGGGAAGGCGATGGCAGTGGGGGTGTACTATCGTCCGCCTGGCCAGAATGAACAAATGGATGATGAAATGCTCAAAGAAATCAAGGAAGCTAGCAAAAGTTACAGTGCAGTAATAATAATGGGTGATTTCAATTACCCCGGCA
Organism: Ichthyophis bannanicus; assembly: GCA_033557465.1. Taxonomy (NCBI): domain Eukaryota; kingdom Metazoa; phylum Chordata; class Amphibia; order Gymnophiona; family Ichthyophiidae; genus Ichthyophis; species Ichthyophis bannanicus. The sequence goes on from CM066031.1 coordinate 80,191,873, forward strand.
TCGACTGGGTCAGTGTCACAACAGGACATGCTAGGGAGATAAAGTTCCTAGATGAAATAAATGACTGCTTCTTGGAGCAGCTGGTTCATGAACCGACCAGAGGGGAAGCAATATTAGACCTAGTCCTTAGTGGAACACCAGATGTAGTGCAAGAGATAAGGGTGTTGGGGCCACTTGGCAATAGTGATCATAGCATGATCGCCTTTGATTTAATTAGTGGAGGAGGGATAGTAAGGAAATCCACAGTACTACCCTTTAACTTTCGAAAGGGAGACTATGATAGAATGAGGAAAACAGTTAAGAAAAAACTAAAAGGAGCAGTTGCAAAGGTTAAAGACGTACATCAAGCTTGGGTGTTGTTGAAAAATACTATCTTGGAAGCCCAGACCAGCTGTATTCCACGCTTTAAGAAAAGTGGAAGGAAGTCCAAAAAATTGCCAGCATGGTTTAAAGCTGAGGTCAGAGAGGCTGTTGTTGCCAAAAAAGCATCTTTCAAGAAATGGAAAAAAGAGCCAAATGATGAAACCTGGAAACAGCACAAGCACTGGCAAGTCAAATGCAAGGCATTGATAAGGCAGGCAAAGAGAGAATTTGAGAAGAAGCTTGCTGCGGAAGCAAAAACGCGAAATAAAGACCTTTTCAAGTACATTCGTAGCAAAAAACCCGTGAGAGAGTCAGTTGGTCCATTAGATGATAAAGGGGTTAAAGGAGCACTAAGAGGCGACAAGGCGATAGCGGAGAGACTGAATGAATTCTTTGCTTCGGTCTTTACTGAGGAAGATGTAGGGATGTTACCCACGACTGAAGTGGTATTTAAAGGTGTGGAAGAATTGAAGGAAATATCGATACATCGGGAAGATGTCTTACAACTATTAGATAAACTGAAGAGTAGCAAATCACCTGGGCCGGATGGTATACATCCAAGGGTGTTGAAAGAACTGAAATTTGAGATTGCAGACCTGCTATCAGTAATCTGTGAACTATCATTAAAATCATCTCTAATACCTGAGGATTGGAGGATCGCCAATGTAACACCAATTTTTAAAAAGGGTTCGAGGGGTGATCCGGGAAACTACAGACCGGTGAGCCTGACATCAGTACCGGGAAAAATGGTAGAAACCATCATAAAGAATAAAATTACTCAGCATATAGATAGTCATGACCTAATGGGAGACAGCCAACATGGCTTTAGACAAGGAAGATCTTGTCTTACTAATCTGTTATGTTTTTTTGAAGGAGTGAATAAACAGGTGGACAAAGGTGAGTCGGTTGATATTGTGTATCTGGACTTTCAGAAAGCCTTTGACAAGGTCCCTCATGAGAGACTTTTGGCAAAACTAAAGAGTCATGGGATAGGAGGCAGTGTACTACTGTGGATCAGGAACTGGTTAAAAGATAGAAAGCAGAGGGTAGGGCTAAATGGCCAATTTTCCCAATGGAGAAAGGTGAATAGTGGTGTACCCCAGGGATCTGTGCTGGGTCCGCTGCTTTTTGACATATTCATAAATGACCTGGAAAGTGGAATAACGAGTGAGGTTATCAAATTTGCTGATGACACAAAACTATTTAAAGTTGTTAAAACCCAGGAGGATTGTGGAAAATTGCAAGAGGATCTTGATAAATTGGAAGACTGGGCATCAAAATGGCAGATGAAATTTAATGTGGAGAAGTGCAAGGTTATGCACCTAGGGAAGAACAACCCAAACTATGGTTACACGATGCAAGGTTCCACATTAGGAACCACCACCCAAGAAAAAGATTTAGGCGTCCTTGTGGATACCATGTTAAAACCCTCGGCCCAGTGTGCAGCGGCGGCCAAGAGAGCAAATAGAATGCTAGGTATGATAAGGAAAGGAATGGAAAATAAAACAAAAGATATTATAATGCCTCTATATCGTTCCATGGTGAGACCGCACCTTGAATATTGTGTGCAATTCTGGTCGCCGTATCTTAAAAAGGATATAGCGATTTTAGAAAAGGTTCAGAGAAGAGCCACCAAAATGGTAAAGGGGATGGAAGGCTACTCCTATGAAGAAAGGCTAAAAAGGTTGGGGCTCTTTAACCTGGAAAAGAGACGGCTGAGGGGAGATATGATAGAAGTCTATAAATTAATGAACGGAGTGGAACGGGTAAACGTAGATCGATTGTTTACCTTATCAGAATATAGAAAGACTAGGGGACATGCAATGAAGCTACAGGGTAAACTATTTAAGACTAATAAAAGAAAATATTTTTTCACTCAACGTGTAATCAAACTCTGGAATTTGTTACCGGAGGATGTAGTAAAGGCTGTTAGTGTAGCTGGGTTTAAAAAAGGTTTGGACAAGTTCCTGGAGGAAAGGTCCATAAACCATTATTAAGAAGGGACCCAGGATATCAATGCTTGAACCAATACAAGCATTGTGGAACCTGTGTCCCTTGGGGAAACTGCTAGGTACGTATGACCTAGATTGGCCACTGTTGGAAACAGAATACTGGGCTTGATGGACCTTGGTCTGACCCAGTATGGCATATCTTATGTTCTTATGTAAAGTCAGCAGTAATGGTAATATAGATATTAGATGAATATTTAGATGAATACAGATGGTAACATAGTAAATGACAATCAGGATAAAATCAAAATAAACTGAACTATCTAATTTCTCAACAAACAGGGGTGCCCTACACAGAGCGGTGAGTTCACCTCTAAACAAAGACATGGGGAGGGGTGACCTGCACGGAGCGGCAGGTGCACCTACTTTTGCTACCTTGCTGGGCAGACTAGATGGACCATACTGGTCTTTATCTGCCGTCCCCTTTAAGAATGGTTTATGGACCTTTCTTCCAGGAACTTGTCCAAACTTTTTTTTTAACCCAGCTACACTAACAGCTCTTATAACAGCCTCTAGTAATAAATTCCAGAATTTTGTTACATGTTGAGTGAAAAAATATTTTCTCTTATTAGTTTTATATAGGTTACACTGTAGCTTCATTTTATGTCCTCTAGTCTTTCTACATTTTGATGGCATAAATAATTGATCTACATTTACCTGTTCCACTACATTCATTAATTTATAGTCCTATATCATATCGCCCCTCAGCTGTCTCTTTTCCAGGTTGAAGATCCCTAACCTTTTTAGCCTCTCCTCATTGGAGTATCCTTCCATCCCCTTTACCATTTTGGTGGCTCTTCTCTGTACCTTTTCTAATAACGCTATATCCTTTTTAAACATACAGAGACCAAAATTGCGCACAATATTCAAGGTGCGGTCTCACCATGGAACGATATAGAGGCATTATAATATCCTTTGTTTTATTCTCCATTCCTTTTCTTATGATACCTAGCATTCTATTTGCTCTCTTGGCTGCCGCTGCACACTGGGCCGAGGGTTTTAACATGTTATCCACGATGACACATACATATTTTTCTTGGGTGGTGGTTCCTAATGTGGAACCTTGCATCGTGTAACCATAGTGTTCAGGTTGTTCTTTCCTAGATGCAAAACTTTGCACTTGTCATCATTAAAATTCATTTGCTATTTGAGTATCCAGTCTTCCTATTTATCAAGGTCCTCTTGCTATTGTGCATAATCCTCCTGTTTTTTTTTTTAACAACTTTGAATAATTTTGTTTCATCTGAAAATTTGATTATCTCACTCATTATTCCCATTTCCAGGTCATTTATGAATATGTTAATAAGCAGCAGACCAACCAAATATCCTTGGGGTACCCCACTATTCATCTTTCTCCATTGGGAAAATTGGCCATTTAGCCCTACCCTCTGCTTTCTATCTTTTAACCTGTTCCTGATCCACAATAGTACACTGCCTCCTATCCCATGACTTTTTAATTCCACCAAGAGTCTCTTATGAGGGACCTTGACAAAGGCTTTCTGAAAATCCAGATACACTACATTGTCTGACCCACCTTTGTCTGCCTGTTTATTTATGTATTTAAAAAAATATTACAGATTAGTAAGACAAGACCTTCCTTGGCTAAAGCCATGTTGGCTGTCTCCCATTTAACCCTGAATATCTACATGTTCAGTAATTTTGATCTTTATATTAGTTTCTACCATTATTCCTGATACTGACATCTGTAGTTTCTCAGATCACCCCTGAAAACCTTTTTAAAAATTGTTGTTACATTGGCCATCCTCCAATCTTCAGTTATTTCATATGATTTTAATGATAGTTTACAGATCACTAATAGTTCAGCTCTTTCAACACCCCTGGATGTATACTATCTGCTCCAGTTGCATCAGCTTTAAATACCATTTCAGCCATGAGTAACTTCCCTACATCTTCCTCAGTAGAGACCGAAGCAAAACATTCATTCAGTCTCTATTTCATTCAGAATATCATTGAATATCTGGGGTCGCCGTACTACCTCACGGCTGCCATAGTTAACCAGGCAGCAGCGATATTGCATGCTTCTCAGTTATCTCCTGCAGCTAAAAGATAGGGACTGTCACCAGGAACTCCCACAACACTCCCTGATGCTGAGCGGTTAGCATCAGAGCACGCAAGGGAGAAGACGGGATATTCAGCGGCACTGTGTAAATGCCTTTTGAATATTGGGCCCTATGCTTTTAGTGCTTTGTCTGTTGGTTTTGGTTGTGTTTAGTAGAGTTTGTAGATCGGAGGAGGATTGGTTGTTGATGATTTTGAAAGTTAGGAACAGATTTAGTATCTGATGTGGCTTTGCAGGGGAAGCTAGTGGATTTGTCTCAGGAAAGGGATTAAGTGATCGTATTTTGGGGCTCCTTGAATGATTCATGCAGCTCTATGTAATGCAATGTGTATTGGGAGCAGAGTTGAATTTTTTGAGCCGTTGTAAATTGAGTTACAGTAGTCAAAGTGTGGTGAGATGATGGCCTAGAATGTTGTACAGAAGTCCAATGGTTCCAGTAGGATGTGCAGGTGTTGCAGGGTTCAGATTTTGTGGTAGGCTGTGGAGTGGAGTGGAGGAGTAGCCTAGTGGTTAGAACACTGGCTTGGTAACCAAGCAACCAGGGTTCAATTCCCACTAGCATTCCTTGTGGCCTTGGGCAAGTCACTTAAACCTCTATTGCCTTAGAAGAAAGGCCTGGCAATCTACTTCCAGTGACACTGCCAAGAAAACCCAGGAGCTTCTGGGTTGCCAGGAGTCAGGACTGACTCCAGGACACACATTGCATTGCATTTGTTCTCATTGTGTTGATTATGTGTGTCGTTTCAGTATTAGCTGTTGGTTCAGGCTCTTTCTTAGATACTAAACCTCTGTCCAGACTTTCACATCAATCTCATTTATTGTCAGGGATGGGGGTGGGTGGAACGTGTCATCCTTGGTGATGCAGAGTATTTGGGGATTTTTTATAGTTAACTGTCAATGAATTTCTTGCCAGTCATTGAGTGATGTCTGTGAAGCAGCTTGATATTCCTTCGTATATGGCTTTGTTGGTGTTGAAAAGTGCGTACCTCCAGTGCCTCATAAAAATCCAACTTATCAATGTCCCTGTTAAATGTACATCACCAAGTTTAAATTACAATGTAAACTGCTTTGACTGAAATGAAAAAAGTTATAAAAAATGGTGAAATAAATCAATCAATCATTATATCATATGCATAGATGTGGAAGTATGTGTTATGGGCAAGGATAATCTATGATCTCCACTGGCTCCCCATTCAATACAGAGTGAAATTCAAGGTACTTACCCTTACTCATAAAATCATCTCCAATGAGTCTGCTCCATGCCTCTCCCTACTCCTTCCCTCCACCAATAACACAAGAACACGCCGCTCCATTACCAAAAACCTACTGACCATCCCTACAAATAAGATATATAGCAAACAATCTACTAGTAACAGGGCTTTCTCCCTCTATGCCCCATCCTTATGGAATGCCCTTCCTCACGAGCTGCGAAACTGTTCTGACCACTCCGAGTTCCGAAAGAAGTTAAAATCTCTTCCTCGAACATTTTTCCCTACCACCTTAGTACTTAACCCTCTGCCTCCACCTCCTCTCCCCTGCCCTCTCAAATTCTATCATGCAACCGGGTGGTATTCCTGTATCTACCTATGTAAATAGTTGATCACTGTAATAGCTTCATATTTTTCACCATGTATCCTTGTTACTTTGTTCCATTGTAAACAGTTGAAACATACTGCTATGTTAAGTTCTATGTAAACCATCTTGATTTGCAGAAAGACGGTATATGAAAATCGTTAAATAAATAAATAAATAAATAAATAGGGCTGAAGAGAAGTGCCTTGAGGGGTGCCTTGGGTTTGAGGGAAGGAGGATGAGGTGTTGATGCCCATTTTTAAGTTGTTGTTGGCCCTTAAATAGATAGGAGTGAAACAATTTTAGTACTTCATTTTGTTTTCTTTGATGCAGGATGCTATGACAAACGGTGTCGGAGGCATCAAAGAATATTAAGACTTATCCTTAGTGTTTCCTGCCGCTCCTGCCCCCTCCAACATCGGAGGGGCAGGAGTGGCAAGCCATGAGCGTGCTGGCACGGGCACTTCAAAGCCTGCTCTGGCCATTGTGGTTCATGCTGCTGAGGGGTGAATCGGGCCACATCAAGACTGGAGCCAAGGATGGAGGACGCATGGAAGCACTCTGTGAGTGAGAATGGTCAGAGCTCCCCTCAGGAGAGCATGGCTCGTCACAAAAGCACAGGAGAGTTGGTCATTTTATCTCAGAATCTGAACTCTCTGGTTCCCAACCCCCGCCCATCTGCTGATATGGCTTTGCCCGAGGCGTCTTCAACTGGCTAGAAACTCTGAAGAACACAGCAAGGGTTGGCTGTAGATGAAGTTTTTTTCACCCAAGTTTGTCCTTGTTTTGCAGCTTTAGAAAAAGAGGGACTGACTCAACCATTAGTCAAAACAAGGCAGTTACCTAGGACAGGAGATTTTGAGGGGCTGCAAAGAGCAGCAGCAATCAAAGGAAAACACTAGATCCTGGCAGCCAGACAAACTCAAAGAGCCCTCAGAACAATCTTTTACCTGCAGGATGAGCGGACATTTGCATGCAATGTAAAATAGAATATTTGAAAGTATCATCTGGAAGGAAAGGAGAAGTTCAAGCTGCCTATAGTAGATGCCTTTATTATGCCATTAACAAAGAAGACGACTATTCTTGTCAGAGGAGGCATAGCTCTGGAAGCTTGAATGATGGTTGATGAAGGCTTTTGAGGTTTCTGCTTTGGGCCTCCAAGCTGTGGTTTACAGTACTTGCATGTCTAGGGTCTGTTTGCACCAGGTACAGTAGTCACCTGAGGAGGCTTTGGAGGATGACCAGCAGAATTCACGAGAGGCTGTCCGAGTGGAAACAGGAATGATGTACGAATCATGTGGCAGATGCCTTGTATGACTAAGGAACTGGTCAGCGGATGCAGACTCGAAGACTTGGCTTAGCAGGTTGTCTTTCCAGGAAAGCTTCTGTCTGGGGAGGATTAGAAGAAGTTTGTGAAAGACCGAGGGCAATCTAAGCCCCAGAGGTTGCCAGAGGATAAACCTAGAAGTGCATCTTATTTGAGCTCTGGGAAATCCAGCATTTTCGGCCAAGTGAGGGGCATTCCTCTTAGTGTGCCTGTTTTCTGAATAGGTCCTCTTCCTTTCATACTGACAGAAAAGGAGGACTCCATGAGGAGCTGCATGTCCTTCAATCAGCAAGCAAGTAAGAGGTCATCTGACCAGTTTTCTCAAGGAGTGGCTCCAAATTATGTCCATCCAATGGCCCTTGATGATGGGGAGAAGAGGCTGTATGTTGGAGTTTTTCTACCATCTCACTGAGTTATCCTTTCTCCTTGTCTAGTGCCAGACAAAGGAACTGTGGTGCAAACCTTAAGGACTTCTGGACAGTGGTCACCACACCTAGTGAGCAGTGGGGAACAGGTTAGTGCTCAATTTAGTTTGTCACGCTCAAAAAAAAGAAAGTTGATTCTGAACCATACGGGATGTGAAAGAGGTGAACCGAGCGCTGCCTATTCCACATCTTCACATGGAGATTCTGTAGGCAATAACGTCTTCAATAAGCAATGGAGAGTTCTTGATGGCTGTAGGTTTTCCTTCATAAAGAACCATAGCAAGGCCTGTCGGTACATTCTAGTGGCTCCACTGTCTGACTTTTTCAATGCGTCTTTGGAGTGGTGCCAAAGGACTAGAGAAAGACACATGTTGTCTCTTTACACCAAAGTGGACAGAATTACAAGCTGGTTAGTCTAATCTCTCTGGATAGTAAATTATTGGAAAGGCTACTAATGATGTAACTTTGCCAAGATGGGCCAATATCTCAGGGAGTCGTTAGCAGGAGGGGAACAGCTGGGGATGTAGAAAAACAGTGGGCAAAACTGAAAGGGGATATTTTAAGGGCAACCAACCTTTAAGTTAAAATGATAAATAAAGGTCAAACGAAAAGGAAACACTAGGGTTTTCGAAAGAAGTAGCTGACAAAGTGAAGAAAAAGAGGAAAGCCTTCACAAAATACAAGAGATCACAGAGAGAGGAAGACAGGCATCTATATTTAGAAAAACTTAAAGAAGCTAGCAAAGTAGTCAGGAAAGCAAAAATTCAGAAAGAAGAGGAAATAGCCAATGCAATAAAATGGGGGGATAAGACATTTTTCAGATATGTTAGTGAGAAGAGGAAGGGTAAAAGTCGTATTGTCAGACTCAAGGGTGAAGGGTAGGAATATGTAGAAGCTGATTAGGATAAAGCAGAATATTTCTGTTCTGTGTTCACAGATGAAGAACCAGGAGCAGGACCACAGCAAACAACCACAAACAGGAACCAAAGTGAGGGGCATCTTGAACAATTTTCAGAATACTGTGCTCGTGAGAAACTAGCTAAACTTAGAGTAGGAAAAGTGATGGGACAAGATGGGATACACCCAAGAATACTGAGAGAACCTGGGGACATTCTAGCAGCTCCACTGACCGACCTTTTCAATTCCTCGTTGGAGTCGGGAGTGGTGCCAAAGGACTGGAGAGAGGCTCATTTGGTCCCTTTACATAAAAGCTGAAGTAAGGATGTGGTCGAAAACTACAGCTGGTTAGTTTAACTTCGACGGTGAGTAAATTATTGGAAACGCTGCTGAAAGAGAAGATAGTGAGGTTTCTGGAGTCCAGCGGATTACAGGATCCGAGACAGCATGGATACACCAGAGGCAGGTTTTGTCAGACAAATCTGATTGATTTCTTTGACTGGGTGACCAGGGAGTTGGATCGAGGGAGAGCCCTAGATGTGGTGTATTTAGAATTTAGTAAAGCCTTTGATACCGTTCCTCACAGGCGACTTATAAAAAAACTGAGCATCATAGGGATGAACTCTAATGTTACTATTTGTGTTAGAAATTGGTTGAGTGGGCGGCAACAAAGGGTACAGGTAAATGGAGCTCACTCTGAGTAGAAGGAAATTACTAGTGGTGTGCCGTAGGGATCTGTCCTTGCTGCATTTCTTTTTAACATCTTTGTTAGTGATATAACGGAAGAGCTGTCGGATAAGGTTTGCCTCTTTCTGGATGATACCAAAATCTGCAATAGAGTAGACACCCAGGAAGGTGTAGATAACATGAGGAGGGATCTAGCTAAGCTTGAAGAATGGTCTAGAATTTGGCAGCTGAAATTTAATGTTAAAAAATGCAAGGTCATGCATTTGGGCTGCAGCAATCCAAGGGAGCAATATAGTATAGGGGGTGAAGTACCTTTGTCCACTAAAGAAGAGCGGGAACTAGGCGTGGTTGTTTCTGATGATCTTAAAGTAGCTAAACAGGTAGAAAAGGTGACCGCAAAAGCTAGAAGGATGCTTGGGCGCATACAGAGAGGAATGGCTAGCAGAAAAAAGGAGGTGATAATGCCTCTGTACAAGTCTTTGGTGCAACCTCATTTGGAGTATAGTGTGCAATTCTGGAGACCGCACCTTCAAAAGGATGTGAACAGGATAGAGTCGGAGCAGAGGGTGCTACTAAAATGATTAGTGGTCTTCATTATAAAGCATATGAGGACAGACTGAAGGATCTTAATATGTACACCTTAGAGGAAAGGCGGGATAGAGGTGATATGATTAAGATGTTTATTTATTTTATTCTCTTATATACCGCGCTATTCTGCATCAGTGTGGTTTACATTGAACAAACTGAAATTACATTGAACAGGGCATTATAACTTGGACATAACTATTTTACAGGGAACATGGGCTATGGAGGGTTAAGTGGCTTGCCCAAGACCACAAGGAGCACCTGTGGGACCAGAAACCCCAGTCCTTCCGGCCCAAGGTTGCTGTTCTCTAGTGGGATTTGAACCCCTGACCTTCTGGCCTGAAGTACCTTGCCCCAACCACTAGGCCACTCCTCCATGGCATAAATACCTCCATGGCATAAATGTTCAAGGAGAGAGCCTCTTTCAATTGAAAGCAAGTTCTGCTACGAGGGGACATGGGATGAGGGTGAAGGGAGATAGATTCAGGAGTGATATGCGGAAATATTTCTTTACGGAAAGACTGGTGGATCCGTGGAATAGTCTCCCAGTGGAGGTGGTAGAAATGAGGACAGTAACTGAATTCAAAAAAAGCATGGGACAAACACAGAGGATCTCTAAATGTAAAAAGGGGACTGTTGCAGTTGTTGATATGGAAGGACAGACTAGATAGGCCATGTGGTCTTTTTCTGTCATCATATTTCTATGTTTCTATGTTTCTATGTAGCTGGCTGCAATGTTCTGATGATAGAAAATCTCTCTACAGAAAAGCACAGTAAAATGGTTCACTTCATCCACTGGAAGCTTTGAAAACATTACAATTAGCACTAGCAATAAATAATCGAGAGAGCTAATTAGAGTTAGTGAGAAAGATGAAATTGAAAAGGAAATAATGTAGTGGTACTATGCTTCAAAAAATGCAATGTGTGCCTTCGAGTCAGTGAAACTTTCATTCAGATTGAAAGAGTGAATTAAGAAAGCAGAATAGAAATCAAAAGAAAGGGGGCTTTCTTCAAAAGGAAAACTGCAAAAAGCAACAGACATATGTTTGAGATCTCTAATTGGAAAAATGAAATAAAACAGATGAGGGTTGATATGGAAAGAGAAATACTGAGAAAACGGAGACCACGCCTGCTGTCTGAAGCTGTGGAGGTTCTGTGATCACCCTTAGATAGAATAACTCCAAGACAGAGTTTCTCAGAAAAGGATCATAATACTTTTGGCCTGGATAGATGTGCATTTTCCTTAAAAGGAAAATGAAGAAAAATTGAAACTATTTCTGTGTCAGAGCACTGTAATGTAAAAGAACCTGGCCAGAAAGGTGTATATAATAAATACATGGTACAGAAGAAGATGAACCAATGCAGCACAAATTACTGACTAAAAAGGTCAGCAAAGAATATTACAGGAGACTGAAAATGATAAAGAAAATTGTTTAAATAGCACAGAATAAGAGGCAAGCCATTAATCAGCCGGCAGGCCCCATACTCCCCTACCCGCTTGCAGGGTAGTAGCCCTCGACCCAGTCCTCAGAGCACATCTAGGCCAGTCAGGTTTTCAGGATTCCCACAATGCATGAGATAGATTTACATGTAGTGCCTTCATTGTATGCAAATCTATCTCATGCATATTCATTGTGGGAATTCCGAAAACCTGACTGGCCAAGGTGTGCTCCGAAGACTTGGTTGAGAACCACTTATGTAGGGAAGCATGGAGCCTGCAAGCTGACTGGCCTCATAAAGATAATGAAAATTTGGATGTACAAACAAGAAAACTCCTCCCTGCCCTTAAGGTGATGTATAAGAACTAGTGAAATGCTAGGACTACATTCCACAAGCTGAAAGAGGAATAGGCTTTATGGAAATAGATTATACATCCAGAGCTACAGTTAATGAACTGATATACTTAACCATATCCAAAGACCCAGATATGTAACACATGCTCAATTATGAAAGTAAATGTCCACAACCAGTCTCCATCCTTAAACATGGACAAACATTCCAATGAATAGAGGGAATGAGTGAGAATTTACCAACACCAGAATTTGCAAAGCAAGAAAAAACACTAGATTGTAAGCTCCGATGAGTATGACTCTGACAGGCAGGGACTGTCTCTTGTATGTTGGCTACCTCTTGCAGGTTAGCTGTGCAGCGCTGCGTGCGTGGCGCTTTATAAGTGCTGAATAGTAGTAGTAGTAGTACTATTAAAAGAACCAGATCAGCAAACAAGAAAAAGCAAGTAGACAAATGTGACTATGTCTACTGTGCACCACTATGATGCTCTTTATCATTTGCTGGTTTATAAAGAAATCAAATCAATTACAGTGAGAAATGCAAAGTGCCGCTTCAGGAGCCATTTGTCCATCAGAACCAGAACCAGACATAGGAATTGTTAAGGAGAGGTGAACGTAAACCTAATGTGGCCTGTGGCCGAGTTGGTAAGCTTTAGTTTGGCTAAATGGCCAATTTTCCCAATGGAGAAAGGTGAACAGTGGTGTACCCCAGGGATCTGTGCTGGGTCCGCTGCTTTTTGACATATTCATAAATGACCTGGAAAGTGGAATAACGAATGAGGTTATCAAATTTGCAGATGACACAAAACTATTTAAAGTTGTTAAAACCCAAGAGGATTGAGGAAAATTGCAAGAGGATCTTGATAAATTGGAAGACTGGACATCAAAATGGCAGATGAAATTTAATGTGCACAAGTGCAAAGTTATGCACCTAGGGAAGAACAACCCAAACTATGGTTACACAATGCAAGGTTCCACATTAGGAACCACCACCCAGGAAAAAGATTTAGGCGTCATTGTGGATAACATGTTAAAACCCTCGGCCCAGTGTGCAGCGGCAGCCAAGAGAGCAAATGGAATGCTAGGTATCATAAGAAAAGGAATGGAAAATAAAACAAAAGATATTATAATGCCTCTATATCGTTCCATGGTGAGATCGCACCTTGAATATTGTGTGCAATTCTGGTCGCCGTATCTTAAAAAGGATATAGCGTTATTAGAAAAGGTTCAGAGAAGAGCCACCAAAATGGTAAAGGGGATGGAAGGATACTCCTATGAAGAAAGGTTAAAAAGGTTAGGGCTCTTTAACCTGAAAAAGAGACGGCTGAGGGGAGATATGATAGAAGTCTTTAAATTAATGAACGGAGTAGAACGGGTAAACGTAGATCGATTGTTTACGTTATCAGACTATAGAAAGACTAGGGGACATGCAATGAAGCTACAGGGTAAACTATTTAAGACTAATAAAAGAAAATATTCTTTCACTCAACGTGTAATCAAACTCTGGAATTTGTTACCGGAGGATGTAGTAAAGGCTGTTAGTGTAGCTGGGTTTAAAAAAGGTTTGGACACGTTCCTGGAGGAAAGGTCCTTAAACCATTATTAAGAAGGGACCCAGGATATCAATGCTTGACCCAGTACAAGCATTGCGGAACCTGTGTCTTTTGGGGAAACTGCTAGGTACGTATGATCTAGATTGGCCACTGTTGGAAACAGAATACTGGGCTTGATGGACCTGGGTCTGACCCAGTATGTTCTTATCACCACAGTCCTGGACAGATAACCGCACAAGATCCCATCCCATGGTAAGTAACAGAAGGCAGGCCATTTCTGACTGAGCTAGTAGCCCAAAGGAGCAGGAGGAAAGTAGTGACAAAATCCTTGTCAGAAAGCTGGGCATTGTGGTAAAGGAGAAAAGCACAAGAATGACATTGCTGAGAGAAAAGTCAATAGCAAGTGACAAATTCTCAAGTAGCAAGAAATGCAATCTGAGACAATGTGGCAGAAAGAGACAGAAATATCCAATTGATCTGTTTGCATATATTTCACCCTCAGAACATCAAAAGCATTCAGACAAGTACTAGCAGTAAATCTGAGATCAGACCCAACATTCCCTGATGTACAACTGAGGTTCATTCCTTTGCATGATGAAATGAGAAAGTTTTGGATGTAATAGTTATTTCAGATGGATACATTCTCTCTTAGATTTCTCTTCCATTTTGCATGAATTAGTTTATGTAATAATCTCACTTTGTATGACAAGTAATGCGTAATATGTAATTATTTCTGTGACATGGTGTGTGTCATGATATATCTCTGAGGGAAAAATACTAGGAAGTCCACGGGCCAGGTCCCAGTGGACGCCGGTAACCTGGCGATCGGCCCGGGTCCGGCGTCCTGCTTAGTGGTTGCGGGGGGGGGGGGGGCGAGACAGGCATGGGTGACGTTCGGTACGCGCCCGCATTATTTGAAATCATTGGCTCCGCAGGTACAGCAAGCGGAGCCAATGATATGCCCTGCACGCCAGAAGCTTTAAAAGGGAGGGAGTGCGGCGGCCCCCTCCTTTTCTGAGTCGGGCGTGCAGCGGGACGGCTTATTCGAGCGGCAGGCTCCTGTCGGCGGTACTTACAGTCCTGGGGCATGTTCGGTAGGCCGTCGGGATTGCGGAGCGGTGCGGCGTCGTGGTGACTTGGCTGGGCAGAGCCGGGGAGCGTGAGGCGGTGAGTCACGGCGGTGCAAGTTCCGGTGATCCGGTGCACGCGCAGCGTGAGTCCAGCCTGAGGTCCGGAGCTGCAGCGTCGGCAGACAGAGGAGAGTGGAGAGGCCCCCCCCCCCGGAGCATTGGTGAAACGGCAAGTAATTCCGTTTAATTTCGCTACCAGCAGGGCCTGGGTGTACTTGCGGTAGGAGTGTTTGCAGGATGGCTCGGGGGGCGGCTAGGCCTGGAGCACGTGGCCGGGGCAGCCTCAGGGGAAAGTTATGCAGGGGGGGTGCGCCGAGGCCTAATGGAGCAGGGGTGCCAAGGCAAGGGAAGGGTATAGGCCATCAAAGAGTGGCGGGGCAAAGGGGGACCGGACGAGAGACCCCAAGGGGGCAGAGAGGGACTGGTAGAGTGAGTCCAACGGCTGCCAGAGCCCCTAGTGGGGGCAGAGGTGGTACATCGGCGGTCCAGGGCAGGGGTTCTGCTGTCTCCCAGGCACAGGGGTGCAGAGGGAGAGGGCAGCGCCAGAGAATGGACATGGGGGCTGATATGGCAGTGGGGTCTGTGGGTAGTGGTGTGCACAGTCCGGGGGGAAGTGGGAGTGAGGTGCCTAGGGCTGGAGAGATGACTCAGGGTCAGTTTGAACTGACGCAGGGCGGCTGGGGGGTGGGGGGGCTGGGTGGGGGAGCGATACCGGGGTTAGCGGTCTCACAGCATCTGGCCGGTGGAACCTTGCCGGCTCCCATGGGCGGGCCGACAGGTCAGGTCGGGGGAGGGGGTTGGGCCGGGCATCCAGCTTGGCAGCATTGGTTGGGGGGCGGTCAGGGTTCCTCAAGAGCTGACTGGCTGGAGGCCTGGCGACCGGGGTGGCCCTCTGCTGTCCCCCCCATTTCTTCTCCCTTTATGTCTCCACAGGTTCCAGCGATGGCGTTACGGGCAGCCGATTGCGATATGGTTGACGGCGCGGGAGCACGTGGACAGCAATATGTGGTACACCCAGAGGATTCGTCTGAAGACAGACTCAGAACAGCGCCCGGAACGGTCGCGTCCCGCGAATTGGAGGCCCAGCGGCGGGATATCAAGCATGGACTGTCGACTGTGGATCCTTCGGCTGCGGTGGTGGCTGCGGCGTCAGTGGCGGGTGAGTTACCGGAGTCATGGGGGGACGGGGGCGAAGGGGGCAGGGGGCGGGGGAAGAGGAAGCAGAAAGGGAATAGACGGCGGCGGCATTCGGGTAGGAGGCGCAAGAGGTCTAGATCGTCGCTATCGTCGACATCGTCGTCGTCGTATGACTCGTCGTCTACGTTGTCGTCGGCCGGGGGTGGGCAAGAGGCCGGAGGCAGGAAAGGAGTGTCGGGGGGGGGAAGGACGCAAGGGGTCCCTGCGGCGGTGGCTATATCTGAGTTGTGGGAAGGGGTTCCGAGGAAATTGCGGCACAGAATAAAGAAGCGCCGTTATATTGATATATTCCGTCTCTTAGAGGGCAGGAAGCGTTCGGGTGAAAGCAGGAAGAAGCGTAAGGAGGATGAGAAGGCGGGGCGTATTAAGAAAGTGGCGCGAAATGTGGTTAATTGGACGCGATCATTTTTGCGTTTAGCGAGCGTTTGGGGACAGTATTACCCTGGGCATTACGATATGCTTTTATCATATGCGGATTCAATTTTGGAGGCTTCGCAGACACATGAGGGCTGGTCATGGTTAAACTATGACGAGAAGTTCAGGGACAAAATGGAAGGGAATAGAGCGGTTTCATGGGGTATGCAAGACATTAATTTGTGGTTGACCCAGATGTCAGCCAGGACAGCGGGGTTTGGGGGGAGCGGGGTGAAAGGTGCACTTGTGGTTCCCCCTGGAGTGGGGCGTTCCTTTCGAGGGGTCGGGGCGGTCGGATTGCAGCGAACCGGGAACAGTGGTGCAGGCGATCTCTGCTGGAGGTTTAATAAGACCTCGTGCCCGTTTCCGGACTGCAAATTTCGGCATGTGTGCTCCATTTGTGGGGGAGCACATCCTGCAGTCAAATGCCTTAGGAAAGGAGGGCCGCAGCCCCCCGCGCCTAGCGCCAAACAGTGAGGGTTTATTCGACCTGGCCCCTACGCCGATTCGCCGGGAGGTTTTAAATGAGTGGCTGGCCCACTACCCGAGGCGGAAGGATGGAGAAATTTTGTATGAGGGCTTTAATAGGGGCTTTCTAATTCCTGTGTGTAGACCCTTGGATGGTTCGGTGGCGCGGAATTCCCTCTCAGTTTGGCGTTTTGCTCCGGTGGTCAGGAAGAAATTAGAAACGGAATTGCAGTTGGGCAGGATAGCGGGCCCGTTTGGCTACCAGCCATTCGGGAGGATGGTAGTATCACCTTTGGGAATAATACCGAAGAAAGAGCCTGGGAAATTCCGATTAATACATAATCTGTCTAGCCCGGTCGGCGAGTCGGTCAATGACTACATCCCGCGTGAATTGTGTACGGTGCGATACGCCTCCTTCGATAAAGCGGTGGAATTGGTCAGGGAGGCGGGTTTCCGGGCGCAGATGGCGAAGGTGGATATTGAGTCGGCCTTCCATCTGCTACCAGTGCACCCGTCTTCCTTTTATCTATTGGGTTTTCGTTTTGAGAATGGACTATATTTTGATAAATGTTTGCCGATGGGTTGTTCGGTGTCCTGTGCATACTTTGAGAAATTCAGTACCTTCTTGCAGTGGGCCATTGAGCGCAGAAGGGGTGAAGCGACGGTAGTGCACTATCTGGATGATTTTTTGTTTGTGGGACCCGCGCATTCGGAGGGGTGTCGCGATATGCTGGAAGCTTTTATGGAGTTGTCGAAGGAGTTGGGTGTGCCATTAGCGAAGGATAAGACCGAGGGCCCTTCTACGAGGATCACGTTTCTAGGGGTAGAATTGGACTCCGAGGCCATGGTGGCACGGCTTCCTCCAGTGAAAGTGCAGCAGTTGCGGGTGTTAGTGGCTAACGCAGTAGCAGCATCCAAATTGACATTGAAAGACATGCAGGCCTTAATCGGCTCCTTAAACTTTGCTTGTCGTGTGATTCCTATGGGCAGGGTTTTCCTGAGACGCTTAGCTGCTTCTACAGCGGGGGTTCGCTTGCCGCATCATCACATCAGGGTTTCAAAGGCAATTCGGGCTGATTTGAAGGTGTGGCAGGTCTTTTTATGTGAGTATAACGGGACCTCCGTATTGATGGAGGCGGAGTGCAGTAGTGGGGATCTGCAATTGTACACAGACGCAGCGGGTGGCATTGGGCTGGGTATTTACTTTGCAGGGTCGTGGTGCGCAGAACGTTGGCCGCGGGCTTGGTGCGAGAATGGGATCACGAGTAATATAACCTTTTTAGAATTGTTCCCAATATTGGTGGCATTGGAGTTGTGGCCCGATAGGCTGCGTAATCGACGGGTGCTTTGGTGGTGTGACAATGCGTCGGTGGTCAGTGTGGTGAACAATTACACGCCTCATTGTTTACAAGTAGCAAACTTGATGAGAGCAGTTGTCTTGACCTGCTTACGTTTGAATGTGGCCTTGAAAGCTAGGCATATACCAGGGCTCGCTAACGAGATCGCTGATTCTCTTTCTCGTTTCAAGTGGGATCAATTTCGAAGACTGGCACCAGAAGCAGATGCGGAAGGAGTTGCGGTCCCTTGGAGGTTGTGGAGTCTTGGCCAGTCGGAATGAGGGACTTGCTGCGGAGATCCTTGGCCTCTGGGACGTGGTCGGCCTATGTGCGCGGATGCGGAAAAGTGGTGGCCTTTCTGGAAAACTGCGGTTGGCAGTATGGGGCAGTGCCCGCTCAGTTGTTGGGTCGATATGTCGCGTGGGCAAAAGCGCAGGGGGTCGCTCGTTCTTCGGTGCGCAGTCACCTGGCGGGCTTCGAATTCTTTATAAAGGCGGTGGGATGGGGCTTTCCAGTTGAAGGCTTCTTGGCCCGTAAGCTTTTGCAAGGTTGGGGCCGCGTGGCACCGGCTCCGCCGGACGCTCGGCGACCAATCACACATGACTTGCTGGTGAAGTTATGTAATTCACTGGCATCGGTAGCTTCGTCCAGGTACGAAGCTGTCCTCTTTAGAGCCACCTTTAGTCTTGCCTTTTTTGGGGCCTTCAGGATGGGGGAGCTGGTGTCGAGCTCGAGCAAGGGGAGGGCGGCAGGGATAGTGCAAAGGCAGCATGTGGTTGTGGAGCGCCGCTGGTTGAGAGTCTTCTTAGCCAGATCTAAGACTGATCAGCAAGGTAAAGGTTTGTGGGTAAGGCTTGGTGCGATTGACAGCCTATCCACTTGTCCGGTGGCGGCCATGAGAGCTTATTTGCAGGTGCGACCGGCCGTAGCCGGAGGGTTATTTCTGCACGAGGATGGGCGGCTCCTGACGCGCTTTCAGGTGGTGGCGGTGCTGAGGCTGGCATTGCGCTTCGTGGGTGAATGCCCGGAGCAATTTTTGGCGCATTCCTTTCGGATCGGTGTGGCTACCAGTGCAGCTGCTGCAGGTCTTTCTCAGCACGAAATACAGAATGTTGGGAGATGGCGTTCTCTGGCTTTTCGGGGTTATGTGCGATTGTGAAGGGTGGGGAAAGGTTTCGAATGCTTGAACTGATTATGTTTTCTTTTGCAGATGATGGAAGGAATGTGCCCATTTGCTGGATGATAGGACATTCCTTCGTTTTCTGGGCTGGCCGGCGAGCATCAGAGAGGCCGTTTGGGCTTAACTTGGGACTGGCTCTAACTGCGATGTCGATTCTATGGCTAGGTGAACGTGGACTGCGTTGGACGCAGCTATTACCTTTGCTGCGGCATCATGAGCGTGTGCGACGCCCGCCAAACTTCATCCTTTTTCATCTGGGTGGAAATGACCTCGCTATTTGGACTTGTAAGCAGCTCATCCGAGCGGCAAAGCGGGATTTGGCGATGGCGTTGCGCTTGTTCCCAGGGGTGGTGCTATTATGGTCCGACATTGTTCCAAGGCCTGCTTGCCAAGCCCAGCAGCGGTGGTCGCGGGGTCTCACAAAAATAAATCGGCAAATTGGGCGATGGATCTGTGAGAGGGGCGGGGTTCAAATTCAGCATCCCTGGGTGGACATTACTTGTGCCGGATTGTACCGGCAGGATGGGGTGCATTTATCCCCGGTGGGTGTCGATTTGCTTTTAAACGATTGGCAGGAGGCCTTGGAACACTTAGGGGGTCGGGAGAACAACTGGTCGCAGCTGGGTTTTGGGGGGGCGGCACAATGACATGGGTGTCACTGTGCCGGTGGCGGGATCCCGGAGGTCTCCGGGGTCCGGAGCCTTTAGGACATACTTGGGCGGGGGGGGTGCCCCCGACCCGGATAAGCCCTGCTGGCCTTTGCTAGTCACATGGCGAGGTCGGGGAAAGGGCGGTAGCAAGTTGGCCGGTGCCAGGACACGGCCGAAGCGGAGGCAAGGTCACTTTGCTAGTTATATGGCTGGTGAGACATTGCTCCGCACGGGGGATTGTTATGAAGTTTTGTTATGATTGGAATGTTAATTGTTTATAAATATAATAAAGCTGCGACCAGTTGGTTCTTCCACATTAAGAAGTATATGTGTGATTTGTTGACAAGTGGGGGAAAGAAGTGGGGGTGGTGGTGGGGGGGGGGAGGGGGAGGTGGGGGGGGTCGGAAAGGGTTGCGCAGGAGGGATAGGAGGCCGGGTCCGATCTGACACGGTTACCAGCATATGCACACCTTAAAAAGAGACACTTCTCTTCCATCAATGATGCTTATAAACATTACATAGCAGAGATACGTAAACCAATTATTTATTTATTTATTTATTTACAGTTTCTTTTATACCGCGCTATTTGACATCAGTGCGGTTTACAATGAACATAAAACTACACGTCTCAAAAATTGATCTGTGCTTACAATGAACAGGACAATAAACTGGGTATACATTAAACAGGTTTCATGAACAGTGAAAACAGAGAACATGAGAACTATATACAAAGCAACTATGTACAAAGCAACTAAATGCAGCTATATGTAGAGCTTAAATGAATCTAGGTAATATAGAACAGGCCATGATACATTTTTGATGTATTTAGGATCCAGCCCAAAAACTTAGGAGCCATCGGCTGAAATCTTCTCCTCACCCCCGTTAACAGAGGTTTGGGAGCAGGGGTGGGGGATGGAAGAGATCCACTCGAGGTCTACTTCAACTTCTGTAGGACATGATTTACTAAGGCTAGTTTTCCCATTCCATGTCTGAGAAATCCCCAGCCATCAGCCTCCCTCCCCACCCAGTCTTGTTCTTTCTCTTCCCACCTTGCTGTTAACCAGTCTTTTCCTTTTAGCTCCTACCCCTAACAAGCCCAGTTAGCCACCTTCCCTCTCAGCCCTTACATCAGTTCCAAGTTCAGGATCAGTGACAGATATGCTGGAATATGAACTGCCTCCCCTCTGTACTGTATCTTTCTTTCTGCATATCTATGGCTTTTATTCTTTGGAGAGCCACCTCAACCATGTGTGTAGGGAAATAGGAAGTGTCCAACACTTCATCTTGGTAAGTTTTTTATAAGTGTCTACATTAGTTAAGCTGGTTTTTAATTACTGATGAGTTGAGGAACTCTTTTCCTTCCCTGTGGAGGTATATAAAAAAAGAAGCTTGCTGTGATCTCCAGAGTTCATGTGCAAAATCCCCTCTGGATACATTTTATGATGCAGCCTACAATGAATCTCTATGTAACCTATAGGAGAGTGAAATATGCTGATGTCATAAGAGGGCATTATGACAGCAGAATGCTGGCAAGAGAAAGTGTGTCTCTCTCACCAAGGAGATTCATTTGTTTGTTTCCAAACACTGAGGAGTTTGAAGAGAGCAAACATAAACAATAGAAACCCTAAAGCAGGGGTTCTCAAACTTGCCTCGCAGACAGTTGGGTTTTAGGATATCCACAATGAATATGCATGAGAGAGATTTGCATATGCTGCCTCCATTGTATGGAAACCTCTCTCATACATATTCATTGTGGATATCCGGAAAAATCAACTGGCTAGGTAGGCCCTAGGACATGTTTGGGAACCCCTAAAGAGTAAGAAGACAGGAAGCTCAGCTGATATCATCAGTGCACAAGCATGATCTGGAAGCGATGCCTGGTCAACTTGATCACCTGAATCAAAGGCAGTTGCACTGTGTCAGAGCCAGAAGAGTCTCCCAGAACCATCCAGTACATTAAATGGAGCAGCCTGACCAGCTTTGTCCCCAAAACTGTAGCAAGAGTCTTCCAGGACCATTTGTCAATAGCTGCCTAGACAGAATTTGCCACCTTGGATTCATTTCTCTTCCAGGGGTACTCGTTGGCTGAACATGTAGTCAGTAGGTTCTCTTCATCTCTATGTCCCTGTACCCAGCCTTTCTCCTTCTATCCTGACTTCCCATCTAATATAGATCTGTGGCAGCCCTGAGCACCAGCATCAGCATGAGACAAGTCTGAGGTAGCCTGAAGAGCACCTGAAATCTGCTCCTTGCCAGACCCGATCTGGATGGTGGTACGGTGCAGAGGAGATTTTCATTCCTAAAACTGTATTTTCCAACTCTATTAAGAATAATGATCTCTCTCTCCATGTATGTATTAAGCATTTCAGGATAGATTGGACATTTGTTTTGGTATCTAAAAGTGTGCTCAAATTGCTTTTAAACTAGAAAATAGGGGAAAGCCAACAGTCACCTAAGAGTGCATGGTTCGGAAGAAGGTATCCTTGAAGGATACTACCAAAAGCAGAAAGGTTCCAAAAAAGAGTAAAGTAGCCCAAATGTCCTTGAGTATGGTGCAGACAGAGCGTAAAGATTCCAAATTACCCATGCCTACCAATAGCTAGATTAATATTAATAAAATACAGTCTCTAAAATGCTTGTATGCAAATGCTAGAAGTCTAAACAATAAGATGGGAGAGTTAGAATATATAGCACTAAATGAGAGGTTAGATATGATTGGAATCTCAGAGACATGGTGGAAGGAGGATAACCAGTGGGACACTGTGATACATGGATACAAACTATATCGTAATGATAGAACTGATCAAATTGGTGGAGGGGTTGCGCTCTATGTTAGAGAGGGCATTGAGTCAGAAAGGATTAAAGTTTTGCAGGAAACAAAATTTGCTGTAGAATCTCTATGGATTGAAATTCCATGTATGAAGGGGAAGGTGATGGCAGTGGGAGTGGATGCTGAATGAGCATTGGGACACGTGTTGCCAGCTAGCGCGGGGCCATGACAGCATGGGATGATGTCTGCGCTGTCTAATTCGAGTTAAAGAGGGACAGTGGGTGTGGTTTTCTCTGCGATGTCAGCGTGGGGTTCACACCATGAGCCAACTGCATTAACAAGGGATAACCTAACGGCACTTCTGTAGGTGCACCCACCCTAACATCGCATGCGCTACGGGACAGGACTCTGCGCTAACTGCCAGGGATATGCGTTCTACACCCCTGACAGTTTACGCGGTGCAGTTGCCCCTAATGCAGCTTTGTTTCAGCACTTTTGCCATTATCACGTTCTTTAGAAAAAGGGCCCCATAGAAGCTCCATAGAGCTTACAAATGAAATAAAAAAGCAGAATGATGTGAGACCTCATCTATGATCCTAAGTGGCTTATAGATTTGTAGATAATACTTTCAATGCAGTAGGACTGTAAATCTATAGCTGAACAGTTCAACGTGTACAATGAACCGAAATAGTTGGGGACTGAACTCAACCAAATGATTTTTGGCTTCCCGAGGGAACATAAGAAATGCTATAATGGGTCAGACCAAGCTCCATCAAGCCCAGTATCCTGTTTCCAAAGGTGGCCATTCCAGGTCACAGGTACTGGCAGATTCCCAAAAGGCACATAGGTTCCATGATGCTTGTCTTGGAGCAAGCAGTGGATTGCCTGGGTCCTCTTTAATAATGGTTTATGGACCTTTCCTCCAGGAACTTGTCTAAACCTTTTTTCAACCTAGCTATACTAACAGCTTTTACCACATCCTCTGGTAACAAATTCCAGAGTTTGATTACGTGTTGAATGAAAAAATATTTTCTCTTATTAGTCTTAAATGGGTTAAACTGTAGCTTCATTAGATATTCAGGAGTCTCTGAATGTTCCACAAGCTCTTGAAAAATATGTTCTTACTGCCTCAGATGAGGTATTATCTTAAATATGCCCCTAATGCCCTCTGGCTACAGTTTCCAGTCTTACCCAGTGCTCAGAAGTGAGCATCAACTGATAATAAAATATCAGAAATTAGAGTAAGATCCACCATTCAAGATCCACATTTAGACCCCACCATGCCACAGAACTCAGACACCCAATGTGGTTATAACTTGGACAATAGAAACTCCCTGATGCCTCTTCTTCTGGCATCAGTAGTGAGACATCATGAGGTTTTTTTGATATTTTCATTTGTTTTCTTCTGTTGTATTTTATATGCTGTGTAATGCATGTTACACATCTCCCAAGTGCCAGGTCACCAGTGCGATTAGAAATTTCCCCCAGCACCAGCTGCCACTGTTAAGATCTGACTGCCTTCTTTAAACAGAAACAGCTGACTCCAATCACATCATGCAGCCCATTATTCAATCGTGAGCGGGGCATTCTCTGGCTGACCTGCCTGCTCCAATCAGGGCTGGGAGAGGAGACTTCCTACCGTTCATCAGCTGCCGCCATCAAGCACACCCGCGCCTAAGGGCCCTTTGGTGTGGCCCTTAGGCACAGGACCTTAGCTTTCAACCTTGACTTTATCTTGAATTATGACATTGTCTTCCTGTCATGCTAGCTGGTTTCTCTCTGCTTAATAACAAGCTCCCAGTGCATTCTCTGTATTTCAAACAGCACAACTGAGGGGCATCCCGGGAAGCAGTGTTCAAGGAGGCCTTTTACAAAAACTAGTGTGTCTTGTCCTTCCTCTCCCTCCGGGATCCCGAAGATCCTCTCTATTTTCCATTTCTTCGGCTTTACTTTGCAGCCACCCCAATTGTTGCTGAAGGCGGGAAACTTCCTTCCCCATCCGTGCCTGGGCGTCCTCCAACCGCACCCCGACTGCCGCAAACTTTCCTCTATCTTGTTAAACACTTTTTCTACAATTTCTGTTTTAGAGTCTCTGATTTCCTGTAATATGGTCAGAAGTCCGTCTCACCTCCATTCGCTTCTCCTGCACTGGCCATCGAAAAGGCCGGCGAGGACGGACCCTGTAGTTGCACTACCACATTTCCTCCCGATTTAGTTTTAGAGACATAAACTCCGCAATTGTTTTGATGGCTTGATTTTCACTACTTTTGGCATCTCAACTCTCCCCATGGAGGAAGGTAGAATTCCTGTTATTTAATTATCCAACTTATTTTATTTTATTTAAAAGGATTTATATACAGCTTTGTCCTGAAATCAAAGCGGTTTACACTTCAAACAATCAAAAATAACTGTCAGTAGGGGTAGGCATGCAGTGTTAACACGGAGCGGAAGTGATGATTTCTTGGTGTGCTATTTACAGGATGAACTATGTACAAGTGGTTATATACAGGGAGGGTAGGGGGTACATTGTGAGTCAGGTGGGTTGGTAGGTAGCCTACGACATAGGACTATAGTGTACAATGAAGAGAATAGTTTTGGGCTGCTTCCTGAAGTCCTTGAGGTCCATAGATGATCGTTGGTCGAGGTCTATAGTTGATCGTCGGTCGTCCATACATCTTATAGAGGGATAAAATGACAGAGCCCTCTCAGGCACGTCCACTCTCCTCGCCACTCATGCCGGAAGTCTGGGAAAGATTACTATATCTTTCTGCCACATTTTCCTGATCTCTGACTGCTCTTCTTGATACTTCAAGATCTTCTGCCTCTCAATACAATTCAGAGAATAATCACATGGAATAGACATCTCTATTATCAATGTCATTTTGATATTATTCAAGACTACCAGTTGTCATGAAGCTGAAGCTACTGAGAGTGCAGACTTGGAAAAAAAACCCTGTCTTTAACAGAGCTGTGGATGTGCAGAGGATGCAATAACCTTGCAGCCCAGCTAGAGGGAGCAGGAGCAAAACTACTGAGGCTGAGTTAACACACCCAGCCACTGATTATGTAAGAGCTAATCAGCTGCACCTGACGACAACCCCGGGAAACTCAAAGGTAGAATGCCTTTATAAGAGAAAGGCAGTCCAGAGGAAAGCAGGCCAGCAGGAGGAACCAGTCCAGAGGAAAGCAGGCCAGCAGGAGGAACCAGTCTGGAGGAAAGCAGGCCAGCAGAAGGAACCAGTCCAGAGAGAGACTGCCAGGAGAAGCACTTCAGATGGAAGGAGTGACACCTCCAGCCCAAGCAGCGTAGCTGGACCAAGCAGAACACCCAGAATAGTAAGTGCTGGAAAAGGAGCAGAGAAAGTCAGAAAGAAAGACAGCTCGAGGAGAGTCAGCCTGGAGAGAGACTCAGTAGCAGAGGACTATAGAGGCAAAGAGCTTGGGAGGAGAAAGCCATGCTTTGAGAGAGGTCTATGCTCATCGGAAGAGTCTGAATCAGGATTAAGAGGTACAAGAAGGAAAGGTTCTGATAGCAGAGCTACCTTTACCCAGAGGCAAGGAAATCTGGATTCCTCACCAGGTTTTCCTGAACTACAGAAAGGTAAAGCACTGCTTAGAAGGTTCCAAGAGAAAGCCTGTTTCCAGAGAGAGGTGCCTCAGAGGGAAAGCTCCAGTTATACCGGCTACAGGAGGAAGCCCAGGTATGGTGCCCCTTCATTTATAAAAGAAAGTTTATCTCCTAGAAGCTCTGGTGAAACAGATGCTCAGTGTAGGAGAAAAGGAACCAAGTCAGAGCTTTACAAACCAGTATCTAAGGGCAGAAGAACAGGCCATGTACGTTTGAGTGCCTTAGATCAACCTTATTGGAAACAAGCAAACAGAGACAGAGTTTGGGAAAGTATAACAGCAAGGGAAACATCCAATTCAGAGGACGAGGCCAGTGACCCAGAGTCCATGGAAATAGACCTAGAGAATCCTATTCCCATGCCTCCAGATGAATTTATGGATTGCACCTTGTGTATTGCTAGCAGCCTTGAGTCATTAGCAGAACTGTGGATTGAACAGACCTTTTTGCTTTAAGAATGCTCATCTTTTGTGATAAATGCCAGAGAACTGTTTTGCTTATTTAAGTTGCTCTGAAGTAAGAGAATCTTTCAGTTAATCTCTCCAATCAACTGTGAAACTTTGTAACAGTATTTCTTCTTGCTTATGTTTGGTGAAACCCTGAAAGAAAGGACTTTCTTTATTTCTGTGCCTTACTGAGCCTTTGCGTTAAAGGGGAAATAAAAGCCTTAATACCCTCTACTTGGCTTATACAATTTGTTCATACAAGGAGCAGGACTTCAAAGATCAACCTGCACTTGGCCTTAAAGAGCCCTTTCCTCCTTGAAACAATTATAATGCTCAGCCTACCCTTACAGCCACTGGCCACTAGGGAGTGCTGACGAAACAGTTGTTGTTGTTAAGCGCCGTCGAGTCGGAGTCGACTCATGGCGACCCTCTGGATAGCTATCCTAAATTGTGTTCGGTCTTCAGTCAGGCGGCTCATTGTTGACAGACTGGTACCCGTAGCTTCTGTTATTGTATCGATCCATCTCATTGCTGGCCTTCCTCTTTTGCGTTGACCTTCTATCTTGCCAAGCATAATGTCTTTCTCTAATGATCTTTCTCTTCGCATGATGTGTCCAAAGTATGAAAGTCGAAGTCTTGTCATCTGAGCTTCTAAAGAAAGCTTAGGTTTGATCTCCTCTAGTACCGACTGGTTTGTTCTTCGGGCAGTCCATGGTATACACAGTATTCGCCGCCAGCACCATAATTCAAAGGCATCAATTTTCTTCCTGTCTGTCTTTTTCACTGTCCAGCTTTCACATCCATATGATGTTATTGAAAATACCATGGCTTGAAGAAGTCGAATCTTTGTATGGAGAGAGACATCTCTGCTCTTGAGAATCTTATCTAGGTCTTTCATAGCCATTCTGCCAAGAGCAATGCGTCGTCTGATTTCTTGACTGCTTGTTGCTTCTTTATTGATAGTTGATCCAAGTAGGTTAAAGTTGTTCACAATTTCAATTTCTTCTCCTTCAACGATGAACCTATTGATTATGCCAGTTGTCATGATCTTTGTCTTATTTACATTAAGGTGCAGGCCCATTTTGAGATTATGTTCTTTGATTGTGAGAAGCAAATGTTTCAGATCATCTTCACTTTCAGCCAGTAATGTGGTATCATCAGCATAGCGAAGGTTGTTGAGTCGTCTTCCACCAATCTTCACACCTCTGTTGTCTTCATACAATCCTGCTTCTCTGATGATTTGTTCTGCATATAAATTAAACAGGTAGGCGGAAAGTATGCAGCCTTGTCTTACACCTTTGCTTATTTTAAACCATTCTGTTTCTCCTTGTTCCGTTCGAACTGTTGCTTCTTGATCAATGTACAGATTGCGCAAGAGAACGATCAGGTGTTCTGGTATACCCATGCTTCTTAATGTGGCCCAGAGTTTCTCATGGTTTACACAGTCAAAAGCCTTGCTATAGTCGATAAAGCACAAATAGATATCCTTTTGGTATTCTTTAGTCTTTTCAAGGATCCATCTCACATCCGCAATGATGTCTCTCGTTCCTCGCCCTTTCCTGAACCCTGCTTGCACTTCAGGTAGTTCTTGTTCCAGGTGTGGTTGTAGTCTCTTTTGAATAATCTTCAGTAGAATCTTGCTGGCATGTGGGATCAGAGCGATTGTGCGATAATTTCCACAGTCAGTTGGATCACCTTTCTTTAGTATTGGTATAAACACAGATCTTTTCCAGTCAGTTGGCCATGATGTCTTCCATATTTCTTGGCAGAGCCTTGTGAGTACGGTAACAGCTGCATCAGATTGCTGCAATACTTCTATGGGAATGCTATCAATGCCTGGTGCTTTGTTCTTTGATAAGGCTTTCAATGCTGCTTCAACTTCTTCTTTCATCACCAATGGTTCCCGATCATAAGGTACAGGTTGAAACGGCTGTTGGTCCACTTGATCTTTATCATATAAAAACTCTGTATATTCCTTCCACCTTTTCTTGATCTTCTCAGCATCATTCAACATAGAACCTTGAGCAGCTTGTAACATTCCAATTCGAGGCTGGAACTTTTTCTTGAACCCTCGTAGCTTTAGGAAAGCCGATCTTGTTCTTCCTCTAATAGTTTCTGCTTCTATTTCCTTGCAAGTGTCATTGTAGTACTTTTCCTTGTCCTGTCTTGCTGCACGTTGGAAATATCTGTTGAGTTCTGCGATTGTCTTTCTTTCTCCTCTGGCTTTAGCTTCTCTGCGTTTCTGGGCAATTTTCAGAGTTTCTGCCGTCATCCATTTTGGCCGTTTTTGCTTTTTCACCTTTTGTAGAGACTTCTCGCTTTCTTCCAACACAACCTTCTTGATGTCATTCCATAACTCTTGCGGAGCTCTGTCATTTGTATCTAAAGCAGCAAATCGATTTTGCAGGCAGTCTTTAAATTCCAGTGGTATATTCTCAAGGTCATATTTTGCTGCATTCATGAGTGGTTTGCTCTTTTTCAACTTTAGCTTGAGTTTGCATACTAGTAGTTGATGATCTGTACCACAGTCAGCTCCAGGTTTTGTCTTTGTTGATGTTACAGAGCTGTTGACGACACAGTATGTCAGTTTATTCTCCCCAGTGTGAGTTCCATGATGCCTCACTAGTCTTCATTTTGTGCAGAAATATCTCCCACATTCCAAAAAAACTAAAGGTCTCTCCCCACTGTGGGTTTTAAAGTGCCTCACTAGCTCTGAATTCCAGTGGAAACATTTCCCACATTCAATACAACTAAACGGTTTCTCCTCTGTGTGGGTTCTATGATGCAGCATTAGTTGTGTTTTACTGATGAAACATTTACCATATTCAGTACAACTAAAAGATTTCTCACCAGTGTGGATTCTATGATGCATCACTAGATTTGCTTTCGAGAGGAAACATTTCCCACAATCAGTGCAGCTGAAAGGTTTATCCCCTGTATGGGTTCTATGATGCAGCACTAGTTGTGTTTTTGTGACAAAACATTTCCCACATTCATTACAACTAAAAGGTTTCTCCCCCGGTATGGATTCTATGATGCGTCACTAGATTTGCTTTTGAGAGGAAACATTTCCCACAATCGGTACAACAAAATGGTTTCTTCCCCGTGTGACTTCTATGATGCCGCACTAGTTCTGCTTTTGTGAAGAAACATTTCACACATTCAGTTCAACTAAAAGGTTTCTGCCCCATGTGGGTTCTATGATGCTGCTCTAGTTGTGCCTTCGTGAAGAAATATTTCCCCACATTCAGTACAATGAAAATGTTTCTACCCTATGTGTGTTCTATGATGCATCACTAGATTTGCTTTCGAGAGGAAACATTTCCCACAATCAGTGCAGCTGAAAGGTTTCTCACCTGTCTGGGTTCTATGATGCAGCACTAGTTGTGTTTTTGTGACAAAACATTTCCCACATTCATTACAACTGAAAGGTTTCTCCCCCGGTATGGATTCTATGATGCGTCACTATTTATTTATTTTATTTTATTTACAGTCTCTTCTATACCGCGCTATTCAACATCAGTGCGGTTTACAATGAACATAGAACTACACATTTCCTTGGGTACTTTGTGTTTACAATGAACAGGTATTAAAACTTGGATAACTTGGGGTAACGATTTACAATTATGCTACAAGATAGGTTTCACTTTCTTGGACTTAGACATGGGTGTTTTGTGTGGCTTGCGTGAGTGGTGCTGTTTTAGCGTTGTCTGTCGAGTAATACAGGAGGAAGAGGTGGTGTTTCAGGGCCTTCCTAAACTGGGCTAAGTCTGGGATTGCTCTGATGCTGGGAGGTAGAGTATTCCAGCAACTGGGCGCGCAAAATTTGAAGGCTCTGCCTGCTGTTGACTGGGTGCATTGGGTTATCAAGTTTGGGACTATCAGGGTATTGAGCACTACCGGTCTTCTAGGCCTATTGGAGGGTATAGTCTGGATCAACTCAGATAGTGATGAAGATGAGAGCCTGTTGATGGCCTTGAATGTCAGGAGCAAAATCTTGTATGTGAGTCTGGCTTGTATCGGGAGCCAGTGGAGATACTTTAGGATGGGCGAGACATGATCTTTCCTGGACGCTCCATGTAAGACTCTTGCCGCGGTGTTCATCGCAAGTTTTAGCGGATTCAGAGTGGTCTGAGGGAGGCCATGCAGGATTGAATTTGCATAATCAAAATGTGGTGTGATCAGTGCTTGATTAATTGTGCTGAAGTCATCCGGCTCCAGCAGGGATCGTAGGTGACTGAGGGATCGAATTTTATGGTATACCGCCCTCACTATGTTGCCTATGTGCACCTTCATGTCCAAGCGCTGGTCCAAGGTGACACCGAGATATCTGACCATGGGTTTGGTCTGGAGATCTGCTTCCTTTACCTTTAGAAAGGGCGGCATGGAGAAGTTTTGATTCCTTGTAATGAATAGTACCTCTGTTTTCTTGTGTTGAATTTGATTTGATTTCGAGAGGAAACATTTCCCACATTCAGTACAACTAAAATTTTATTTATTTATTTAAAAGGATTTTATACCACCTTCTCCTTCAATCAAGGCGGTGTACACAGCAAACAATCAAGAAATAATGTTTTTTGTGTGGATGCAGTGAAACAGTGGGTGCGTGTGCATTAGGGTGTCGCAGATTCTTGTTGAGCTATTTACAGCATGTGCTATTATACAATACTATGTACATGGAGGAAGGGGAGGGGGTTGGTCTGTGGTACTGTGTTGCTGACTAGCGAGCAGTTTATGTGACGTCCCTGTAATGTTCGATGAAGAGAGTCGTCTTGAGCTGCTTCCGAAAGTCCTTGATGTCTGTTGTTAATCGTATTTAATGTTTCTCTCCTGTATGGGTTCTATGATGCCGCACTAGATGTGTTTTCGTGAGGAAACATTTCCCACAATAAGTACAACTAAAAGATTTCTCGCCTGGGTGAGT
Source organism: Ichthyophis bannanicus (assembly GCA_033557465.1). Classification (NCBI taxonomy): domain Eukaryota; kingdom Metazoa; phylum Chordata; class Amphibia; order Gymnophiona; family Ichthyophiidae; genus Ichthyophis; species Ichthyophis bannanicus. The sequence goes on from CM066031.1 coordinate 80,223,302, forward strand.
TCTATGATGCGTCACTAGATGTGTTTTTGTGAGGAAATATTTCCCACATTCATTACAACTAAAAGCTTTCTCCCCCCATGTGGGTTCTATGATGCAGCACTAGTTGTGCTTTTCTGGGGAAACATTTCCCACAATTAGTACAACTAAAAGGCTTCTCCCCTGTGTGGGTTCTATGATGCAGCACTAGTTCTGCTTTCGTGATGAAACATTTCCCACAATCAGTACAACTAAAAGGCTTCTCCCCTGTGTGGGTTCTATGATGCGTCACTAGATGTGTTTTCGTGAGGAAACATTTCCCACATTCAGTACAACTAAAAGGCTTCTCCCCTGTGTGGGTTCTATGATGCCTCACTAGATGTGTTTTCCTGAGGAAACATTTCCCACATTCAGTACAACTAAAAGGCTTCTCCCCTGTGTGGGTTCTATGATGCGTCACTAGATGTATTTTGCTGAGGAAACATTTCCCACATTCAGTACAACTAAAAGGCTTCTCCCCTGTGTGGGTTCTATGATGCGTCACTAGATGTATTTTGCTGAGGAAACATTTCCCACAATCAGTACAACTAAAAGGTTTCTCCCCTGTGTGGGTTCTATGATGCATCACTAGATGTGTTTTCGTGAGGAAACATTTCCCACATTCAGTACAACTAAAAGGCTTCTCCCCTGTGTGGGTTCTATGATGCCTCACTAGTTCTGCTTTTGTGTGAAAACATTTCCCACAATCAGTATAACTAAAAGGCTTCTCCCCTGTGTGGGTTCTATGATGCCTCACTAGTTCTGCTTTTGTGTGAAAACATTTCCCACATTCAGTGCAACTAAAAGGCTTCTCCCCTGTGTGGGTTCTATGATGCGTCACTAGATGTATTTTGCTGAGGAAACATTTCCCACAATCAGTACAACTAAAAGGCTTCTCCCCTGTGTGGGTTCTATGATGCCTCACTAGTTCTGCTTTTGTGTGAAAACATTTCCCACAATCAGTACAACTAAAAGGTTTCTCCCCTGTGTGGGTTCTATGATGAGTCACTAGATGTATTTTCGTGAGGAAACATTTCCCACATTCAGTACAACTAAACGGTTTATCCCCCGTGTGGATTCTATGATGCCTCACTAGTACTCCTTTTGTGGGGAAACATTTCCCACAATCAGTACAACTAAACGGTCTCTCCCCCGTGTGGGTTCTAAGATGCACCACAAGTTGTGAGTTTTTGAGGAAAGATTTCTCACATTCAGTGCAGTGAAATCATTTCTCAGCCCTGTGGATTTTTCTGGTGCAATGTTACGGATTTCTTAAAAGTGAAATTTCTTCCACTTTCAGGGCTTTTAAAATATGTAGAAGGCCTCTCTGTTGTGGTAGTTCCCTCTGCTGTTTGGGTTTCCAGGTGGCTTCTTATGTGATCGCTACGACTGAAAACATGCTCACACTCAGTATGTGGAAAATGTCTCTCTTGTGTGTGAGAGGTTAGGTGGAGTGCTGGGTGCACCTCGTGTGCGAAAAGGTTTCCCCATTCTTCTCTCTTCTCCTCTCTCTTCTTTTCCTGTGTGACCCCGTCACCTGATGAACATAAAAAGAAGGCACTAATCATATGTTGGGACCACAGAGATATGTATTTCAAGGTTTCCTGATCCCCAAATCCCTGCTCTGGGATTATCCCAAATCTCTGACCAATCAGTTGTGATTAATATGACAGAGGGAGAAAGAAAGTTAATTTCTTACTTGATTTCATTTCATTTTATGATCTCTTGATGTCCCTCCTTTCATACAAAAGAGCAAAGCATTTTGCATTAAAATTAAATAATTACAAATTACTGGTCAGTATTCAAGACACCTTCTATATGTAAACAAAAAACATGACATCAGATAAAAACCATATGGCCTCTCCCTTCTGCCCTTCCATACCATCTTTGACTCTGCTCTCTTTCTCTGCAGCATCCAAAAGATAGCTAAAATCTGTCGCTTCTTTCTCTATAACAGTGATGGCTAACCTTTTTGAGCCCGAGTGCCCAAACTGCCGCACAAAACCAAAGAATTTCCTCAAAGTGCCAGCACGTCATTTGCATAAGTGGTCTTATTTGCATAAATATTTGCATAATGTTACCATACACTATCTTTTAGTAAACATGTCTCTTAATGAGTGTATGGATAAAGAAAGACTAAAAGATTTCTACATTACTATAATCCAGTGCCAACCGCCAGGCACATTAGGAACTACTACAAACGCTGCCCATTTAGAACCCATAGCAAACCCGCCATATCCTGACAGCATTACCAGGACTCACAAAGCACCATACCCTACCTATCAAAAGGCAACACTGCAAATATTAAACCAATACATTTCAGAGAATACTGGGGAAAGAGAACAAGTGGCAACGTCAAATAGGAATTTCCTCTTGTACCAAACAAAGCGCAGATGTTAATGATGCACATTTCCCAGAGCTGACATATTCCAGTTAATAAATTCAAAATAAAGAGATATCTTTCTACCTTTTGTGCATTTTTTTTTTCAGTTGCAATTGGTCCAGCCACCTTCTTCTGGTTTCTTCATGTTTTCTGCTAACTCTCCATCGTCTGCTGTCCATTTGTCCTTTCTTCTTTCTTCTAGTTTTTTTTCCATTCTCTCTCTCTCTCTACATCTGCTTTAACATACTAATCTTTCTCCTTTTGCTCTTTCCTCATTCCTATTTCATCCACACAAATTTTACCCCTCCATCCTCAATCCCCAATTACTCTCCCAATACCTGGCCAATTGTAGATTTTTCATCCCTCCTACACAAAATATTTTTCCCCTCTCCATTTTACTCTCCCAGCCCCATCCCATTCTAATCCTCCCCCAACATCAGCTCCCTTCTAGTTCCAGTCTCACCCAGCATCCATTCCCTTCTAGTCCCTGCATCAGCCCATTTCCAGTCCAAGTCCCTTCATCAGCTCATTTTCAATCCTAGCCCCCCCATCAGCCCATTTCTACTCATTTCCTAGCCCCACCATCAGCCCATGTCAAATCATAGCTCCCCTCCACTCAGCCCAATTCCAGTCCAAGCCCCCCATGAGCCTACTTCCAGTTCTAGCCCCTCCATGAGTCCATTTCAATTCAAGCCCCCACCACAGCCCATTTCCAATCTTAGCTCCCCCCAACAGCCCATTTCCAGTCCTATCCTAGCTTTTCCATCAGCCCATTTTCAGTCCTAGCTCCCTTCCCTCACAGCCCATTTCCATTCCAAGCCCCCTCCCCATCAGCTATTTGCAGTTCAAGCCTCCCCTTCCACTCAGCCCATTTCCAGTCCTAGCAACACCCCAACCCATTACCAGTCCTAGCCCCCCGTCAATCAACTTCCAGTCCTAACCCCCATCACCCCATTTTCAGTTTAAGCCCCCCCCTATAACCCTTTACCAGTCCTAACCCCCCATCAGCCCATTTCCAGTCAGCCCCCCATAGCCCATTGCCAGTCCTAAACCCCCCCATCAGCCCACAGCCCATTACCAGTCCTAACCACATCAGCCCACCTCAAGTCCTAACCCCTCCCCATCAGCCCATTTCCTGTCCTAGCCCCCCCCATAACCCATTATCAGTCCTACACCCCCATCAGCCCACTACCAGTCTTAACCCCCCCATAGCCCATTACCAGTCCTAACCCCCCCCATCAGCCCACTACCAGTCTTAACCCCCCCCCCATAGCCCATTACCAGTCCTAACCCCCCCATCACCCCATTTCCAGACAGCCCTCATCAGCTCATAGCCCATTGCCAGCCCTCATCAGCCCACAGCCCATTGCTAGTCTTAACTCCCCCCCATAGCCCACTGCGTCTTAACCCCCCTCCCCAGCCCACTGCCAGTCTTAACCCCCCCTCCCTAGCCCATTGCCAGTCTCAACCCCCTCCCTCCCTCCCTCCCTAGCCCATTGCCAGTCTCCACCACCCTCCCTCCCTAGCCCCTTTCCCGTCTCAACCCGCCTCCCCCCCCTCCCTCTCCCATTGCCAGTCTTAACCTCCCTCCCTCCCGAGCCCATTGCCAGTCTCAACCCCCCACCCACCCTAGCCCATGGCCAGTCGCAACCCCCCTCCCTCCCTAGCCCATTGCCAGTCTCAACCCCCTCCCTCCCTCCCTCCCTAGCCCATTGCCAGTCTCAACCCCCCTCCCTCCCTAGCCCATTGCCAGTCTTAACCTCCCTCCCTCCCTAGCCCATTGCCAGTCTTAACCCCCCTCCCTCCCTCCCTCCCTAGCCCATTGCCAGTCTTAACCCCCCTCTCTCCCTCCCTAGCCCATTGCCAGTCTTAACCCCCTCTCTCCCTCCCTAGCCCATTGCCAGTCTTAACCCCCCTCTCTCCCTCCCTAGCCCATTGCCAGTCTTAACCCCCCTCCCTCGGCTCATGGCAATAAAAAAAAAAAAAAAGCTGCCTGCTGCCGCCGCGGCGGCATGGAGTGTCCCGCGGGGCTCCCTCTGCCCGGCGGGACTCTCCCGGCGCTGCTCAGCCCCTCTCTGCCGGCTTGCAGAGACGCGAAGGGAGAGAGAGTCTCCCTCGCATCTCTCTTAAGCCCGCAGGGGCAGATGGGAAATTTCCCATCAGCTCCTGCGGGCTTAACAGAGACGCGAGGGAGACTCTCCCTTCGCGTCTCTGCAAGCCGGCAGAGAGGGGCTGAGCAGCGCCGGGAGAGTCCCGCCGGGCCGAGGGCGCCCCGCGGGACACTCCATGCCGCCGCGGCGGCAGCGGGCAGCTTTTTTTTTTTTTTTAATGTGCGACCTTCCCGCGTGCCAGCTGCAAGGCCTTCGCGTGCCACAGCTGGCACGCGTGCCATAGGTTCGCCATCGCTGCTCTATAACAACATCAGAAACATCTGTCCCTTGCTTTCTACACACACTACTGAACATTTGAATAGCGCTACAAGACATACGCAGCGCTGCACAGACACATGTAAAAGACAGTTCCTGCACATCAGAGCTTAAAATCTAGTCAAGACAAACAGCACAGTAGCTGTAGACATGGGATACAGCTATGGGGAATAGTAAGGAAACACAAAGGAGATCAGGCGACTCAATCTACAAAAGCAGCAGCGAAGAGATGAGTTTTGAGCCTCAATTTGAGAAGGGCCAGTGAAGGCGTCAGACATACAGACTTAGATAGTTTATTCCAGGTATAAGGTGTAGCAAGGCAAAAGGAGCAAAGTCTGGAGTTAGCAATTGAAGAGAAGGGCATAGATAGAAGAGGATTTATTTATTTTATTTATTTATTTACATTTCTTTTATACCGCGCTATTCAACATCAGTGCGGTTTACATGAAACTGAAAATACACACAGAAGATCAAGCTGTTCTGTGTTTACAGAGAACAGGAATGGAAACTTGGATAACATGGGGGTAACTATTGAAAGAAGTGCGGAATTTCCCGAGGAGGGGTGTAGGGAGAGAAAAAGAGAGGAGAGGTAGTGAGGAGCTGCAGAGTGACTGCACTTATAGGTCAGCAGGAGTAGTAGTTTGGCAATGAAGTGACTTGAGAAGAGGGGTAATATGACCATGACGAGGCTGGCGGAAGATTAGCTGTGCAGAAGAGTGTTGAAGAGATGAAAATGTTTTATTATCCTCAGAGACTAAGAAGAGAGGTAGGGGAGACAAGGATTAAAGAGAAAATATGAAGCTCAGTTTTGGCCATGTCCAATTTCAAGTGAGACATCCAAACAGCAATGTCAGAAAGGCAGGCAGAGATCCGGGCCTTGATTGCTGTAGAGATTTCAGGTGTAGAGAGGTAGATCTGAGAGTCATCAGCGTAAAGATGTTACCGAAACCATGGGAGGAGAAGAGTGCACTAAGGGACTGGGTATAGAAAGAGAAAAGGAGTGTACCCAAGACAGATCCTTGGGGTACAGCAAGTGACAGTGGGATAGCAGCAGAGGAGAATCCATCAGAACCAACACTGAAAGAGTGATAGGAGAGATAAGATGAGAACCGGGACAGTACAGAGCCCTTAAAACCAAGCGAGGACAAGCTATCGAGGAGTAGCAGTAGTAATACTTTGGAGGAAAGATGGGAGAGAGGAGATATGACAGAGATGTTTAAATATCTCCGTGGCATAAATGCTCAGGAGGAGAGCATATTTCGATTGAAATCAAGCTCTGCAATGAGGGGACAATTTATTTTATTTATTTAACACATTTTTTATACCACCTTCTTGTACATTCAAAATGATTTACATTAAAACAAACATTACAGAGAACTCAATGTGTAAACTTAGGTAGGGGTGACATGTAGGTTTTGCACAGAGGCAAACCATATATATTGCAACATATGTACAAGGGTTAGATATTGTTTTAGGCATGTGAGATGAGGGGGAAGAATTAGGTATTGTCTCTGACGTGACTGGTGAAAAGGAAGGTTCTGAGATGTTTTCTGAAGTCCTTTAAGTCCTTGGTTGTCCTAATCTTCTCTAGGAGAGAATTCCAGATGGCGGGTGCCGCTAATGAAAGCCCTCTTCATTGGTGTAAGAACTAGGAGTTGAAATGGTGCCTCTGGTGCTCTGTCTCTTAGGTTTGCTGTATAATTTTGTGCATATCAGTACCTGTACAATTCCAGCTGTTAAGTTGTTTCTTATCTTGAAGGTAGTCAAGGCAAACTGGTTGTAAGTAGATGTTGAAGAGGAGAGAAGGCAGAGAAGACCCTTGCAGGACTCCCTGTGTTGTGTTGAACAGAGTGGAGGTGTTTGAACCAACTTTGACCTTTTGTTGTCTGTCGCTAAGGTAGGATTGGAACCAGTTGTGCTGTGAAGTCCAATGTTAGTTAGTCGGTTTAAGAGGATGCTGTGTGATACCGTTTCGAAGGTCTTGGAGATGTCAACAAAGACAAGTAGGAATCCGTTTTTTATGTTGTTAATTCCTCTTAGGTGTACTGTATGTTGAACAGATGTATGAGGAGGGTCTCAACACTATGGTTGGGATGAAATTCATGTTGGCGTGGAGCCAGAGGAGCATACAGGTCAATGTGGTCTTGCAATTGTCTCTCCTCCACCTTTTCAATTATTTTGGATAGAAAGGGCAGGCTGAAAAGAGGGTGGAAAGTTGCAGGATCAGAGCTGTTGTTGAGTTGGTTTTTTTGGATGAGTCAGATGTTAACTTGTTTGAGAGCAGGGGACATGTATTCTTGAGATAGGGATGAGTTTATGGTGTTCTGGATACAGTTAACAACTTTGTCCTTGACTGATTTGATCCACATGACCGGGCAGGGGTCAGTTCAGTACCATTGTGTTTGACATTGGGTTCTGCAGTTGAAGTTTTGGAGGTGTTTGGCAGTGAAGTTCTTAAGGGTGGTTTGTTCTTCTTGATGAGGAAATCTGCAAAGATTAGGGGATGGATAGTGCCTTTTTTGTGAGATGGATCCTTCATGAGGGTGCGGACAATTTCAAATAGCTTTCGAGGCTTGTTGCTGGCTTTTAAGATAAGGTTGGTGTGGTATTCTCATTTGTGCTCGTTTGATCAGATCATTGTAGTGTCTTTGCATTTTCTGGTATTGAAGAAGGGCAGCTTATGACCAGTTCTATCCTTTAAATCTTCTTTCAGAGTGGGGTATTCTCTGTGATTTTCCTTGTTGGGGGAGGTGAATCTTGAAGTGTATAGCATGGTGATCTGACCAGGGTATTGGTATGGCAAGAGGGGTCATGCTGTGCTGTGAGCGAAGATTCTTTGGGACAAAGATGAGGTCCAGAGTAGAGCCTCAACGGTGAGAGGGACTCTTGAGGATTTGGCAGAAGTTAAGTGATTCCATTGCCTTGTGAAAGTAGCTTCTTCTCAGCTAGGTGCAAAGCTCAGGTTTAGGTCACCTAGTAGTATAAGCGACTTATGAGGAGAGCTGGCCAAACATATGGCTTTGAGGATGTTGGATGTCTCATCAGCGGGAGTGTTTGGGGCTCTGTTAGATGTCTGTTTTCTAACATGATTAAGTCACAGTGTTTGTGGCTTACAGATCAGGATATTTTAAATTTAAATTTAAGGTCTGTTCACACCTCTCTTGTGGGTGTGCGGGGAGTTGAAGGCAGTATGGGATCATGGAGTGATCTGAGATAGAATGACCTTGTCAGGGCTTTATAGCCAGGATTCAGAGATGCAGAGGATGTCAGTTTGGGTGATATTGAATATAGCCTATGAAGGTGTTTGTCTTGTTTCTGATGGACCTAGCATTGATTAGCCCAATGTTAATAGGAGTGATTAGTGTGTGTAGAGTATGGTAGCCAGTTGTGTGAATGTTGGTTTCAATTCTTATTAACATGGGGGTTGGCATGCTTATGAGGATTCACCCATATGTGTGGGTGGCAAGGTTTGTGTAGTAGGGGAGGTTGTAGGGCTGTTGTGGCTATGTTTATGGTATAGGTAGCTGTTGACGAATGGCAGAGTAGATTCCAGATGAGAAGGGCATACAATACTAGGTTGGCTGGCAACATTGGATTCCATGGCATTATAGCAGTTTTATGCTTTTTGGTAGTATCATAGGAGGGTAGGGGTGGGGCTCTTTCAGCAGTGAGTTTCATTTCTGATGAGTGGTACTTACAGTTTGTTGTTTTCTTGATGAAAGTGTGACCTGATACAATCCAAAGTGTCTATGAGATGTGTGGGGCGAGGGTTGTCTGCTTGTGCTAGGGGTGAGGTCAGCAGTGAGGTCTTTGAGGTTGTTGAGGTTTTTCGAGGTTGCTGGGCTCAGTGTTGGCAGCTTTTTGTTTGGGTTGAGATGGTTTTTGCATATCTGCCTGCGTGCCATGCCAAAGGGCCCACCAGGTGCAGGCGCGGCTGATGGCACTTCTTTTTTTAAGTAGCTGTGGTGGGCCCTGATTGGACTAGAGATGGACAGCGGGAAGGGTTTCAGCCTCCTGCTCTCTTTCCTGATGCCGATCGGGGTTCTGGGTCCGAGGGTGCAGTCCTGCAGCACTTGATGGATGAGGGTGAAAGGGGATAGACTCAGGAGTAATATGCGGAAATATTTCTTTACGGAAAGAGTGGTAGATACATGGAATAAATTCACAGTGGACGTAGTAGAGACGAGGACAGTATCTGAATTTGAGAAAGCAGGGGACACAAACAGATGTGCTGCTGAGAAAAATATACATAAGCACAACAGGAAGCAATGTAGAGTGAGACTGACTGAAGATATGACGGACTATTTTATTTTTTAAGTAATGTACTAAGATATTCCTCAAGGGATGAAGTTATAGGAACCATCTATATATGTATGTGGTAAGGTGGGACGTGTCCCGTGGGATCCTTGAACCCAGCACCCCTGGGTTCACCGGACTCATCCCCCACTCCGCTTTCCAGGATCTCTATCTAGAGTTGAATTATATAATGATGATTTATTAAATACTGCTTATTGTACCTGGTGGGTACTGGGTGTTAATATGTCTGGAAATTGCTATGTGAGCACATTTTCTGGACGTGTCCTATCTCTGGAACCTGGAAGAATGGTAGATACAGTATAATAGATCAGCCCCACTGTCTGCTAGACATGTAGATACAGTCGTACAGTCCTTACCCAGGGAGAACAGAGTCTCATAATTCTCCTTCATCACCTCCCTGTAAAGCTCCTTCTGCCCTTCATCTAAATACTCCCACTCCTCCTGGGAGAAAAAGACAGCGATGTCCTCAAATGTCACCCGCATCTGAAACACAAACCAGAAACACACTCAGGGACACGTGGAGTTGCTCAGAGTACATTAAATGTTGGCTGGCTTTATTCTCCTCCCCTAGAAATCCAAGGGAGCTCTGCATTTAAAACCTGTAGCAACAGTCCCTGAAACTATTACTGATCTCTAGAGCACCGGCGGTGGAAGCATACTGAGTGGATCTCTCTGGCTACGTTTTTATTCTTTTTCTTTTGCATGCTTTGAATAGTTTTAGCTGTCTGTACCTCGTCGGTCATTTGGAATTATTGTAATTGCCCTTCTTTACTTACTGCCTGTGTTTAACATAGTAACATAGTATATGACGGCAGATAAAGACCAGTATGGTTCATCTAGTCTGCCCAGCAAGGCAGCAAGAGTCGGTGCACCTGCCGCTCCGTGCAGATCATTTCTCCCCATGCCTTTGTTTAGGGGTGTATCAACCGCTCTGTGTAAGTCACCCTATTTGTTGATATATAAGAGAGAGTTATGTTTATTTAATTTTTTTTAGCAAAGAGTTCAAATCTTCAACCTGTTCTAGAAAAGTAACTTTAAAAGAATATGTTTGGCCTGTATTGCAAAGGCAAGTTTGTGCTTTGGGAAGTAACAGCTGCCCTGCAGGGTCTCTGGCTTAGGAAGTCAAACTCGTAGCTTACTGCCACTTATTTCTCTCCATCCTTCCCCTCATCCACCCACCCCAGGATTGGAAGTTCTTAGTCACCCCAAGACACACAGTCGCTTTTCATAACTTTAGTGGAAAGCACTTCTCTATTGCTTTTCATCTGACAACTGCCCCATATTTGATACACTAATCAAAGTTATTTTTAATCAGTGCAACAGCTGTGGTGCTTTAATCCTCAGGAAAACAATTTGGAGCCTTTGAGATTGTCCTATCCATCTGAAGCTATCTGCTATTGAAAAATAATTGATTCAATTGAGGAAAGACTTAGCTGCAATGAAACAAACCTCCCCCAAGATACAGCTTGCAAACAATTCATGCAACTCCCTCAGAAAATCCAGGAAAGCAAAAATAAATGGATGTCAGTGGTTCTGGCCGATTATGATGCATTACGCAGAGACACCAACTCCACCTCAAAATACCCTTGCAGAATACTTTCTCTGCCTTGGTAGATAAGGATTCTCCATTAATGGAAACTGATGTGGCCTTAGACAAGAAAGTCAACATCAGTTTACAGACATCTAAAACATATTGACAAAGAGAGGGGCTTAGCTCAATGATCATCTCTATCAGCCCTTTTATTTAAAATTTATCTCCAGCCAATCTGTAGTATCTTCCATAAGTTTAAAGTGGAGTATCACATCTATGCAGATGATATAGCATTATATCTCTCATTTGAAATTGCAAGCCCTAACCTCCATCTGATCATTTATTTATTTAACTGAACTTATATACCGCCTTTCAAGAATCAAAGCAGTTTACAGTAAAACTTGAAAATAAGAGAAAAATACAATTAACAAATAATAAATTAAAATAAAATACAGAGTAAGTTGAAACAAATGTTAAAATGTTCTAGAAACTAATACATGATGAGTAATACAACTCTCTAAATTAAAATTTATTATAATTATATTTAAGAAATTAAATTGCCAAAATAGTCCTTAAATTGAAATGTTTTTAAAAGTTTTCGTAAGCACTTTGGATCATCTGAAGATCTAATTAAAAGAGGAAGTGAATTCCATAAAGAGGGGGCAAAAAGAGTAAAAGCTTCTTTGAAGTAGATACACTGCAAGATTTAGATTCAGAGGGAGTAAGCAGCAGATTCTTAGAGATACTTCTCCGTGTTCTTTTATCAGGAATAATTTGGATAACTTCTTTCAGGCAAGAAGAGGATTCTGAATGAATTGATTTAAATATTGTATGAATGGCTTTGAATTTCATCCTACTCTCTATAGGAAGCCAATGTAGAAGTTTTAAGATTGGCGTAATAGGCTCTTTAATTGATACTTGTAGAATAATTCTTGCTACTGTGTTGTGAACTAGTTGGAGCCTATTAATAATTTGCTAAGGAAATCCCATAAACAAAGGGGCATGTTTACTAAAAGCCGCCAATGTGCGCAGCCGCACAATAGCGCACTAAAAGCGGTTTTAAGAGTGCTTAAGCGCCCCGCAAATGTGCGAGGAACCCCCGCACCCGTGCGCGTCACACTAACGGGTGCTGCACAAGTACGGACCCGCAAATGTCCGATAGAGGCGTGGAAAGGCAAACGGAGGGCGGAGGAAGGCTCCGGAGGGGTGGAGAGAAGGGGTTGATGGGCGGGGAAGGGGAGGGGAGAGGCGCCCCGCACATTATCGGGGCTGAATTTCAAAGGAAAAATAGCGCGAGTGAATCACTCGCGGTAGAATGCATTTAAAGGGAAGAGAAACCATTTCCGTCAGCAATGTACAGCAAAACCGGGGAAACCTGAAAAACGTGAGCAGTGTGATACATGTGCACAGCCCAAAAGTGGACTTAAAAATAGAAAAGGGCCACAACAAAAATTGTAAAAATAGGAATTCAGCTGGGGAACAGTTATAGTAATGGGAAAAACTAAAAAACACACCCAGGAAAGCTCCAGCAAAAAGAAATGAGTTTTGGAAAGGTGTACGGAGCTGAGACTCTTCCAAAAAACATTTCCTGTTTGTTGGAGCTTTCCTGGGAGTGTTTTCTATGGTTGCCCATTAATATCACTGTTGGCCAGCGTGGTGATATTGTGTCCCCCATTTTCCGTGGTCATTTACGTGGTTTATGTGCACGTTTGTCACCAGACAGGGTGTATGTGCCCACAGTAAATATGCGTAGAGCAGGGTTTGCGACTCCATCCTGCCAGGTTTACTACCTCCAGGGGCTGCACTGTCTCTGTGGGCATAGTGTGGTGCAGCGGACAGAGCCAGTATCTCTAGGGTCAGAGGTTCAAATCCCAGCTGGGGCACTTGCCAGCCCAGTCCCTATATCTTACCCACCACTAAACAAAGATAGCACAGAAACCCTTGTATTGCAGGGAATTTAAGCATGGGGAAAACACCCATATTTTACCCAACACCGCACACACACCACAACAATGGGCATTACCTACAGCCAAGTCCCCCAAATGCAGTCCCGTACTGCCACATTGCAATCATGTCATATGCTTTTTCTGAGAGAAGCTCATGCCAGCATGTTGGCGGACGAGTACATGTGGTTCCGGGGGGCAGTGGCTGCTAGCCACAGAAGACAGAGGCCTAGCCATGTGCAGGCTGGCACAGTCCACTCCAATAGACAGGCCCTGCCGGATCCACAGTCATGGATGTTCCAGGGAATCCAGCCAATCTGTGGCTACACAGTGATGCAGTGCACACAGACAGTGCATGCAAGAACAGAAGGTCACAGGATCAAAGCCCAGCTGGGGCTACCACCAGTCCTGCCCACATATTTTTCCCACAACTAAACAGTGATAGTAAGGACACACCTTTCGTGGCGAGGACATATGCAATGGTACTACGTCTATCTTTTACCCCACTGAGCACAGACACCATGAACAGGGGCAGTACCTAGAGCAGAATCTCCCAAATGCAGTCCTGGTGGGCCACACACCAGTCAGGTTCCATGCTGCCACTCATACAAATGCCTGTGCTGTATATCTATGCACCACCCCCATGGCATGTAGATGTAGCTCATGCATATTCATGAGGGACAGCAGGAAAACCCGAACAGTGTGATGCAAACCTGGACTGGAGTTGGGAATCCCTGCCGTAAAGCAGCAGCCAACAGGGCCAGACACACCCACACCCACACCCACAGGCCCCATTGGCCAATGTCTCCTGGAGAGGTAGAACATTGGACCCTGCGTGCAACTCCCAATACTAGCACCTGCATACCTTAGCAATGTCACCCTGCACCTGAGGTATACGGTACACAGCTCTGAGACGTTTGCTAGGAGTACTGGCAGATAGATATCCATACGTTACACACATACTGCTAGTTGACCCCATCAGAACAATCTGTGAGGTGTTTGCGGTGCGTGCACCAGGCCTGTCCTCTGACGGTGTTTACCACCCTGGGGAGTGACCCCCAGCAGTACTGCATACCATATCCATGCCTTGGCGTGCACAGGACCGGTTTGGTGGGCAAGGCTAATTACCTCCTCAATAGTAGCACCATGATGGCATAGGTGTGGAAGTGTGTGTCTGTCTATACCAGGGGTGGGCAAACCTGGTCCTGGAGGGCCGCAGACCAGTCAGGTTTTCGGGATATCTCTAATGAATATGCATGAGATATATATGCATTAGAGATATCCTGCCAACCTGACTGGTATGTGGTCCTCCAGGGCTGGATCTGGAGACCCCTGCCTTACACCTCTGTCATTTAAGATTGTGAGTGGACAAGGTGCAGATGTCCAAGACATCAAAAAGGTTAGATAGAATTTGTCACAGTCCTCCTCACTTCTCACCACCACCAAAAAATTGTCTATTAGACAACTTTTTAGTGATCGTGAGAATCGAGGAGGAATGTGACACATTCTATATACCCTTTCGATGTCTAGGACATCTGTACCTTGCCCACTCACGATCTTAAATGACAGAGGTGTAAGGCAGGGGTCTCCAAATCCAGCCCTGGAGGGCCACAAACCAGTCAGGTTGGCAGGATATCTCTAATGCATATATATCTCATGCATGTTCATTAGGGATATCCCGAAAACCTGACTGGTCTGCGGCCCTCCAGGACCGGAGGTGCCCACCCCTGGTCTATACAGTGGGTGTTGGCTGCAAGCCCCTTCCACAGCCCACACTGCCAGCACTGTTGCCAGTATTGGCCTGCCAATGTGCATAATGAGCAGCAAGGGACCATGGGTACATCCCAGACAGGGTGGGCTGACCAGGATGCAGCTGCACAGGGCACTGGCAGGGACATGGTAGTGCCCGGCCACCACCTACACCAGGGGTGGGCACCTCCGGTCCTGGAGGGCCGCAGACCAGTCAGGTTTTCGGGATATCCCTAATGAACATGCATGAGATATATATGCATTAGAGATATCCTGCCAACCTGACTGGTTTGTGGCCCTCCAGGGCTGGATTTGGAGACCCCTGCCTTACACCTCTGTCATTTAAGATCGTGAGTGGGCAAGGTACAGATGTCCTAGACATCGAAAGGGTATATAGAATGTGTCACATTCCTCCTCGATTCTCACCACCACCAAAAAGTTGTCTAATAGACAATTTTTTGGTGGTGGTGAGAAGTGAGGAGGACTGTGACAAATTCTATCTAAGCTTTTTGATGTCTTGGACATCTGCACCTTGTCCACTCACAATCTTAAATGACAGAGGTGTAAGGCAGGGGTCTCCAGATCCAGCCCTGGAGGGCCACAAACCAGTCAGGTTGGCAGGATATCTCTAATGCATATATATCTCATGCATATTCATTAGAGATATCCTGAAAACCTGACTGGTCTGCGGCCCTCCAGGACCAGGTTTGCCCACCCCTGACCTACACAGACAGGGTGACCTCTGTATGTGCTGCTGGGTGATCACTCTCACCCTGAGTGTGCAGTGATGGCAGCATGGCTAGGCACCCCCATAGTGCTATAATTGTGTTTCTCTCATGTGATATATATGGGTTTTCTGTTGGGGCCTCTTCACTGACTTATCTGCTTGTGTGTGCTGCCACCCCAGTTGTGGGTGCATGCATTTCCATCAGGACCAACCAGCAGACTGTGCACAGATGGTTTGTGTCTTGATGGGTGCAGTGGCTGATGGCTTGCTGCAGGAGAATATCAGATAGTGGTGGGGGTGCATCTGTGAATATCCAGGCCTAATGTCTGTCTGATATTGTGTTATGGATGTTTGTGGAGCTGCTTGGACTGCCCTGTAGGGTGTCTGTTCCCCAGCAGGACTGGGGTTGATGGTCCACTTTGCTGCCATCGGTGGGGGGGGGGGGGGGAAAGAGAGAGAAAGATGGGGATCTGTTGGTGGGAGGCTGTGTTTTGTCCACGGGGGGTGGTGTTCCAGTAACTGAGGCAGACAGAGATCTCCAAGATGTTTATGCAGCACATACCTATTTCACAGGTTATTGCTGCTTTGGAGCTCTGGCATGGCCACATTCAGCCATGGAAAGTGTTGTGGACCTGGTCCTGGGCGCAACATCACACACTCAGGGTGAGCACAGTTACCACACAATGTGATGTTGTTTTAGCTACTCTTTGCCGTTTGTCCACCCACTCAGAACACCCTACCAGGCCGAGGTGCTGTGTGGGTGCACACGGACACGTCCCCCTACCAGGCCGGGGAGCTTTAGGGGTGCATTTCCCATCCTGTGTGCATCTGTGGACAGCTGATTTGCATTTGCAGTGCATCATGGGTACGGGTGGCCTAACCCTATCCTGTTTACAACAGCAGACTGTCTGTGAGGTGACTTGCAGGCTATCTGCAGCCAGTCAGGGACTTGCTTACAGCTGTAGCACTATGGTTATGTCACTTCCTGTACAGCCAGAGGTCATGGGTTCAAACCCACACTGGGGTTCTGTGTTAGGGGTGTCCAAAGCTTTTTTTTAAATTTACTGTACATATGTTGATGCCAGCAATTACACCCTCAGCGTACTGTACCCATAAGGTGCCTCTGCGAGTGCTTTATGGGGCGCCCTATAGGGCACTTTATGGTTGCCATCCATATAGGGTGCACTATACATTATCCTGTGTCGCAACATACATGCTGCCCTATAGGGGACATTCTAGGGTGCCTTGGCGGATGGTGCACTGTAACATGTGCCTTATGGCCCGCTTTATGTTAACATGCTGTGAGAGTGGGTTTGCTAGTAGTTATCACAAAATAAAATTAATAAGCCTCCTACAGCACTCCACAACATAAAACATACTGCCTCAGCTGCCCTTTTTCACAGGGCACTGTGAGGGATTGAACCTGTGGCCCCTGCACCATTGGTCAGTGTCTTAACCATTGTGCTGTGGCTGTGTTCCTTTGCTTTAGCATCAGCGCGCCGCCTTATGCTCATCAGCGCGCCGTCTTGTGCCGCCCAAAATTAACAGCACCTTAACGTGCACTGTGTCCTACAGCAATAATGCCCATAACAGGTCATGTTTCATCATGCCGTGTTCATTGGGCACAGCGGGGGATCAAACCCATCATCCCTGCATGGGTGGCTGGTGTCTTAACCATTGTGCTATGGCTCTGTTCCTGTTCTTGCACATCAGCGCGCCACTTCTGCCGCACACTATTAAACTGCCTCCTCATACATCAGCAAGCAGCCTTATGCCCATCAGCGCGCCGCCTCCTGCTGCCCACAATTAACAGTGCGCCACCTTGTGCCGCCCAAAAATAACAGTGCGCCGCCTTGTGCCGCCCAAGAGCAGTGCGCCGCCTTATGCTGCCCAACAGGAGCAGTGCGCCGCCTTATGCCACCCAACAAGAGCAGTGCGCCGCCTTATGCCGTACAAAATGTACAGTGTGCTGCCTTATGCCGTACAAAATTATGCTGCCTCCTGAAGCACTTTTACACATTCAAGGTGGTGCCTTAGCTGGCCTTTTCTGTTGTGCACAATGGGGGATTGAACCTGTGGCCCCTGCACCATTGGTTAGGGTCTTCACTGTTGTGCTACGGCTCTGCTCCTATATGTGCCCAGCAGTGCCCCACTTAGCCTTCCCACGCGCTAATGTGGGCCCCGCACATTAACGCGACGCGCACACGTACGGTCGTTTTTTTTCCTTGTTCTGCCTGAACCGCCCACTCCTTATATGGCACACGCACACTAACGGGGACCCGCACATTTTCGGAGTTTAGTAAACATGCCCCAAAGTGTTACAGAAATCCAAATGAGGAGATATCATTGCCTCAATTACTGTTCTAAAGTCACTTGGAGATAGGAGTGGTCTTAAATGTTGGAACATATTTAATTTTGAAAAAATAGCTTTTGTTACATTGTGCGCATGTTTGGAAAAATTGAGTTGTTGATCGAGTATAACACTCAAGTATCTAACTTCTGTTTTAACTTGTATGTTTGCTTCCTTTAAAATTAGTACATCCAGAGGAACAAAAAAATTGTCTTTTGAAATAAAAAGACTTTCTGTATTGTCAAAATTTAAATACATGTTCTGATCTGCTAGCCAAGTGGTGATATTGCTGAAACATTAATTTATTTTATTTAATTGTAGCTGCTTGGTATTGAAATGGGTATATAACATAATTTATCAGCATAAAGGTGATAATAAATGCCATGACTCTTGATTATATTACGAATAGGTTGGATGTATAAATTAAAAAAGGAGAGATGATAACCTGGACCCTTGAGGAATGTCTATTTTTTTTGAAAAAATGGTTTTGATAAAGTATTACCCATCTTTACTTGGATCGATCGATTTGATAGATATGATTTAAACCAAGAGAAAACTTTATCTTTCGAACCAATTTCTTGCAATCTAAATAAAAGCTAATCATGTAAGATGGAGTCATAAGCCGATGATATATCAAGAAAAATTAAAATGAAACCAGAAATGGGTTTTTCAATTCCTTTGAGAAGCTTGTCCATTAATGACAAAAGAAGAGTTTCAACACCCTGTCCAATTCTAAAACCATGGTGTTCAGGATCAAGTGGGGCAAAGCTGTCTACATGACTTGGAAGCTGGAGTTGAGCTGCCTTTTCTAATATTTTTGTCATAAAATGTAGGCTTGAGATTGGTCTGGATGAGCTTGGTTTAGAAATGTCAAGCTTCTTACCTTTAAAAAGAGGACGAATAGAGGCACTCGTTAGGGTTGTTCAAGTGATAGTTTAGCTCCCGATATTCTGAATCTAATTAACTTATCACGAGACAACCAAATCCATGTGGCTGGTCAAGGATCCAAAGCAGATGTTGTAGTATATAATGACTTTATTATATCTTCTAGTTGTCTAATGGTTATAGTAGTGAATTTATTCCAATCTTGAATAGTGGAAAAAGTAAAAGAATAAAAATGACACAAAGGTAATTTAGAGATGCCCACATTTTCGTTATAGAATTTAGCCATTGTAGATGCATTTGGGGCAAGCATAGAATTGACTTCCTTTGGAATGATTGTTAACTTTTAACTATGTTAAATAATTCTCTTGGTTTATTTAAAGCAGCCATAATCAATTTCATATGATAATCAAATTTTTTTTACTATTTAACAATGCTTTGTATTCTTCGAGAATATTGAAGAAAGTTAATTTATCTGTTAAATTCTTATGTTTCCTCCATTTCCTTTCTGACCTTCTAAGTTTTCTTTTTAATAGACGAACCTCTTTTGTGTACCAAACTGCTCCAACCCTTGTATGAAACTTATGAATTTTGAAGTTATTAGAAACTGAAGCTGCTTGAAAGAATGATGAAGTCCATCTGTTAATGAGGAAATCAGTATCCCTCGAGTCAATTTGAAGCTAAGGAAGAATTTTTTTCAAAAACTGATCCTTGTCAAATTTGCAGAACTTTCTACGTTGATAAGAAGATTGATTTGTATTTGATCTACTGGGAAGGAAGGTGATTTTAAACTGGATAATGTGGTGATCAGACCAAGGAATATGTTGTATTTGTACATTTGAATCAGAAATATTGCTTGACATCTCTTGAAAGATAAATATGAGATCTAGAGTGTTTCCTTTAATATGAGTTGGTTGTTGAACTATTTGTTTGAAACCCATGGCATCCAATGAATCCAAGAAATTCTGTGTTAAATGTGAAGCAATAAGAAGGTAAGTTTAAGTCACCTAGAAAGATTATGAATCTATTGTCTGAAATTTTTTTTATAAAGAAAATCAATTATATTAAAAAGATCTTTACCATTTGAAGAAGGGGGCCTATAAATTAAGAGTAATAACATACTCTTGTTTTCAACTAAAAGAGCATCCATATTTACGGAAATTCACTTGGACCTTTAGAAAGTTGCAATTCCTTCTTTGTTAAAGTAGTTACTCCTCCTCCTCTTTTATTTAATCTTTGATAATTAAAGATGTCGTAGCCTAATGGCTTTGATTAAAACCGTATTGTTAACTGTTAACCATGATTCAGTTATAAAAAAAGAATATCCAAGTTCTCCCAGGACAAGCAGGATGAGTCAGCCACAAGTGGTGACGTCATCCAACGCAGCCTAAGACAGAAGTACTCTCATTAGCCCAGAAGGCTTTAGCCTTCTGGGCATGGCTAGTGGCCTCACTTCCAGATCCGCCCCTAGCTGGTCAGATTTTCGTCTTCCACCTTGCCAGCAAGACGTTTTTTTATTTTGCTCTCATCACCTCACCTCTACAATGAAGCAACCAGGCTTCAAAACGTGTACGGGGTGCTCCAGGAAGATGGCTAATTCCGACACTCATCATCTTTGCCTTCAGTGTCTGGGTAAGGAGCACCCTGTTGAAGACTGCTCTGCTTGCGGCCGTATGTCTCCCCGGGCCCGCAAGTTCCGCAAGCGTGCCCTCCGGGAGTTGTTCTCTCCCTCCGCTGAGGCTGATTCTGCTCATGATGCTGCCACGGCCGCGGTCCCCGCTTCCATTCTGGGCTCTTCTGCTGCTAGACCGTCCGGAAACGTGCCGAGTTCGGCCTTCCTCTCCCGCCGCGAAACAAACACTCCTCTGGCCATGTGCATTCCTGCTACGGACGCGGCCATGTCTGCCAGGCATTCCTCCTCCTCTCTTCCGGCTGCTGCACTTCCGGGTTCCGGTTTGCCAGCTTCGACTCCCTCCTGCGCTCGGCGCAGCACTGAAGACATCCCCAGACATCATCAACGGCGCAGTAAACGTTTGAGGAACTCATCTGGCAGGTGCAGAGGCTCCCGAAGCAAGCGGGGAGCTTCCAAGCGCCAGCGCCGCTTAAGTCATCGCAGCAGGAGCCGGTAAAAAGATGTGGGATCGCTGCTGCTGACGAGTTAAGTGGTAAAAGACATAAAGAAAAGGCTCTTAAGCCCCTGAAGAAACGAACAATAGTTCGTGAAACGTGACAGCGCTGAATGTTGGCGCTGGGACTACACACACAAAAGATAAGCCTAAACTTTATGTAATTGTAAACTTTAAGCATTCGAAAGCAATTGTTTTGCCCACGCACGGGTATTCTGGTAACACCAGTTTTTAAGAATATTTCAAGAAAAACACATAAAAAATGGGTCACTGATGTGAAATAGGAGCAACTTGTGGCGCAAACGTTTATGCCTTAGCTCCATGAAATACTGAGACCCGGTGGACAATAAATATAATTACAAGAATTTTTGGAATAATTATTGAGTAGTTTAAGCAATAAGTTCTGGCATTATAGAGGGCACGTTTTGGGTAATATTTCCTAATCAGCTGATTGTACTATTACCTATAAGATAATAGATCATAATAGATTGTTTAACCACGGAGAAATTTAAACATCTCTGTCATATCTCCTCTCTCCCATCTTTCCTCCAAAGTATTACTACTGCTACTCCTCGATACCTTGTCCTCGCTTGGTTTTAAGGGCTCTGTACTGTCCCGATTCTCTTCTTATCTCTCCTATCAGTCTTTCATTGTTTGTTCTGATGGATTCTCCTCTGCTGCTATCCCACTGTCACTTGCTGTACCCCAAGGATCTGTCTTGGGTACACGCCTTTTCTCTTTCTATACCCAGTCCCTTAGTGCACTCTTCTCCTCCCATAGTTTCGGTAACATCTTTACGCTGATGACTCTCAGATCTACCTCTCTACACCTGAAATCTCTACAGCAATCCAGGCCCGGATCTCTGCCTGCCTTTCTGACATTGCTGCTTGGATGTCTCACTTGAAATTGGACAAGGCCAAAACTGAGCTTCATATTTTCTCTTTAACCCTTGTCTCCCCTACCTCTCTTCTTAGTCTCTGAGGATAATAAAACATTTTCATCTCTTCAACACTCTTCTGCACAGCTAATCTTCCGCCAGCCTCATCATGGTCATATTACCCCTCTTCTCAAGTCACTTCATTGCCAAACTACTACTCCTGCTGACCTATAAGTGCAGTCACTCTGCAGCTCCTCACTACCTCTCTTCTCTTTTTCTCTCCCTACACCCCTCCTCGGGAAATTCCGCACTTCTTTCAATAGTTACCCCCATGTTATCCAAGTTTCCATTCCTGTTCTCTGTAAACACAGAACAGCTTGATCTTCTGTGTGTATTTTCAGTTTCATGTAAACCGCACTGATGTTGAATAGCGCGGTATGAAAGAAATGTAAATAAATAAATCCTCTTCTATCTATGCCCTTCTCTTCAATTGCTAACTCCAGACTTTGCTCCTTTTGCCTTGCTACGCCTTATACCTGAAATAAACTATCTAAGTCTGTATGTCTGACGCCTTCACTGGCCCTTCTCAAATTGAGGCTCAAAACTCATCTCTTCGCTGCTGCTTTTGTAGATTGAGTCGCCTGATCTCCTTTGTGTTTCCTTACTATTCCCCATAGCTGTATCCCATGTCTGCAGCTACTGTGTTGTTTGTCCTGACTAGATTTTAAGCTCTGATGTGCAGGGACTGTCTTTTACATGTGTCTGTTCAGCGCTGTGTATGTCTTGTAGTGCTATTCAAATGTTCAGTAGTAGTAGATGAGGGTCTCAGTAGTTTGTGTAGAAAGGAAGGGACAGATGTTTCTGATGTTGTTATAGAGAAAGAAGCGACAGGTTTTAGCTATCTTTTGGATGCTGCAGAGAAAGAGAGAGTACAGTCAAAGATGGTATGGAAGGGCAGAAGGGAGAGGCCGTATGGTCTTTATCTGATGTCATGTTTTTTGTTTACATATAGAAGGTATCTTGAATACTGACCAGTAATTTGTAATTATTTAATTTTAATGCAAATTGCTTTGCCCTTTTGTATGAAAGGAGGGACATCAAGAGATCATAAAATGAAATGAAATCAAGTAAGAAATTAACTTTCTTTCTCCCTCTGTCATATTAATTACAGCTGATTGGTCAGAGATTTGGGATAATCCAAGAGCAGAGATTTTGGGATCCTGAGACCCAGAAATACATATCTCTGTGGTCCCAACATATGATTAGTGCCTTCTTTTTATTTCCAGCAGGTGACGGGGTCACACAGGAAAAGAAGAGAGAGAAGAGAGAAGAATGGGGAAACTCTTTCACACACGAGGTGCACCCAGCACTCCACCTAAACACTCACACGCAAGAGAGACATTTTCCACATACTGAGTGTGAGAGTGGTTTCAGTCATAGCAATTGCATAAGAAGCCAGCTGAAAACCCACACAGCAGAGGGAACTACCCCAACAGAGAGGCCTTATACATCTTATATTAGTCCTGAATGTGGAAGAAATTTCACTCTGAAGAAATCCGTAACAATGCACCAGAAAATCCACAGGAGTGAGGAGAGATTTCAATGCACTTATTGTGAGAAATCTTTCCACAGAAGCTCACAACTTGTGGAGCATCACAAAAACCACACCGGGGAGAAACATTTTAGTTGTACTGAATGTGGGAAATATTTCCACAAAAAAGCAGAACTAGTGACGCATCATAGCACCCACACAGGGGAGAAACCTTTTAGTTGTACTGAATGTGGGAAATGTTTCCCCAGTAAACCACAACTAGTGCTGCATCACAGAACCCACACAGGGGAGAAGCCTTTTAGTTGTATTGATTGTGGGAAATGTTTCCTCTCGAAAGGAAATCTAGTTCAGCATCATAGAACCCACACAGGGGAGAAACCTTTTAGTTGTACTGAATGTGGGAAATGTTTCCCCAGTAAAGGAAAACTAGTGCTGCATCATAGAACCCACACAGGGGAGAAACCTATTAGTTGTACTGAATGTGGGAAATGTTTCCCCAGAAAAGCACAACTAGTGCTGCATCACAGAACCCACACGGGAGAGAAACCTTTTAGTTGTACTGATTGTGGGAAATGTTTCCCCAGAAAAGCACAACTAGTGCTGCATCATAGAACCCACACGGGGGAGAAGCCTTTTAGTTGTACTGAATGTGGGAAATGTTTCCCCAGTAGAGCACAACTAGTGCTGCATCATAGAACCCACACGGGGGAGAAGCCTTTTAGTTGTACTGAATGTGGGAAATGTTTCCCCAGTAAAGCACAACTAGTGCTGCATCATAGAACCCACACGGGGGAGAAGCCTTTTAGTTGTACTGATTGTGGGAAATGTTTCCTGACGAAAACACATCTAGTGCAGCATCATAGAACCCACAACGGCGAGAAACCTTTTAGTTGTACTGATTGGGGGAAATATTTTCACACAAAAGCAGAACTAGTGTTGCATCACAGAACCCACACAGGGGAGAAGCCTTTTAGTTGTACTGAGTGTGGGAAATGTTTCCTCACGAAAACATGTCTAGTGCAGCATCATAGAACCCACACAGGTGAGAAACCTTTTAGTTGTACTGATTGTGGGAAATGTTTCCCCAGAAAAGCACAACTAGTGCTGCATCATAGAACCCACACGGGAGAGAAGCCTTTTAGTTGTACTGATTGTGGGAAATGTTTCCTCACGGAAACACATCTAGTGCGGCATCATAGAACCCACACGGGAGAGAAGCCTTTTAGTTGTACTTAATGTGGGAAATGTTTTCACAGAAAAGCAGAACTAGTGAGGCATCATAGAACCCACACAGGCTAGAAACATTTTAGTTGTACTGAATTTGGGAAATGTTTCCCCAGAAAAGCACAACTAGTGCTGCATCATAGAACCCAGGAGAAACATAAGAACATGCCATACTGGGTCAGAGCAAGGTCCATCAAGCCCAGTATCCTGTTTCCAACTGTGGTCAATCTAGGTCATACATACCTAGCAGTATCCCCAAGAGACACAGGTTCCACAATGCTTGTATTGGTCAAGCATTTATATCCTGGGTCCCTTTTTAATAATGGTTTATGGACCTTTCCTCCAGGAACTTGTCCAAACCTTTTTTAAACCCAGCTACACTAACAGCTCTTACTACAACCTCCGGTAACAAAATCCAGAGTTTGATTACACGTTGAGTGAAAAAATATTTTCTCTTATTTGTCTTAAATAGTTTACCCTGTAACTTCATTACATGTTCCCTAGTCTTTCTATATTCAGATAGCGTAAACAATCAATCTACGTTTACCCGTTCCACTCCATTCATTAATTTATAGACCTCTATCATATCTCCCCTCAGACGTCTCTTTTCCAGGTTGAAGAGCCCTAACCTTTGTAGCCTCTCTTCAAAGGAGTATCCTTCCATCCCCTTTACCATTTTGGTGGCTCTTCTCTGTACCTTTTTTAATAACGTTATATCCTTTTTAAAATACGGTGACCAGAATTTCACACAATATTCAAGGTGTGGTCGTACCATGGAACAATACAGAGGCATTATAATATCCTTTGTTTTATTTTCCATTCCTTTCCTTATGATACCTAGCATTCTATTTGCTCTCTTGGCCGCCGCTGCACACTGGGCCGAGGGTTTTAACATGTTATCCACGATGACTCCTAAATCATTTTCCTGGGTGGTGGTTCCCAATGTGGAACCTTGCATCGTGTAACCATAGTGTGGGTTGTTCTTTCCTAGGTGCATAACTTTGCACTTGTCCACATTAAATTTCATCTGCCATTTGGATGCCCAGTCTTCCAATTTATCCAGACCCTCTTGCAATTTTCCACAATCCTCTTGGGTTTTAACAACTTTAAGCAGTTTTGTGTCATCTGCAAATTTGATAACCTCACTGGTTATTCCACTTTCCAGGTCATTTATGAATATGTCAAAAAATAGCGGACCCAGTACAGATCCCTGGGGCAGGGCCGGCCGGTCCATTGATCAAGAATGTTTTTTGCACAGGGCCCCTCGTTTCAGGGGGCCCCGCGCAAAAAACATTCTTCATCATCCCAAGTTTTAAAAAAACAAACAAAAAAAAAACAGCTGCTTCTGCCGCGGTAGCATCAAGAGTGCCGTTGCGGGGTCCCCCCTGCCCGGCAGAGCCTCCCTGCATCGTAGGCTAGCGTTTAATCCCTGAACGCAAGCTTCTTTCAGAGCCGTGAGAGTTTCCTTTCTCGCGGCTCTGTTAATCCCGCCGGGGATTTTCCATCAGCCCCGGCGGGATTAACAGAGCCGCGAGAAAGGAAACTCTCACGGATCTGAAAGAAGCCCGCGTTCGGGGATTCAACGCTGGCCTACGATGCAGGGAGGCTCTGCCGGGCAGGGGGCCCCGCGGCGGCACTCTTGATGCTGCCGTGGCAGAAGCAGCTGTTTTTTTTTTTTTTAAATTTGGGATGATAGGGGGGGAAGGGGGTTTAGGACTGGTAATGGGCTATGGGGGGGGGAGGCTAAGACTGGAAGTGGGCTGATAGGGGAGGGTTAGGACTAGTAATGGGCCATGGGGGGGGTGCTAAGACTGGAAGTGGGCTGATGGGGGGGGGAAAGGACTGGTAATGGGCTATGGGGGGACTGACTGGAAATGGGCTGATGGGGGCGGGTTAGGACTAGTAATGGGCCATGGGGTGGTGCTAAGACTGGAAGTGGGCTGGAGGGGAGTTTTAGGACTGGGAATGGGTTATGGGGGGGGGGCAAAGACTGGAAAATGGGCTGAGGGGGGTTCCGCCTGGTAAGGGGCTATGGGTGGGGTTCGGACTGGTAATGGGCTGATGGAGGTTTAGGACTGGTAATGGGTTATGGGGGGCTAAGACTGGAAATAGGCTGATGGGGCTAGGACTGGAAATAGGGTGATGGGGGGGTTAGGACGTAATGGGCTGATGGGGAGGTTTAGGACTGGTAATGGGTTATGGGGGGGGGCTAAGACTGGAAATGGGCTGATGGGAGTTAGGACTGGTAGTGGGCTATGGGAGGGGTTAGGACTGGTAATGGGCTGATGGGGGGTTAGGACTAGTAATGGGCTATTGGGGGCTAGGACTGGAAATGGGCTGATGGGGGGTTAGAACTGGTAATGGGCTGGGGGGGCTAAGACTGTTAATGGGCTGGGGGGGTTGCTAGGACTGGACATGGGCTGAGTGGAAGGAGGGCTTGCACTGCAAATAGCTGATGGGGACGGGGGCTTGAAATGGAAATGGGTTGTGAAGGGGAGGGAGCTAGGACTGGAAATGGGTGAGTGGGGGGCTAGGACAGGAAATGGGCTGATGAAGGGGCTAGAATGGGACTGGAAATTGGCTGTTGGGGGGTGCTAAGATTGGAAATGAGCTGTGGTGGGGGTTTGGATTGAAATGGACTCGAAGGGGCTAGAACTGGAAGTAGGCTCATGGGGGCTTGGATTGGAAATGGGCTGAGTGGAGGGGAGCTAGGATTTGACATGGGCTGATGGGCTCATGGAGGGCTGGGATTGGAAATGAGCTGATGGAGGGACTCGGATGGGACTGGAAATAGATGGGGGAGCTAGGACTGGAAATAGGCTGATGGTGGGTCTAGGATAGGACTGGAAATGGGCTTATGGGGGGCTAGGACTGGAAATGGGCTGATGCGGGGACTAGAAGGGAGCGGATGCTGGGTGGGACTGGAACTAGAATGGAGCTGATGTTGGGGGAGGATTAGAATGGGATGGAGCTGGGAGAGTGAAATGGAGAGGGAAAAAATATTTTGTGTGGGAGGGAAGACAAATCTACAATTGGCTGGATATTGGGAGAGTAAGTGGGGATTGAGAATGGAGGGGTAAAATTTGAGTAGATGAAATAGGAATGAGGAAAGAGCAAAAGGAGAAAGATTAGTATGTTAAAGCAGATGTAGAGAGAGAATGGAAAAAAACTAGAAGAGAGAAGAAAAGACAAATGGACAGCAGATGATGGAGAGTTAGCGGAAGACACAAAGAAACCAGAAGAAAGTGACTGGAGCAATTGCAGCTGAAAAAAAATGCACAAAAGGTAGAAAAATATCTCTTTATTTGAATTTATTAATTGGAATATGTCAACTCTGGGAAATGTGCATCATTAACGTCTGCGCTTTGTTTAGTACAAGAGCAAATTAATGTATAGCTTTATTTCTACAGTGTTGTACATTCCAAGTTTGGCTTTTGGGATTCCCAGTTTAATTATTGTCTTCCTGTTTCTAAATTGTGATTCCTTGTTTGGTGATGGTCTATGTTCTGCATGTGTAACTGAGCTGAGGTATTCTGTTTATGTAATTCCTATTTGACATTGCCACTTGTTCTCTTTCCCCAGTAGGTCATGTATTGTTGTTCTCTGAAATGTATTGGTTTAATATTTGCAGCGTTTCCTTTTGATAGTTAGGGTATGGTGCTTTATGAGTCCTGGTAGTGCTGTTAGGATATGGCGGGTTTGCTATGGGTTCTAAATGAGCAGTGTTTGTAGTAGTTCCTAATGTGTCTGGCGGTTGGCACTGGATTATAGTAATGTAGAAGTCTTTTAGTCTTTCTTTATTCATACACTCATTAAAAGGCATGTTTACTAAAAGTTAGTGTATGGTAACATTATGCAAATATTTATGCAAATGAGGCCCCTTATGCAAATGAGGCCCCACAACGAGTCTCCGCACATGGCCCCGCACCCCCCTTGGGCCGCCCCTGCCCTGGGGTACACCACTATTCACCTTTTTCCATTGGGAAAATTGGCCATTTAGCCCTACCCTCTGCTTTATATCTTTTAACCAGTTCCCGATCCACAGTAGTACACTGCCTCCTATCCCATGACATTTTAGTTTTGCCAAAAGTCTCTGATGAGGGACCTTGTCAAAGACTTTCTGAAAGTCCAGATACACTATATCAACAGACTCACCATTGTCTACCTGTTTGTTTACACCTTCAAAGAAACCTATCATAGAAACATAGAAATATGACGACAGAAAAAGACCACATGGCCTATCTAGTCTCTCCTTCCATAACAACTACAACAGTCCCCTTTTTACCTTTAGAGATCCTCTGTGTTTGTCCCATGCTTTTTTGAATACAGTTACTGTCCTCATCTCTACCACCTCCTCTGGGAGACTATTCCACGAATCCACTACTCTTTCCGTAAAGAAATATTTCCGCATATCACTTCTGAATCTATCTCCCTTCACCCTCATCCCATGTCCCCTCGTAGCAGAACTTGCTTTCAATTGAAAGAGGCTGTCTCCCTGAACATTTATGTCACGGAGGTATTTAAACATCTCAATCATATCACCTCTATCCCGCCTTTCCTCTAAGGTGTACATATTAAGATCCTTCAGTCTGTCCTCATATGCTTTATAATGAAGACCACTAATCATTTTAGTATCCACCCTCTGCACCGACTCCATCCTGTTCACATCCTTTTGAAGGTGCGGTCTCCAGAATTGCACACTATACTCCAAATGGGGTCGCACCAAAGACTTATACAGAGGCATTATCACCTCCTTTTTTCTGCTAGCCATTCCTCTCCGTATGCACCCAGGCATCCTTCTAGCTTTTGCCGTCGCCTTTTCTACCTGTTTAGCTACTTTAAGATCATCAGACACAACCACGCCTAGGTCCCGCTCTTCTTTAGTGGACAAAAGTACTTCACCCACTATACTATATTGCTCCCTTGGATTGCTGCAGCCCAAATGCATGACCTTACATTTTTTAACATTAAATCCCAGCTGCCAAATTCTAGACCATTCTTCAAGCTTAGCTAGATCCCTCCTCATGTTATCTACCCCTTCCTGGGTGTCTACTCTATTGCAGATTTTGGTATCATCCGCAAAGAGGCAAACCTTACCTGAAAGCCCTTCCGCTATATCACTAACAAAGATGTTAAAAAGAATCGGACCAAGGACAGATCCCTGGGGCACACCACTGATAACATCCTTCTCCTCAGAGTGAGCTCCATTTACTTGTACGCTTTGTCGCCTCCCACTCAACCAATTTCTAACCCAAGCAGTAACTTTAGGGTCCATCCCTAGGGTGCTCAGTTTGTTTATAAGTCACCTGTGAGGAACAGTGTCAAAGGCTTTACTGAAATCTAAATACACCACATCTAGGGCTCTCCCTCGGTCCAACTCCCTGGTCACCCAGTCAAAGAAATCAATCAGATTTGTCTGACAAGACCTGCCTCTGGTGAATCCATGCTGCCTCGGATCCTGTTATCCGCTGGACTCCAGAAACCTCACTATTTTCTCTTTCAGCAGTGTTTCCAATAATTTACTCACCACCGAAGATAACTAACCGGCCTGTAGTTTTCAACCACATCCTTACTTCCACTTTTGTGTAAAGGCACCACATGAGCCTCTCTCCAGTCCTTTGGCACCACTCCTGACTCCAACGAGGCATTGAAAAGGTCAGTCAGTGGAGCTGCTAGAATGTCCCCAAGTTCCCTCAGTATTCTCGGGTGTATCCCATCTGGTCCCATCGCTTTGTCTACTTTAAGTTGAGATATCAGATTAGTAAGACAAGATCTTCCTTGTCTAAAGCCATGTTGGCTGTCTCCCATTAGGCCATGTCTGTCTACATGCTGTGTAATTTTGTTCTTTATGATGGTTTCTACCATTTTCCCCGGTACTGACGTCAGGCTCACCGGTCTGTAATTTCCCAGATCACCCCTAGAACCCTTTTTAAAAAATTGGCGTTACATTGGCGACCCTCCATTCTTCAGGTATTACAGATGATTTTAATGAAAGTTCACAGATTACTAATAGCAGGTCTGCAATCTCATATTTCAGTTCTTTCAACAGTCTTGGATGTGTACCATCTAGTCCAGGTGATTTGCTACTATTCAGTTTATCAAATAGTTGTAATACATCTTCCCGGTGTAGCGATATTTCTCTCAATTCCTCTGCAGTATCACCTTTAAATACCACTTCAGTCTTGGGTAACATCCCTACATCTTCCTCAGTAAAGACCAAAGCAAAGAATTCATTCAGTCTCTCCACTATAGCCTTGTCTCCTCTTACTGCCACTTTTACCCCCTATCATCTAATGGTCCAATTGACTCTCTCACAGGCCTTTTGCTACGAATGTACTTGAAAAAGTCTTTATTTCGTGTTTTTGCTTCCGTAGCAAGTTCCTTCTCAAATTCTCGCTTTGCCTGCCTTATCAATGCTTTGCATTTAACTTGCCAGTGCTTGTGCTGTTTCCAGTTTTCGTTGTTTGGCTCTTTTTTCCATTTCCTGAAAGATGCTTTTTTGGCAGCAACAGCCTCTCTGACCTCACCTTTAAACCATGCTGGCAGTTTTTTGGACTTTCTTCCACTTTTCTTAATGCGTGGAATACAGCTGGTCTGGGCTTCCAGGATAGTATTTTTAAACAACACCCAAGCTTGATGTAAGTCACCTTTGCAACCGTTCCTTTTAGTTTTTTCTTAACTATATTCCTCATTTTATCATAGTCTCCCTTTCGAAAGTTAAAAGGTAGTACTGTGGATTTCTTTACTATTCCTCCTTCACTAATTAAATCAAACACGATCATGCTATGATCACTATTGCCAAGTGGTCCCAACACCCTTATTTCTTGCACCAGATCTGGTGTTCCACTAAGGACTAGGTCCAGTATGGCTTCCCCTCTGGTCGGTTCATGAACCAGCTGCTCCAAGAAGCAGTCATTTATTTCATCTAGAAACTTTATCTCCCTAGCATGTCCTGCCGTGACACTGACCCAGTCGATACTGGGGTAATTGAAATCACCCATTATTATTACTGTGCTGTGACTTTTGTTAGCTTCCTTGATTTCTTTGAGCATTTCATCATCCATTTGTTCATTCTGGCCAGGCGGTCGATAATACACCCCCACTGCCATCACCTTCCCCTTCATACATGGAATTTCAATCCATAGAGATTTTACAGCAAATTTTATTTCCTGCAAAACTTTAATGCTTTCTGACTCAATGCCCTCTCTAACATAGAGCGCAACCCCTCCACCAATTTGATCAGTTCTATCATTACAATATAGTTTGTACCCAGGTATCACAGTGTTCTACTGGTTATCCTCCTTCCACCATGTCTCTGAGATTGCAATCATATCTAACCTCATTTAGTGCTATATATTCTAACTCTCCCATCTTATTGTTTAGACGTCTAGCATTTGCATACAAGCATTTTAGAGACTGTATTTTATTAATATTAATCTGGCTATTGGTAGGCATGGGTAATTTGGAATCTTTATGCTCTGTCTGCACCATACTCAAGGGCATTTGGGCTACTTTACTCTTTTTTGGAACCTCACTGCTTTTGGTAGTATCCTTCAAGGATACCTTTTTCCGAACCATGCGCTCTTGGGCGACTGTCGGCTTTCCCCTATTTTCTAGTTTAAAAGCTTCTCTATCTCCTTTTTAAAGGTTAATGCCAGCAATCTGGTTCCATCCTGGTTAAGGTGAAGCCCATCCCTTCAGAAGAGCCCCT
This sequence comes from Ichthyophis bannanicus, assembly GCA_033557465.1. Classification (NCBI taxonomy): domain Eukaryota; kingdom Metazoa; phylum Chordata; class Amphibia; order Gymnophiona; family Ichthyophiidae; genus Ichthyophis; species Ichthyophis bannanicus. Next base: position 80,255,115 of record CM066031.1, read on the forward strand.
CCTTTCCCCAGAATGTTCCCCATTTCCTAACAAATCCAAAACCCTCATCCTTGCACCATCGTCTCATCCACGCATTAAGACTCCGGAGCTCTGCCTGCCTTTTGGGTCCTGCAAGTGGAACAGGAAGCATTTCGGGGAACGCTACCCTGGAAGATCTGGATTTCAACTTCCTACCTAAAAGCTTAAATTTAGCCTCCAGAACCTCCCTACCACATTTTCCTATGTCATTGGTACCGACATGTACCATGACAGCAGACTCCTACCCAGCACTATCTAAGATCCTATCTAGGCGGTGCGTGAGGTCCGCTACCTTCGCACCAGGCAGGCATGTTACCAAGCGATCCTCACGTCCACCAGCCACCCAGCTATCTACATGCCTAATGATTGAATCACCAACTATAACAGCTGTCCTAACCCTCCCTTCATGGGTACATGGCCCTGGAGAAACCTCCTCGGTGCGAGAGGGATTTACATGACCTGGAGGACAGATCCTAGTTACAGGATCACGTCCTGCCACACCAGGGTGATGCTCTCCTGTCATGTGACCTCTCTCCTCCATGGCAACAGGGATGCTGCCAGACTGGAGGTGGGACTTCAGGACTATATCCCTGTAGGTCTCGTCCATGTACTTTTCTGTCTTTCTTATGTCTTCCAGGTCTGCTACTCTAGCCTCTAGAGAACGGACTTGTTCCCTGAGAGCAAGGAGCTCCTTGCATTTAGTGCAAACGTAAGCCCTCTCACCAACTGGGAGAAAATCATACATGTTACACTCAATGCAAAAGACTGGAAAGCCCCCATCACTCTGCTGGACTGTTGTCTGCATCTTAGTTTAAAGCTTGTGTTTAGTCTTTAAATTGTGTATTTACTAAGGGTTGGTGTAGATGTTTTATTAATAAAAGTGTATCTAATACCTCTAATATACCTTGTTCACCTGAAGCTTAATTAATCTCAGGTCCACAATGTATGACTGATTTGGATAAAGAGCTGCACCTGAGAGCAGCCCCTTTCCTCTAAGACGTGTAAGTACCTATAAAGCTACAATTACTCCAGGGGCGGGTGGGTGTTGGGGAGGGAGGGAAATAATACCTATTAAAAGAAGGCTGTTACAAGGTACCCTGTCCTGTACCCTCAGCAGGGCGGGGAGTGGGTTAGTCCCTCAGGTAGGCTAGAGCAGGGAAAAAAGTTTAAAAAGCAGCAGGTTCTGGGGACAGAGCAGGGAGAGATATTTAATTTAAAGTAACAGTTAACCTGGCTACCACACAAAGGCCAGTTAGTTGAAACCTTTTAGTTGTACTGATTGTAGGAAATGTTTCCCCAGAAAAGCACAACTAGTGCTATGTCATAAAACCCATACAGGAGAGAAACATGAACTACGATTATCAACAGATATCAAGGACTTTCGGAAGCAGCTCAAGACGACTCTCTTCATCGAACACTACGGGGACATCACATAAACTGCTCGCTAGTCAGCACCACAGTACCAGAGACCAACCCCCTCCCCTTCCCCTTCCCCCATGTACATAGTATTGTATAATAGCACACGCTGTAACTAGCTCAACAAGAATCTACGACACCCTAATGCACACGCACCCACTGTTTCACTGCATGCACACAAAAACCATTATTTCTTGATTGTTTGCTGTGTACACCGGCGGTATAGAAATCCTTTTAAATAAATAAATAAATAAAATTTTTGTTGCACTGATTGTGGGAAATGTTTCCTCTCGAAAGCAAATCCAGTGACGCATCATAGAATCCACACAGGGAGAAACCTTTTAGTTGTACTGAATGTGTGAAATGTTTCTTCACAAAAGCAGAACTAGTGCTGCATCATAGAACCCACACAGGGGAGAAACCTATTATATGTGTACTAAATGTAGGAAGTCTTTCTTCAGAAAAGCACAACTAATGCTGCATCAAAGCACCCACACCGGGTAGAAACATTTTCATTGTACTGAATGTGGGAAATATTTCTCCACGAAAGCACAACTACAGCAGCATCATAGAACCCACATGGGGCAGAAACCTTTTAGTTGTACTGAATGTGTGAAATGTTTCTTCACAAAAGCAGAACTAGTGCGGCATCATAGAACCCATACAGGGGATAAACCTTTCAGCTGCACTGATTGTGGGAACTGTTTCCTCTCGAAAGCAAATCTAGTGATGCATCATAGAACCCACACTGGTGAGAAACCTTTTAGTTGTATTGAATGTGATAAATGTTTCATCAGTAAAACACAACTAATGCTGCATCATAGAACCCACACAGAGGAGAAACCGTTTAGTTGTATTGAATGTGGGAAATGTTTCTATTGGAACTCAGAGCTACTAACGCATTGTAAAACCCACAATGGGGAGAGACCTTTAGTTGTTTGGAATGTGGGAGATATTTCTGCACAAAATGAAGACTAGTGAGGCATCATGGAACTCACACTGGGGAAAATAAATTGACATACTGGTAGTCTTGAATAATATCTAAATGACATTGATAATAGAGGTGTCTGTTCCATGTGATTATTCTCCGAATTGTATTGAGAGGCAGAAGATCTTGAAGTATCAAAAAGTGCAGTCAGGGATCAGGAAAATGTGGCAGAAAGATTTGGTAATCTTTCCCGGACTTCCGGCATGAGTGGCGAGGAGAGCGGACGTGCCTGAGGGGGCTCTGTCATTTTACCCCTCTATAAGTTGTACGGATGACCAGCGATCAACTATGGACCTCAAGAACTCCAGGAAGCAGCCCAAAACGATTCTTTTCAGTGTACACTATAGTCATATGTCCTATGCTACCTACCAACCCACCTGACCCCCAGTGTACCCCCTACCCTCCCTGTATATAGCCACTTGTACATAGCTCATCCTGTAAATAGCACACCAAGAAATCATCACCTCCGCTCCCTGTTAACACTGCATGCCTACCCCTACTGACACAGATTTTTGATTGAAGTATAAACTGCTTTGATTTCAGGACAAAGCTGTATATAAATCCTTTTAAATAAATAAAATAAAATAAGTTGGATGATTAAATAACAGGAATTCTACCCACCTCCATGGGGAGAGCTGAGATGCCGAAAGTAGTGAAAATCAAGCCATCAAAGACAATTGCGGAGTTTATGCCTCTCAAACTAAATCAGGAGGAAATGCAGTAGTGGGACTACAGGGTCCGTCCTTGCCGGCCTTTTCAATGGCCAGTGCAGGAGAAGCGAATGGAGGTGAGATGGACCTTCTGACCATATTACAGGAAATCAGAGACTCTAAAACAGAAATTGTAGAAAAAGTGTTTAACAAGATTGAGGAAAAGTTTGCGGCAGTCGGGGTGCGGTTGGAGGAGGCAGGGACAAGTATCGGGAACATAGAGGACGCCCAGGCACGGATGGGGAAGGAAGTTTCGCGCCTTCAGCAACAATTGGGGTGGCTGCAAAGTAAAGCCAAAGAAATGGAAAATAGCACCGCTCAAATGTGCGGATCTTCGGGATCCCGGAGGGAGAGGAAGGACAAGACGCACTAGCTTTTGTAAAAGGGTTCCTTGAGCACTGCTTCCCGGGATGCCCCTCAGTTGTGCTGTTTGAAATACAGAGAATGCACTGGGAGCTTATTATTAAGAGGAGAGAAACCAACTAGCATGACAGGAAGACAATGTCATAATTCAAGATAAAGTCAAGGTTGAAATCAAAGGTCCTGCGCCTAAGGGCCACGCCAAAGGAACCTAGTGGTTGGGGCAAGGTACTTCAGGCCGGAAGGTCAGGGGTTCAAATCCCACTAGAGGACAGCAACCTTGGGCTGGAAGGACTGGGGTTTCTAGTCCCACAGGTGCTCCTTGTGGTCTTGGGCAAGCCACTTAACGCTCCATAGCCCATGTTCCCTGTAAAATAGTTATCTCCAAGTTATAATGCCCTGTTCAATGTAATTTCAGTTTGTTCAATGTAAACCGCACTGATGCAGAATAGCGCGGTATATAAGAGAATGTAAATAAATAAATAAATAAATAAATAAATTCAGCAGAGACCCATGGAAAGATCCAGGAAGAGGTCTGAATTAAGGCTGGAGGGAAAGGTCAGTGGCAAGCCCTGAAGAGGAATCTTCTGAAGAGGAGATATTCTCTAGGAAGTGGTGGACTGACCAGGAGGCTCCTGAGAGTACTAGAAGTAAGGAGACTCAAAGGACAGGGCTGAGGGACAAATATCTCACTGGAAGCCTTAAGAGGAAATCCTATTGCAAGCAGTACAGAGACAGCTCGAGCCCAGAATGCAGTTCAGCTGGCAGAAGGTCCACAGCTAAGGTGGAGCCCGAGAGAGCCTGTTTTAAGCAAGGTACTGTTGAGAAGCAGGAGAGAGGAATATCCCTGGAAGGACCAGAAAGAAAGCTAACACTTGTGGCAGGGTCTGAAAGGGGACACGTTGCTGCTAGAAAGGTGAGCCCGTTACAAGCTGTTAAAAAGTTATTGAACAGGAAAGCTTTGTCATGCCCTTCCCCCATAGCCTCAAGTAAAGAAGAGTCTCAGTGGGAGCAGCTGTTGAGACTGTTGAAGCAGCTGAAGCCTTCCCATGCAGACGCTGTAGATAACACGTTAGTGAAGGAACCCAGTGAAGAGGAAATGGAAATAGAAATCAATGATGCAGAGAATGATTATTCTAATATGGAGATGGAATGCTCTTTCTGTTCTAGTCAAAAAGTAAGAAACTGAGGGGTTTTAAAAGTAGTTAGGAAAACCCAGAAGTTTTTAAAGGGAATACATCCTCTGCTGAAACTCCTGTTTTCATTTATGCATTAATGAGAGCTGCTCTGATAAGCTCCAAGAAGTTAATGAATGTCTGGGAATACTAAAGAGTGAAAGTATGTTTGGAAAAGAATATTAGAAGATTTTAAAACAATTTGGGAACCAGGAAGTTAAGGTGCTGCAAACCCTGGTGAGAGAAACAGTAGAGTGTTGTGCTGCATAACTTGGAGACCTGGGACCAGAACCTGTTAGTAAAAGAATGATTTGTGAGGCATGCTGTTTAACTTAAGCCGCGGAAGCAAAGTCAAGGCATGGACTATGTATCAAGGCTTAAGTTCCTCTTGAATGGAGAAGTATCCTGAGTTTTGTTTTGTAGTACCTGAATTTCTAGCCAAAGAGTTCAATTGGTTATGTAGAACTTTATTTTCAAATAAAGAAGTTTTCCTGTGACCTTCAAATCTCGGCTATAATCTTTGTGACACAACTACATTGCGAAGAAGCCATAGTACTGGGTTCCAGTTTACTAAGAAGGACGTTCAAGGCACCCCCATTACGCCTAGGCATTCGTCTAGCCACCAGGGGGCGCCTTGACAGTACTTGTTCATAGAACTCTTCAATTTCATTCTCTTCTGCAGCTGTTATTGGGGCATATACTTGAATTATAGTTGTGTTGATAGGCAATCCTCGTAGACGAATAGAGATTAAGCGTTCGCTGACTGCATTGTATTTCATTACAGTTCTTGCAAGTTTCTTCTTTATTATAAATGCAACACCATTTCTTCTTTGTCTTTCATTTCCAGCATAGTAGACTATGTGATCATCTGATGCAAAGTGCCCGATGCCAGTCCATTTCAGTTTGCTGACACCCAACAGATCAAGTTGTACACGTTCCATTTCATTCTTGACCACCTCCAACTTCCCTTGGTTCATGCTTCGTACATTCCATGTTCCAATGTGTAAGACATCTTTACAGCTTCTGACTCTCATTTCATGCACAGCTACATCAGCAGTCAGACTTCCCGAGGGCTTTGATCCAACCACATCATAAATGCTGGCTTTACTCTGAAACGTCTTCAGCTCTTCCCCAGTAGCTAGTTGAGTGCCTTCCGACCTGGGGGCCTCATCTTCCAGCACCATAGCACAATTTGTTTTGTTGTAACTATCCATTGGGTTTTCATGGCAAGATACAGAAGTAGATTGCCGGGCCTTTCTTCCGCGCAGTTTAAGTTTGGTGGTGTTGCCGTTGTCACAAAAATGTGATCCTCCGCCGTCAACACTGTCCCATTCTGCTGCTGCCCAGATGGGTGGTTTGTCTTGGTCTGGCACCTCAGCTGAGATGTGTCCATCTTGGGAGACCCTGCCAGTAGTTAAACTACCGATAGTTTAGCTCTCAGTGTCACTGATGCATGCAAGCCCTCACAGCATGACAAGCTGCAAACCAAGTGAGGGATATAATATATTGTTTAGTTGGAGGAAAATGTAAGTTCTGAGCTTTTGAAGCCATGGCAGGGGAAATGATAAAAAGTGGAAACAGAGGAAATCAACAATGGAGGTGGAGGAGAGGGGGGAAGAGAGGGGTATTAACAGTTTTAAGTTGTTACATGTTTTTGGTGTGGCCTGGTGTTGATCTGCTGGTAAGAGGGAGGGACGAGGGTAAAGATGGGGACTAGTGAAGTCCTAGGCACTGTTCCCTCTAAGCTGTGCGCATGTGCGCGCGTACACATCTCTCCGTGCGAGCGCACATACTTTAGAACAGAGCGCACAAAAATTACAGCTCTGATTCTGATAGAAAACAACACAGACGTCTTAAAATTTAAAAGTTATAATTGTAATTACTAGAAATTTCCCGCTTCATTTAGTAATTGTCTATTTTCATTTAATTTGATTAAAATCATTTTGGTGTACATACTGTATCCTGACATGTAGTCAAATTTTAAAGTATATAACTCCGAGTGTCGTTATGTGGCGCACAAAAATTTAACTTTCCTTCAAAAGCTGCACACAGCTGATATTTTATGCGCACACAGCCTACAGAAAATTAGAGGGAACATTGGTCCTAGGGGGGTATGTTTTCGCCTCATGGAATGTCCGGGGGATTCACAGCCCCATTAAAAGGAAGCAAATTCTAGGGTGTTTGACCAAAGTAAGGGCTGACTTTGCACTTCTTCAGGAAATGCATCTAACTAAAGAGGAGCAAAAGAAATTGAAAATGGCAGGGTATATTCAGATGTACTGCTCAACATATAATACAAAAAAAGAGGGGTGGTGATTCTTATTCATAAGAGGGTTCCTTTCATTCTAGGAGAGGTGGGGGGATACCCAGGGGAGAGTGGTCTGGGTAATTGGCAGGGTTGATCAGACGCTGGTGTCAATATTGAATATTTATGTGCCGAATGGACCCAAAAGCACCTTTTATCAGCAGGCGATGCAAGGATTTGTGAAGGCGGCCAGGGGAGATTGGGTGGTTGGGGGGGGGGGGATCTCAATTGAACTTTGGGAAGGGAGGACAGGTCAAATTACTCAAATAAGCTCCACGGGAAGGAGGGGAGGGAATTGAGGAGATGCATTCCAAAGTGGGACCTGGTGGACCTGTTGCAGGTGGAGAATGGTTCACAAAGAGGATATACATGCTTTTCCCCCAGATCTGGAATGTATTCTGGGATTGATGACATTCTGGGCCAAAGGAAGCAACTGGTAGTTCTGAGTAAGATGCAGCTACATCCTCTTACACTATCTGATCATGGGATGGTAACTTGCAGGTGGGCACTGGTGGCGGGGGAGTGGGGGGGGGGCAATGCGCACAAGGTCTGGAGGGCTAGTGCTTCCCTATTGCAGAATGAAGAGGTTCGTAGAGGGTTGAGAGCTGCATGGAAGGAGTTTCTTCTTACAAATGATGTGGGTGGGGTGCGGGGGGACATGCTGTGGGATGCAGGGAAGGCATATATGAGAGGCATGATCATACAAATGAGGGCAAGATGGAGGAGCGAAAGGCAGAAGGAACAGGACAGGTTAGCAATGCTGATTAGTGAGCTTCAAGCGGAACATAGTTTAAAAGGGGGGAGAAAGGTGTTTTGGGAACTGTGAGGGTGAGGGCGCTGTATAATGCGCTGGACACAGAGAGGATGGAGAATCTGTTGAGAGCTACTAAGAGGAATTATATGGAGAGTGGAAATAAAGCGGAGAGGCTGTTGGCGTGGTGACTGTGGAAGTGGAGGGCAGAGAGAACGGCTGCAGAGATAGCCCAAACGGGAGGGGGCAAGGTGTATTTGAATGCAGATTTCTGTGAGGAGTTCAGGAAGCTTTATGAGAAGCTGTATAGTACAGAGGGAGAGGGAGATGATGGTCAGATAGTTAGATATTTGGAGGGGACGAATCTGCCTAGGTTAACGGAGGAAGATGCCCAGGCCTTGGGATGAGTAGTGCAACCAGTGGAGGTGATGGAGGCAATAAAGGCCCTTCCTCGGGGGAAAATGGCAGGAGCGGACGGCCTTCCTGCAGAGTATTATCAAGCTATTGCGGTGCAGGTTGCCCCCTTACTAGCTAGAATTTTCTCAGGTGCTCTTAGGGGAGAACAGCTCTCTAGAACGTTCGAGATGGGGAACATAATTGTTCTCCCTAAAGAAGGGAGGCCGAGAGACCAGTGTGGGAATTATAGATCGATTGCTCTCATCAATTGCGATGTGAAACTGTTCGCTAAGGTATTGGCACGCAGGTTAGAAGGGGTCTTTCCTCAGTTGATTTACCCTGATCAGACAGGGTTCATTAAAGGACGGTTGATATCTGATAATGTTTGCCGTGCAATTAATTTGATGCAGATGGTGAAGGAGCAGAAAGAAAGGGTGTTATGTGTGGCATTAGATGCAGAAAAGGCATTTGACAGAGTGGAGTGGAGATTTTTGCTGGCCTCTTTAGATAAGCTCAGTCTGGGGGAGGGGTTCAGGAAGTAGGTTGAGGCACTGTACATGGCCCCGAAGGCTCACATCCTAGTGAATGGACATTGTTCAGAGGAATTTCAGTTGTATTGGGGAACTAGGCAGGGGTGCCCCCTATCGCCTATGCTATTTGCAATTGTGATAGAGGTGTTGGCGGCACGGGTTCAGAGTAATGAGGAGATACGACCAATAAAGATACAAGGGGACGAAAACAAAATTTTACTCTATGCAGATGATACTTTGATATTTATCTCACGGCTGGAGAGATTGATTCCAGCGTTGTTGGTAGAGTTGGATACATTTGCAAAACTCTCAGGGTTTAAGGTAAACTTAGCTAACACTGAAGCAGTAGCGTTGGGTGGGCTGAGGACCCAGGACATTCACCAGTTCCCCTTTCAGTGGGAAGGAGAGAAATAAAATACCTGGGGGTTAAATTGCCAGTGGATCTGGCAGAACGTTTCAGAAGGAACTATATACCCTTAGTTACAAAAATGGGACAGGAATTGGAGCAATGGGGGGAAGCTGCACTTAAGTTGGATAGGAAGGGTCGCAGCCTTAAAAATGAATATAATTCCTAAATTTTTATTCATGTTCACACAGCTTCTAAGCCCCATTGTAGGTAAGGTGCTGTGGAAATGGGAGGACCGGCTTAGGAGGTTTGGGGGGAGGGGGGGGAGAAGGCATGGATTGGAATAAAAAGGCTGGTTTTGTCTAGGGAGCAGGGAGGGATCAGATTCCCCTTGCTAAGGTGGTACTCTAAGGCAGCGGTACTGAGGGCCCTGAGGGGACCCTGTCTTCAGAACGGTGAGATTGCTTGGGTCACTATAGATAGGACTCTGTTGGAACTGCAATCCATCTTTGAATGGGTGGAAGGAGGAGGGAGGGAGATGGTGGATGGGGGGGGGGGGCTTGGGGAATCATCCCTTCCTTAAAGCGCTGAGGCAGGTTGCACGAGGGGAAAGAAGGAGAGGGGAACTCCCAGGAATGATTAGTAAATGGTCAAAAATTGCACTAGAACAGGGGACTGTTACTTCTGGAGAGAGATCTGCAATTGTGAGTATATACTTATGGGAATTTTCTGAAGGGAATTCTTTCTATTAAAGCTATTTAATCTGTGAACCCACTATTTTTTGTTAAATCAGTCAGGGCCTAGTAGCAGCAGTTTAAGTTTAAATTTTAAAACACAGAACAGAACTTTCTGGTTACATTTCATACCCAGCAGAGAGCTTGTAGTTTTAATTTAATAGTCACTCAGGGCCTAGTATCAGCAAAGTACTTTTAGTTTAAATTTAAAACACAGAAGAGAGCTTTCTGGTTAAATTTGGAACCCAGCAGAGAGCTGTAGTTTAAATTTAATAGTCACTCAGGGCCTAGCATCAGCAAAGTACTTTTAGTTTAAATTTAAAACACAGAAGAGAGCATTCTGGTTAAATTTAGAACCCAGCAGAGAGCTTGTAGTTTAAATTTCATAATAAGTTAGAGCCTAGCAGCAGCAAAGAGCTAATTTAAATCAAATAAGAATATAGCTTACCTCAGCAGCACAGGACAGGGTACTGTGTAGCAGCCCACTTTTAATAAGTGTTATTTCCCTCCCTCACTCCCCACACCCACCCACCCCTGGGATAATCATAGCTTTATAGGTACTTACACATCTTAAAAGACAGGAGGTGCTCTCAGGTGAAGTTCGTTATCCAAATCAGTCATACACTAAGGACCTGAGATTAATTAAGCTTCAGGTGAACAAGGTATATTAAACGTATTAGGTACAGTTTTATTGGTATAAATATCCATAGCAACCCTTAGTAAGTAAAGAACTTAAAGATCTAAACAAAAACTTAAAGTAAGATGCAGACAGCAGTACAGCAGCGAGATGGGGGCTTTCCAGTCTTTTGCATTGAGTGTCACATGTATGATTTTCTCCCAGTTGGTGAGAGGTCTTACGTGTGCACTAGGTGCAAGGAGCTCTTTGCTCTCAGGGAACAAGTCCGTTTTCTAGAGGCTAGAGTAGCAGACTTGGAAAACATAAGAAAGACAGAGAGGTACATAGACGAGACCTACAGGGATATAGTCCTGAAGTCCCACCTCCAGTCTGGCAGCATCCCTGTTGCCATGGAGGAGAGAGGTCACGTGACAGGAGAGCATCACCGTGGTGTGGCAGGAAGTGATCCTGTAACTAGGACCTGTCCTCCAGGTGATGTAAAACCCTCTCACACCGAGGAAGTTTCTCCAGGGCCATGTGCCCATGAGGGAAGGGTTAGGACAGCCGTTATAGTTGGTGATTCGATCATTAGGCATGTAGACAGCTGGGTGGCTGGTGGACATGAGGATCGCCTGGTAACATGCCTGCCTGGTGCGAAGGTAGCGGACCTCATGCGCCATCTAGATAAGGTCTTAGATAGTGCTGGGGAGGAGTCTGCTGTCTTGGTACATGTCGGTACCAATGACATAGGAAAATGTGGTAGGGAGGTTCTGGAGGCTAAATTTAGGCTTTTAGGTAGGAAGTTGAAATCCAGAACTTCCAGGGTAGCGTTCTCCGAAATGCTTCCTGTTCCACGTGCAGGACCCAAAAGGCAGGCAGAGCTCTGGAGTCTCAATGCATGGATGAGACAATGGTGCAGAGATGAGCGGTTTGGATTTGTTAGGAACTGGGGTACATTCTGGGGAAAGGAGGTGCTCTTCCGAAGGGATGGGCTTCACCTTAACCGGGATGGAACCAGGCTGCTGGCATTACCCTTTAAAAAGGAGATAGAGCGGCTTTTAAACTAGATAATAGGGGAAAGCCGACATGCATCATTCAAGGAGTCCCAAAATACGACCACCTAATCCCTATCCTGCAACAACTCCACTAGCTTCCCCCGCAAAGCCTAAATGTTTACATGTACCCTAATGTTAAATGTAACCCTCCAATTGTGTTGTGACGTGACCACCTTGATTGAAGGAAAAGGTGGCATACAAATCTATCTAAATAAATAAAGCCGCATCAGATATTAAATACTGTTCCTAACTTTCAAAATCATCAACAAATAATCCTCCTCCCATCTAGAAACTCTACTAAACACAACCAAAACCAACAGAGCAAGCACTAAAAACATAGGGCCTGATATTCAAAAGGCATTTACACAGTTAGTGCTGCTGAATATCCTGTCTTCTCCCTTGTGTGCTCTGATGCTAACCACTTAGCATCAGAAAGTGTCATGGGAGATCCGGATGACAGTCCCTATCTTTTAGCTGCAGGGGCTAACTGAGAAGCCTGCAATATCGCTGCTACCTCGTTAACTACACAGATAAAACAATAAACTCGCGGCGTCTTTTTCAATCCTGCTGTGATTTGATATACATGGATAAGGAAAAACATTTAAGAATTGGACGTGGGCAGCATTATTGCAAGATCCTTAACAGATCCCCTGAAGAACCCGAATTGGAGAAACGCTCAAGGGCGCTGAAGAGAAGTGTAAGGAATATAGAATATAAGGGTCATTAATTATGCTAATAGTGCTACAACTTAACGGACCATAGCAAGGAACGGGTATCATATTGATTACTGTTTTGAAGAATACTACTTTTGTGGAACCCTTGGAAAATCTTGCTCGTTTCCATTATATCCGTTAACTGTATCATATATCCTTGAGGAGGTCGTTGATGTGATTTAGCTTGCATGTTCCCTTACAGACAAGTTAAAAGTCCGGGGAACAGTAGCTTATCTGAGACCTCTGGATGATAATTTTTAATGTAATGTGAGTGAATAAGAAGAAAGGAAGAAGTTAATTTATTTATTACTATAATCCCTCTATATGTTATACTGAACGTGAGTTTATCGTTTTATCTGTGAAGTAAGACGTTCGTAAGAAGACCAAATATTTGATACCTCGTTAACTACAGCAGCCGTGAGGCAGTACGGCGACCCTGGATATTCAGTTATATTCTGAATGAAATAGAGACTGAATGAATGTTTTGCTTCGGTCTCTAATGAGGAAGATGTAGGGAATTTACCCATGACTGAAACGGTATTTGAAGCTGATGCAGCAAAAGAATTGAAAGAAATATTGATAAACCGGAAAGATGTATTTCAACTATTTGATAAATGGAAGAGTATCTAATCAACTGGACCAGATAGTATACATCTAAGGGTGTTGAAAGAACTGAAATATCAGATTACAGACCTACTATTATAAATCTGTGAATTATCATTAAAATCATATGAAATAACTGAAGATTGGAGGATGGCCAATGTAACACCAATTTTTAAAATGGGTTTCAGGGGTGATCTGGGAAACTACAGACTGACGAGCTTGACATCAGTTTCAGGAAAAATGATAGAAACCATTATAAAGAACAATATTATTGAACATGTAGATAGTCAGGGTTTAATGGGCGACAGCCAACATGGCTAAGCGAAGGAAGGTCTTCCCTTACTAATCTGTTTTTATTTTTTTAAAAACATAAACAGGTAGACAAAGGTGGGTCAGTCAATGTAATGTATCTGGATTTTCAGAAAGCCTTTGACAAGGTCCCTCATGAAAGACTCTTGGTGAAATTAAAAAATCATGGGATAGAAGGCAGTGTACTATTGTGGATCAGGAACTGGTTAAAAGAAAGAAAGCAGAGGGTAGGGCTAAATGGCCAATTTTCCCAATGGAGAAAGGTGAATACTGGAGTACCCTAAGGATATGCGTTGGGTCTGCTGCTTATTAACATATTCATAAATGACCTGTCTCTCTCCATACAAAGATTTGACTTGTTCAAGCCATGGTATTTTCAATAACATCATATGGATGTGAAAGCTGGACAGTGAAAAAGATAGACAGGAAGAAAATTGATGCCTTTGAATTATGGTGCTGGCGGCGAATACTGTGTATACCATGGACTGCCCGAAGAACAAACCAGTCTGTACTAGAGGAGATCAAACCTAAGCTTTCTTTAGAAGCTCAGATGACAAGACTTCGACTTTTATACTTTGGACACATCATGCGGAGTGAGAGATCATTAGAGAAAGACATCATGCTTGGCAAGATAGAAGGTCAACGCAAAAGAGGAAGACCAGCAATGAGATGGATCGATACAATAACAGCAGCTACGGGTACCAGTCTGTCAACAATGAGCCGCCTGACTGAAGACCGAACACAATTTAGGATAGCTATCCAGAGGGTCGCCATGCGTCGACTCCGACTCGACGGCACTTAACAACAACAACAAATGACCTGCAAATGGCAATAATGAGTGAGATAATAAAAATGTGCAGATGAAACAAAATTATTCAAAGTTGTTAAAACCCAGGAGGATTGCGAACAATAGCAAGAGGAGCTTAAGAACATAAGATATGCCATACTGGGTCAGACCAAGGTCCATCAAGCCCAGTATCCTGTTTCCAACAGTGGCCAATCTAGGTCATACGTACCAGCAGTTTCCCCAAAAGACACAGGAGCAACAATGTTTGTATTGGGTCAAGCATTGATATCCTGGGTCCCTTCTTAATAATTGTTTATGAACCTTTCCTCCAGGAACTTGTCCAAACCTTTTTTAAACCCAGCTACACTAACAGCCTTTACTACATTCTTGATAAATATGAAGACTGGATGCTCAAATGGCAGATGAATTTTAATGTTGACAAGTGCAAGCTTATGCACCTAGGAAAGAGCAACCCAAACTATGGTTATATGATGCAAGGTTCCACATAAGGAACCACCACCCAAGAAAAAGATTTAGGCGTTATCATGGATAACATGTTGAAACCCTCCACCCAGTGTGCAGCGGTGGCCAAGAGAGCAAATAGAATGCTACAGTAGATATCATAAGGAAAGGAATGGAGAATAAAACAAAGGAAATTATAATGCCTTTGTATTGTTCCATGGTGTGACTGCACCTTGAATATTGTGTGCAATTTTGGTCTCCGTATCTTTAAAAAGGATATAGCATTATTAGAAAAGGTACAGAGAAGAGCCACCAAAATAGTAAAGGGAATGGAAGGATACCCCTATGATGAGAGACTAAAAAGGTTAAGGCTCTTTAACCTGGAAAAGAGACAGCTGAGGGGAGATATGATAGAGGTCTATAAATTAATGAATGTAGTGGAACAGGTAAATGTAGATCGATTGTTTATCCATCAAAATCTAGAAAGACTAGAGGACATAAACTGAAGCTACAGTGTAACCTATATAAGACTAATAAAATAAAATATTTTTTCACTCAGCATGTAACAAAACTCTGGAATTTGTTACTAGAGGCTGTTGCAAAAGTTGTTAGTGTAGCTGGGTTTAAAAAAGTTTGGACAAGTTCCAGGAGGAAAGGTCCCTAAACCATTCTTAAAGGGGACCCAGGAAAGCCACTGGTTGCCCCAATACAACCATTATGGAACCTGTGTTTTTTGGGGAAACTGCTAGGTACTTTTGTATGTTCTTATGTTTTTAATTCTGAGCCCGCATAGGACCCCAGCATTGAATGTCTGGGGTTAAGTTCAGCACCGACAGTTAGATTCTGTACTCGTGTGTAGCCATCAATGGAAATATTGGACCCATACATAGTAACATAGTAACATAGTAGTTGATGGCAGATAAAGACCAGCATGGTCCATCCAGTCTGCCCAGCAAGATGGCAAGAGTAGGTGCACCTGTCGCTCCGCATAGGCCACCCCTCCCCATATCCTTTTTCAGGGGTAAACCCACCACTCCATGTAGGACACCCCTATTTGTTGAGACGTTATATGGTTCAGAAGTTAGATGGTTACGTTTATTTTGTTTTTATCCTATTTCTGTAAAGGGATCCTCTGTGTTTGTCCCATGCCTTTTTGAATTCCGTCACCGTGTTCTCCCCTAACACTTCCATCGGGAGGGCATTCCAAGCATCCACCACCCTTTCAGTGAAAAAATATTTCCTGATATTGCCTTTCAATTTACCCCCTTGCAGTTTCATGTTATGCCCTCTAGTTTTACAGGTTCCCCGTCTTTGGAAGAGGTTTGTTTGTTCATCATTTCTCTTTAAATATTTAAAGGTCTGAATCATATCTCCCCTGTCCCTCCTTTCCTCCAAAGTGTACATATTTAGGTCTTCAAGTCTCTTCTCATAAGGCTTCTGACGCAGGCTCCAAATCATTTTGGTCGCCTTCCTCTGAACAGTCTCCAGTCTTTTTACATCCTTTGCAAGATATGGTCTCCAAAACTGAACACAGTATTCCAAGTGAGGCCTCACCAGTGACCTATACAGTGGTATAAGTACCTCTTCTTTTCTGCTGGTAATCCCTCTTTGTATGCAGCCCAACATCCTCCTGGCTTTTGCCACCGCCTTGTCGCACTGTTTTGCCACCTTGAGATCAGCAGAGATAATCACACCAAGGTCTTTTTCCTGAACTGT
Source organism: Ichthyophis bannanicus (assembly GCA_033557465.1). Lineage (NCBI taxonomy): Eukaryota > Metazoa > Chordata > Amphibia > Gymnophiona > Ichthyophiidae > Ichthyophis > Ichthyophis bannanicus. The sequence continues at coordinate 80,271,105 of CM066031.1, forward strand.
GCATACCAACCTTTCTCCCCCTATTGTGTACATTTCTCTTGGATTTCTGCTACCCAAGTGCATAACACTGCACTTTTTTGCATTAAATCGTATTTGCCTAGCTTTAGACCAGTCTTCCAGCTTTTGTAGATCTTTCTTCATGTTAAGCACTCCCTCGGGGGAGTCCACTCTGTTGCAAATTTTTGTGTCGTCTGCAAAAAGACAGACTTTTCCATTCAGTCCTTCAGCAATATCACTCACAAATACATTGAACAGTGTCGGGCCCAGGACCGAACCCTGGGGCACCCCGCTAATCACCTTCCTCTCATCCGAGTGAGCTCCATGTACAATCACCTTCTGTCGTCTGTCAGTCAACCAATTTCTAATCCAGTTTACCATCTTGGGACCCATCCCCAAGCTACTGAGTTTGTTGACAAGCCTCCTATGAGGAACAGTATCAAAGGCTTTGCTGAAATCCAGGTAGATGACATCCATCGCATGCCCCTGATCTAGTTCCCTGGTCACGCAGTCAAAGAACTCGATCAGATTTGTTTGGCAAGATCGTCCTTCGTTAAAACCATGTTGCCTCGGGTCTTGCAAGCTGTTGGTTTTCAGAAAGTTCACTATTCGTTCTTTCAGGAGTGCCTCCATTACTTTTCCCGCCACTGAGGTAAGGCTCACGGGCCTGTAGTTTGACACTTCTTCCCTGTCACCACTTTTGTGTAGATGTACGACATCAGCCATTCTCCAGTCCTGAGGAACCTCTCCTGTTTCCAAGGATCTGTTGAAGACATCCTTTAACGGTCCTGCAAGAACCTCTCTGAGCTCTTTCAGTATCCTGGGATGTATCCCATCCGGTCCCATGGCTTTGTCCACTTTCAGTTTAGCAAGTTGTTCTAACACCTCTTCTTCTGTGAATGGTGTGGTATCTACTTCATTCCCATTTTTATATTTGGGAGTCACAGCTGGTCCATCCCCAGGATCTTCTTTAGTAAATACAGAGCAGAAGTAATTGTTTAGCAATTTTGCTTTTTCAGTGTCACTTTCCACGAGTCCTTTCCCAGCACTTCTGAGTCCTGCAATTCCAACTCTGATCTTTTTCCTTTCCTGAATACACCTGAAGAATTTTTTGTTGCCACCCTTAACATCTTTAGCCATCTTTTCCTCTGCTTTTGATTTTGCTATCCTTATTACTCTTTTAGACTCTTTGAGTTGGATCCTGTATTCAGTTCTATGTTCTTCTGTCTGCAAGCTTTTGAATTTTGCAAAAGTTGTGTTTTTTGCCTTTATATGAGCAGCCACCTCTTTGGAAAACCAAATAGGTTTCCTTCTCCTCTTGCTTTTATTTACTTTTCTTACATATGTATCTGTTGCTCCTTTTATTGCCTCCTTTAGTTTAGCCCATTGCAATTCCACTTCCTTTATCTCTTCCCACCCCGTCATCTCCTCCTTTACGTACTCTGCCATTTTATTGAAGTCAGTGTATTTGAAGTTTAGGACTCTGAGCTTGCTATGATTGGCCTGTACCATGGCTTTTATTTCAAACCACACCGTGTGATGGTCGCTGTTGCTCACAGGGGCACTCACGCAGACATTTGACACACTATCACTGTTGGTGAGCACTACATCCAGCGTTGAGCATTTCCTGATTGGTTTCATCACCATTTGTCTAAATAATGCATCTTGGAGAGCATCCACAATATCCCATGTCTGTATCATTGTTACACATGTCTGTATTATTGTTATACAGTGCTACTATCTACTTAGTCTGTTAAGATTATCAACACCTGCTACCATTGTGTGCTTACCTACTGCACACGTATAACCCTCCACTTCACTACTATATGTATACAAGTGCAATCGTATGACCCAATTCCCATTGCACTAGCCTCCTTATCAATACTGTACTCCTCCCACTATTGCTGTATACAATTCCTTGAGAGTTGTGCCTTCAATATATCACAATTTCACACTCCCTTACACGCAATATGGCTTCTCATTCTCTGGCCTTTATTAGCCTGTATTTCCTCTCACATTGGCTGGGATCCGTCAATGCACTCTCTCATTCGCAAAACCATATCCCCATTTTGAGCAACTCGGGTAAAAGATGGTCTGATCCCCACCCAGGAAGCGACACTTATACACGCCGCTCCCACCTCATACACATCCCACTCCAACAATCCAGGTCACCCAAGCATGAAAAACTCAAGTTCTGCCAAAACCTAAAATGTGCCATGATAAATTCACGCTCCATACGCAAAAAGTGGCCCGTTATCCTAGACATGATATCTCTTTATCATCTGGACCTTCTCATGATCACGGAAACCTGGCTGTCCTCAGAAGATAACGTCCTCCTCAATCAACTCCTACCACCCAACTTCTCTCTTCATATAAGACACAGAGAAACCAAAAGAGGAGGAGGAGTACTAATACTCTCCAAATCAGACCTCCAATTTCATATCACTGAATCATCTAGTACAAGCAACCTGCACTCCCTTGCCATCAAAAACCAGCTATGCACCATCAATCTAGTATACAGAACACCATCCTCATCTCCCGAGGACCTCCCCACAATTATTGACCTTGCCGCTAATGCCCACAACCCTAACTCACCAATCTGGATTATGGGTGACTTTAATCTCCCTTCACTTCATCAAAGCCATGCAACTGCATTCCTCGAAGCCATGGAGGACCTTGGATTTAAACAGATCATCAACAAACCCACGCATATAAAGGGAAATACCTTGGACATGGTGTTCGCTCCTCTTTCAGCCCTCGAGCAAGACCACAACCCAATGATGTATGTTATTGACGTACCTTGGTCAGACCATAAACTCATCACTTTCCAAATACCCACCAAAATTAGCCAGTGGTCTGGCAACCAAAAGGACAACTGCACAACGCACACTTCAACAAGAAACTTCCGCACATTCAACAAAGAGTTAATCCTCTCTCAAACCCATTCCCTCCTGAGCAAAACCACTTCTGATCCTGAAGAACTCGTCTCCTCCTGGAACCTCAACCTCAATGCCATCTCGCAATGTCCTCAGTCCAATAACATATCCAGGAGAATAAGAAACACTGCCCCATGGTTCTCCCAAGAGCTGAGGGCTTCTCTAACACAACTACGCAGACTTGAGAAAAAGTGGCGCCGATCGCACTCCACTGAAGATTTGACCACCTACCAACTTCACCTTTCAATGCACAGAGAAGCAATCTCAATGAAAATGAAACAACACCACACCGACACTCTGAAGAGATCTCTGAACAAACCGCGGGATCTCTTCAACTTGGTCCAAGCCCTTTCAAAGGAACCATCTCCTGATCAACATGTGGATATCCAACCACAAAAATTCGCTGACTACCTCCAATCAAAGATCATACAGACCGACAAAATCTCAACAGCCTCATTTCAAACACCTACTGGATTAACCCCCTTGCTCAAATTCTCCACACCATCCCGAAAAAGCATCGAAGATACAATAGCCTCCCTCAATACCTCCACAGCTCAAACGGACCCTTGCCCAGCATTCTGGATTAAGGAGTTACGCAAGGAGTTCAGCCCAGTCATCGCAAAACTAATAAACCTTTCTTTCACCACTGGGTCCTTCCCCACAACACTCAAACAAACCTCAATCAGGCCCTTATTGAAGAACCCCAAACTCGATCCCCAAAAGGTCGATTCTTACAGACCAATAGCTAGTATTCCCCTACTAGCAAAGATAATTGAGAAAGAGGTACAAAGGCAAATTCAGGATCATATAGACTCCACAGCTCCTTTAGATCACTGCCAACACGGGTTCAGAGAGTATCATGGAGTCGAGACCCTTCTCACATTTCTATTCAACAGCATACTCACAGGCGTTGATGACATTAGACAAGGCTTTGTGCTCATCTTTTTAGACATTGCTGCGGCCTTTGACTCGGTACATCACGAGCTCCTCCTTGGGCGGCTGAAAGAAAAGGGAATCTGCAATACTGCACTTGCTTGGTGCAAGTCCTACCTAGATGGTAGGTGGCAATACGTTAAATCCGGTTCAGAAGAATCAAAACATTTCCATCAAACACAAGGTGTGCCTCAAGGATCCTCATTATCATCTCTATTATTTAACATATATATGCAGCCCATCTGCAATATCATTAGATCATTTAACATGAGCTGTCTGATATACGCGGATGACATCCTCTTATATATGCCTTTCTCGACTGTGCAAATGGACCTTACACCACTTGTAGAATGCTTCAATGCAATATCAGACTGGCTACAATCACAAAACCTCCGTATCCAGCACAAGAAAACGGAGGTACTGTTCATCTCCAGAGATCCCAACTTTATTCCACCATCTCATGTAAGAGTCAAGGAAGCTGAACTACAAACCAAAGAAACAATAAAATACTTGGGGGTCACCTTAGACCAACATCTGAACATGAAAACTCATATAAGCAACATAGTCAAAGCTGTATATTTCAAAATCCGCTCACTCAGGCATCTGCGCTCCCTACTGGACCCAGATGATTTCCGGACCATATATCAAGCACTGATCCTGCCGCATTTTGACTTTGCTAATTCCATTTTACAAGGTCTCCCTCATTCCACTTTACACCCTTTACAACTGGCCATGAATGCTGCAGCAAGAATCCTCCATGGTGCATCCAGAAGTGAACATGTTACTCCTATTCTGAAACAGCTTCATTGGCTACCAATACACGGAAGAATTATCTTCAAAACTTTACTTCTCTCATTCAAGGCCATCAACCGCATTTCCTCTACTGCACTAACTGATCTGATCCAAACCGTGCCACCCAACAGATCCAGAAGATCAACAGCGTTAAATCTACTAATAACACCGAAGATGTTGACCAAATGCAACTGTACAACAGCAAACAGAGCCTTCAGTCTTTACGTCCCCAAATGCTGGAATGCATTACCATCTGACATTCGAGCTATTGCAGACCTAACTAAATTCAGGAAGGCAATCAAGTTTCACCTATTCCGCCAATTCTACCCAGCCAGCAATGGAACCTAAAATACCCACCTAATAACACCCATTCTAAGCCTTTATCACAGTCCCAAGCTCCTTCCTGCAGATCAGACAAATTCCGTCTTAAAGTAAGCATTGTGTTGCATATAACTCAGTGCAACTAAAATTTCATGTATATAATCCAACCCTGTTATTTAATTGACCCCTCATGTATATAGTTCAACCCCATTATCCAAGTTGATATTCCTGTTCTATGTAAAACCAAACAGTTTGTGGTTAGGTTGTTTTTGTTATACTGTAAACCGCGCTAATACCGAATAGTGCGGTATATAAGCAACTGTAATAAATAATAATAAATAAATAAAGGGGACTTCACCCCTCAATACCAACCAGTTATCTTTCATACAAACAGGCAAAAACCAAGTGAAAATCACTTATCTGAAAAACAGCCTTTTCCCAATCTCAAGATGCCACATTCAGATGTCCAAGGGCACATAGCCAAAAACCAGGCGTCGTCTCAGCTTAATATCCATCGTCTCAGCTTAATATCCGTCAATACGAGGGCTATCAATAGCCGGGAGTATCCTCCAGAATAGAACCAGGCAACATCCACTTGCCTTACAAGATATCCACCCCCTCGGATGAAATAATAAGCTGTATCAGGAAAGGCTATCCATATAGATGTGAAACCACCTCCTTGAGCAACAATGCAAAATCCTCTTCTCAAATCAGTGGCTCAACCTTGTATTCGTTTCAAGCCTTTAACCTTCTTGGCTCTTCTTCAAACTGTGACGCCCGGTTTTTGGCTATGTGCCCTTGGACATCTGAATGTGTGGTCTTGAGATCGGGAAAAGGCTATTTTTCAGATAAGTGATTTTCACTTGTTTTTTGCCCGTTTGTATGAAAGATAACCAGTTGGTATTGAGGGGTGAAGTCCCCTTTAATCCTTGCTAGGGTTGCATCCCTAATTTGAATAATAGAAAAAAACAGAACGGTGCGCCACGAGAGGGTTTTTCCCTCAAAGTGCTGGTTCCAACAAAAATAGTTTGTGGGCATATGTTCCCTTGTTGGTTGGATCTATTTTATTCTGGCATGGTATACCCTTTTTCCCATCTCATTCCCCCCTTTGATTGCCTTCTTGTCCCAGGAGGCAATCATACCTTTTGCTCCTGCTTCCCTCTGCTCAGGTTTTTCTTGGCCATTGTGTAGGCAGGAGGGTCCTTGAGCCAGAGTGGGGAGCATGTCTGGTTACTTCTGATGCTCCAAGCATATTTGAGACTCGATCAGGGTTATTTCAGAGATAAGGAGATTAGCATTCATTATCGTAACTGGAGTAAGGCAAGCTTTGAAAGCTTGCACCGAACCTGGGAGACACTGAATGCAACAACAGACAGAGACTAGGAGAGCAACACCTATGATTGAATAGAGCACAAGTTGTTGTAGCCAACCCTAGTTTCTAAATCATTCAGCAATATTTTCTAAGCCAGTTTTATCCCTAATAATATCTTGGAGGGGTCTCTGTAAATCTTGCCTGTCATTAATATGGTAGGTTCTTCCGATTAGACTGCGCAGCAAGGAGATAATCGAGGACCCATCAATTCTATAATGCAAGGTTTTTCTACTGACTCAATTCTTCCTTAACATTTTCAAAAGCACCTGCAGTTTCATTCAGGAAAGCAGATAAAATAGAAGCAAGAGTACATATGTCTTTATGATTCATCATAACACCTACACTAAAGAAAACACAGTATAATTCCTCTCCCCACTGAGTCCCCATCATAATGGGTCACTATGTTATCTAAGGCTTTATTATGGCCTTCTTTAGGAGATGGAGATCTCCGGTTCCTTAACCATCCCTCAGGGAGTTTAGGGGTGATTTGCACTCCAGAGACAACAAGGCCAATAAAACAAGTACCGTTTCCTCCCTTTGGAAATACAGAGAAGGCCCTGAATCCACATACCCAGTAAATTCCTGGAAGAGGTTCCCAGGAAGCTAGTCTACCTGTAAGTAGAGGGGAAAGGAAGCAAGAAGTTAAATCTGGAGAGGTGAGTATATGTGAGGTGGAGTCATCAAGACTAAAAGAGCACTGGAGGGTCCCAGAGTTGTTAGTACTTTCATATATGATCTTATACAGACAGACACTTCTCCCTAAGATCTGGCCTTTTCCATCTCTCTGGAAGCAGTCTCGTGGCCTAAATTTGTCAGAGAAATGAAGGTAGAAGAAGTATTAAACGCTTTGGATAGGGTGAAGCTAGTGATATTTTAATCAGCGTAAGCAACCTCTATGCTTATTAAGTGAATACCACTTTGATAGTTTGAAGGAACATGGGAACAAACATAACAATCTTGGCTTGTCCTTAAGGCAACATCTTTAAGTAATTTTATATGTAAAATTTGTTCCCAATGACCAAAGTGATCAAGGACTTCAGGGTCAGAGGTCGGGGTGGCAACAGTGCTTTGGTTTTTAGGCATCTTACAGCCTATGTGACCCACCAAGTTCTTGTTCAGCAAGGGTTGTTTATCCTTCAAAGCCTGAATCACACTCTTATCACAAACAGAATCAACCTTTATACAAACAGAAGCATTACGAGAAGTAAGTCTAAGAGTACCTATAAGCTCTGGCTTTAGACATAAAGAAGCGGAAGGCCGGTATTCAACTTTCATCAGATTGGAGGGATAGCCTGAGTAATCCTTATATGTATGACACAGGCAGCGATCCCTCCCCCTAGTCTGGCTCCCCTGTAATGCCATATAGCCAGGGCTTTTCAAGGGCAGGAAGGCAATGCAGAAAATATAAGTAAACATCATTCTAAAGGGCTTGTGACTATGGAGGTTACCCATATCCTAACCAACCATACAAGAAATATAACAATAACTAATAATGCAAAGAGCAGAAAGAAAAGGAGGTATACAATATTTTCAGTCCTTAAAGTCCTTCTGTAAAGCACTGGAGTTTCTTCTGACAAAAACCTCCTTCTGAAAAGATAGCAGGGAGGCATAGAGAGTCACAATGTCAGTAAAGATAAGATTATTTCACTCTTGAGCTTTATCTTCAGGCCTTGGTCCAGTATGACCTCCGTGATCCTCTTTTCTTCAGAAGCCTTCTCCTCTCCCTCACCAGCTGCTAGGGCTTTGGCTGCCCCATTGTCAGTTGCTTCTCATCCTGGTCCAGGCACTTGTGGGGGTGGTGTGTGCTTGCAGCATGTGTAGTGAGTCCAGGATCCTTCACTGGCAACTTTAACTGCAGTCGGGGTGGTCAGCAACACTCGGAAGGGCCCTTCCCATAGTGACTGCAGTGTTTGTTGGCGATAGGTCTTGATGAGGATCCACTCTCCAGGCTGGAATGAAGTGCAGACACATCTAATGGAAGAGGTTGGAACTGTTGTGCAAACCTGTGGAGAGAGGACAACTGCTGCTGCTGCTGCAAAATATAAGAAGTGAGGCGAGAGTCTTGTAAAACATATGTAGGAAGCTCCGGGGGTTGGGTTCCGCCCCCTAGCGGTGGTTTTCCATATAACAGCTCGTATGGGGAGACCTTAACTATTCCCCTTGGGACTTTGCAGATGTTAAACAGAGCTAAGGGTAAAGCATCCAACCAAGTCAGTTTGATTTCTTTGCAAAGGTTTAACAGTTGTAGTTTTAAAGTTTGATTCTTTCTCTGAACTTGTCCTGAACTCTGAGGATGCCAAGGAGTGTGAAGTTTCCAGGTGAAACCCAGAAATGCAGACAGATGTTTGAAGCAACGATCCTAGGTGGACCATATCTTGGCACAATTTCCTTTACCAATATTTTTGCAACCTGCTGAACCTTTTTATTGGTAGTAGGAAATGCTTCAACTTATCCAGTTAACTGATCAACAATAACTAATACAGATTTAAACCTTTTGGCAGGATTCAAGTCAGTGAAATCAATTTGCAATCTCTCAAAAGGAATAAAAGCCCATGGTTTTGCACCTCCCCCCTTGGATTACTTGCTGCACACAGCAAGCAATCCTTAACAATCTGCTTAGCCAGGGAGTAGACTCCAGGGGCAAACCTGAATCTCCCATTTTCAAAGCTGACCAATGAGTTCTTTGATGTAACAATCTTAAAAGCTGCATTAACTAAGGAGTATGGATAGCTACTCTGTCCTCTGGTGCAGTCCATGACCCCTCCCGGTGATGATGAGACCCCAGGACATCCTTTGTTCTACTGTCTCAGGGGGTAAATTAGTATACAAAGGACCAGGGGACTCAGCAGCACTTGGGCAGACATAGGCTTGCATGTATGATGAGATAGATGGAGGTAGCAAGGCAGCCTTCTGAGCAGCATAATCAGCCTTTCTATTACTTATAGAGATAGGATCAGAGTCTCGGGAGTGACCTTTACAGTGCATGACAGAGCTGCATAGCTTCTAATAAGGCACTGACTAACTGAGCATTGGCAATCTTAGTTCCTGCTTAGATAAGAAACCCTCATTGTCTCCACAACTGACCTCTTGATTGAATAATACCAAAGGTATACAGGTCCCCAGAACCTGCTGTTTGTTAAGCTTTTTTCCTGTCCTTGCCTGCCTGAGTGAATCCTCCCTCTCCCCCTGAGGTATTGTGTAGCCTTCTTCCTGTTTTCTCCACGTGTGCATAGGCTGTTTTAGTTTGCTTTTCTCTGATCAGAGAAGGGCTGAACTTTTACAGAGCTCTGCTAGTGAGTGGATATTTGCCTCCTGGGACATCTTACTGTGAGTTCTAGCTGTTTATTTAATTATTTACTGTTTGTCTAACTGTTTGTTTGTTTAATTATTATTGTTTGTCTTAGTGGTGTGCTAGTTCAGCCTTCTCAGCTGTACTTACCTTGCCTCTCTCAACTAACTGGGCTTTGTGTGGTACCCCCATCCCCCTGCTGAGGGTTCAGGACAGGGTACCTTGTAACTGCCCTCTTTAATAGGACTTATCTCCCTCCCTCCCCAGCACCCACCCACCCCTGGGGTAATTGTAGTTTTATAGGTACTTGCACATCTTAGAGGAAAGGGGCTGCTCTCAGGTGCAGCTCTTAATCCAAATCAGTCATACACAGAGGACCTGAGATTAATTAAGCTTCAGGTACACAGGGTGTATTAGGGGTATTAGATACACTTTTATTAGTATAAGCATCTACACCAATCCTTATTATATACCGAATTTAAAAGACCTAAACACAAGCTTTAAACTAAGATGCAGACAGAGGTCCAGCAACGAGATGGGGGTTCTCCAGTCTTTTGCATTGAGTGTCACATGCATGATTTTCTCCCAGTTGGTGAGAGGTCCTACATATGCACTAAGTGCAGGGAGCTCTTTGCTCTCAGGGAACGAGTCCGTTCTCTAGAGGCTAGAGTAGCAGACCTGGAAGACATAAGAAAGACAGAGAAGTACATGGACGAGACCTACAGGGATATAGTCCTGAAGTCCCACCTCCAGTCTGGCAGCATCCCTGTTGCCATGGAGGAGAGAGGTCACGTGACAGGAGAGCATCACCCTGGTGTGGCAGGAAGTGATCCTGTAACTAGGACCTGTCCTCCAGGTGATGTAAAACCCTCTCGCACCGAGGACGTTTCTCCAGGGCCATGTCCCCATGAGGGGAGGGTCAGGACAGCTGTTATAGTTGGTGATTCAATCATTAGGAATGTAGATAGCTGGGTGGCTGGTGGACGTGAGGATCGCCTGGTAACATGCCTGCCTGGTGCGAAGGTAGCAGATCTCACGCACCGCCTAGATAGGATCATAGATAGTGCTGGGGGGGGGAGTCTGCTGTCTTGGTACATGTTGGTACCAATGACATAGGAAAATGTGGTAGGGAAGTTCTGGAGGCTAAATTTAAGCTTTTAGGTAGGAAGTTGAAATCCAGAACTTCCAGGATAGCGTTCTCCGAAATGCTTCCTGTTCCACGTGCAGGACCCAAAAGACAGGCAGAGCTCCGGAGTCTCAATGCGTGGATGAGACAATGGTGCAAGGATGAGGGTTTTGGATTTGTTAGGAACTGGGGAACATTCTGGGGAAAGGGGGGGCTCTTCCGAAGGGATGGGCTTCACCTTAATCAGGATGGGACCAGACTGCTGGCATTAACCTTTAAAAAAGAGATAGAGAAGCTTTTAAACTAGAAAATAGGGGAAAGCCGACAGTCAACCAGGAGCGCATGGTTCGGACAAAGGTATCCTTGAAGGATACTACCAAAAGCAGTGAGGTTCCAAAAGGGAGTATAGTAGCCCAAATGCCCTTGAGTAAGGAGCAGACAGAGCATAAGGATTCCCAATTACCCATGCCTACCAATAGTCAGATTAATATTAATAAAATACAGTCTCTAAAATGCTTGTATGCCAATGCTAGAAGTCTAAACAATAAGATGGGAGAATTAGAATATATAGCACTAAATGAGAGGTTAGATATGATTGCACTCTCAGAGACATGGTGGAAGGAGGATAACCAGTGGGACACTGTGATACCTGGATACAAACTATATCGTAATGATAGAGCTGAACAAATTGGTGGAGGGGTTGTGCTCTATGTTAGAGAGGGCATTGAGTCAGAAAGGATTAAAGTTTTGCAGGGAACAAAATTTGCTGTAGAATCTCTATGGATTGAAATTCCATTTATGAAGGGGAAGGTGATGGCAGTGGGAGTATACTATCGATCACCTGGCCAGAATGAACAAATGGATGATGAAATGCTCAAAGAAATCAAGGAAGCTAACAAAAGCCACAACAGAGTAGTAATAATGGGTGATTTCAATTACCCCGGTATCGACTGGGACAGTGTCACAGCAGGACAAGCTAAAGAGATAAAGTTTCTAGATGAAATAAATGACTGCTTCTTGGAGCAGCTGATTCATGAACCGACCAGAGGGGAAGCCATACTGGACCTAGTCCTTAGTGGAATGCCAGATCTGGTGCAAGAAATAAGGGTGTTGGGACCACTTGGCAATAGTGATCATAGTATGATCATGTTTGATTTAATCAGTGGAGGACAGATAGTAAAGGAATCCACAGTACTACCTTTTAACTTTCAAAAGGGAGACTATGATAGAATGAGGAATATAGTTCGGAAAAAACTAAAAGGAGCGGTTCCAAAGGTTAAAGACTTACAGCAAGCTTGGGTGTTATTTAAAAATACTATCCTCGAAGCCCAGACCAGCTGTATTCCACGCATTAAGAAAAGTGGAAGAAAGTCCAAAAAACTGCCAGCATGGTTTAAAGGTGAGGTCAGAGAGGCTATTGCTGCCAAAAGAGCAACCTTCAGGAAATGGAAAAAAGAGCCAAATGATGAAAACTGGAAACAGCACAAGCACTGGCAAGTTAAATGCAAAGCATTGATAAGGCAGGCAAAGCGGGAATTTGAGATGAAACTTGCTACGGAAGCAAAAACACGAAATAAAGACTTTTTCAAGTACATTCATAGCAAAAGGCCTGTGAGAGAGTCAATTGGACCATTAGATGATAGGGGGTAAAAGGGGCAGTAAGAGGAGACAAGGCTATAGCAGAGAGACTGAATGAATTCTTTGCTTCGGTCTTTACTGAGGAAGATGTAGGGATGTTACCCAAGACTGAAGTGGTATTTAAAGGTGATACTGCAGAGGAATTGAGAGAAATATCGCTACACCGGGAAGATATATTACAACTATTTGATAAACTGAATAGTAGCAAATCACCTGGACCGGATGGTATACATCCCAGAGTGTTGAAAGAACTGAAATATGAGATTGCAGACCTGTTATTGGTAATCTGTGAACTTTCATTAAAATCATCTGTAATACCTGAAGATTGGAGGGTCGCCAACGTAACACCAATTTTTAAAAAGGGTTCCAGGGGTGACCCGGGAAATTACAGACCGGTGAGCCTGACGTCAGTACCAGGGAAAATGGTAGAAACCATCATAAAGAACAAAATTACACAGCATGTAGATAGTCAGGGCCTAATGGGAGACAGCCAACATGGCTTTAGACAAGGAAGATCTTGTCTTACTAATCTGATCTGTTTTTTTGAAGGTGTGCATAAACAGGTAGACAAAGGTGAGTCGGTTGATATAGTGTATCTGGACTTTCAGAAAGCTTTTGACAAGGTCCCCCATCAGAGACTTTTGGCGAAGCTAAAAAGTCATGGGATAGGAGGCAGTGTACTATTGTGGATCGGGAACTGGTTAAAAGATAGAAAGCAGAGGGTAGGGCTAAATGGCCAATATTCCCAATGGGAAAAGGTGAATAGTGGAGTACCCCAGGGATCTGTACTGGGTCCGCTACTTTTTGACATATTCATAAATGACCTGGAAAAGGGAATAACTAGTGAGGTTATCAAATTTGCAGATGACACAAAACTGTTTAAAGTTGTTAAAACCCAAGAGGATTGTGGAAAACTGCAGGAGGATCTGGATAAATTGGAAGACTGGGCATCCAAATGGCAGATGAAATTTAATGTGGACAAGTGCAAAGTTATGCACCTAGGAAAGAACAACCCACACTATAGTTACACTATGCAAGGCTCCACATTAGAAACCACCACCCAGGAAAAAGATTTAGGAGTCATCGTGGATAACATGTTAAAACCCTCCACCCAGTGTGCAGCGGCGGCCAAGAAAGCAAATAGAATGCTAGGTATCATAAGGAAAGGGATGGAGAATAAAACAAAGGATATTATAATGCCTCTGTATCGCTCCATGGTACGACCGCACCTTGAATATTGTGTGCAATTCTGGTCACCGTATCTTAAAAAGGACATAGAGTTATTAGAAAAAGTACAGAGAAGAGCCACCAAATTGGTGAAGGGGATGTAAGGCTACTCCTATGAAGAGAGGCTAAAAAGGTTAGGGCTCTTTAACCTAGAAAAGAGACGGCTGAGGGGAGGTATGATAGAGGTGTATAAATTAATGAATGGAGTGGAACGGATAAACGTGGATCAATTGTTTACGCTATCAGAATATAGAAGGACTAGGGGACATGTAATGAAGCTACAGGGTAAACTATTTAAGACAAATAGGAGAAAATATTTCTTCACTCAACGTGTAATCAAACTCTGGAATCTGTTACCGGAGGATGTAGTAAGGGCTGTTAGTATAGCTGGGTTTAAAAAAGGTTTGGACAAGTTCCTGGAGGAAAGGTCCATAAACCACTATTAAAAAGGGACCCAGGATATCAATGCTTGGCCTAGTACAAGCACTGCAGAACCTGTGTCTTTTGGGGAAACTGCTAGGTACGTATGACCTAGATTGGCCACTGTTGGAAACAGGATACTGGGCTTGATGGACCTCGGTCTGACCCAGTATGGCATTTCTTATGTTCTTATGTTCTTATGGCTTTCTGGAGGAGTAGCCTAATGGTTAAGAACACTGGCTGGGGAACCCAAAGACCAGGGTTTGATTCCCACCAGCATTCCCTGTGACCTTGGGCAAGTCACTTAACTCTCCATTGCCTCAGAAAAATCCAAGTAATCACTGTCCCTGTTTAATGTACATTACCAAGCTCAAGTTTCAATGTAAACTGTCTTAATTGAAATGATAAAGCAGTATATACTGTAAAACCTGTTAAATAAATAATTTTACAGCCACATAAGCAGCTAATTCACAGGCATGTGTGAGAGTCACTAGCTCTGCTGCTTGTGCACTATAATTAGATGGGAGCACAGCAGACTAACACGGTCAGAAGAGTCTGGGTCAATGATGGCAATGAACGCTGCAGCACGCTTCCTATATGGATCCCCCAGAAGAGATCACATCACCCTCATCCTAAAAGACTTACACTGGCTTCCAATCTACTGCCGTCTCACCTATAAAGTAGTCATGATGACCTTCAAGGCCATTAACAAGACATCAGTCACCTCCCTATCGGACCTCCTCCACCCCACTCCAGTGAACAGAGCAAGGAGAACATTTGCCACCAACACCCTTCAGACCCCCAATGAAATAACAAAATGCACCCAGGCAACAAAAAACTGAGCTTTCAAATTCTATGCCTCCAGCTGTTGGAATGCACTCCCAACCACCATTAGAGCAATCACAGATCTCGCCCAATTCAGAAAAGCACTAAAGCATCACCTCTTTCTCCTACACTACTCTCAACCCAATAATTTAACATCACCAACCATACACCTCGCCATGTAAGTTTGTATATAACTGTAAAAAGATGTAGATAGTTACTCCAGTTGAACTAAGTTGTACGTACCTGTTCATTGTAAGTGCACCCCAGTATGTGTGTTATGTGCAAAAATGTTAAATGTAAACAGCACTGATTTTAAAGAGCGCGGTATAGGACTTCCGGTCTGGCAATGAGCTGACCAGACGTGCTCTGATCAGCTCCGGGCAAAATACCCCACAAAACTGCTAAAAATCTGCTCTCGCACCGCCGATTGCCCTCGAAACTGCCGACCCACTAGAATACTTTGCCAGGAGCTTTAAATTCTAGCCCTAGGACTGCAGAAACAGGCTGTCTACGAGCGATAGCCCAATGGCAACGAAATCTGTCCGGAGAGAGAAGCCACGTGCAGTGGAGGCCAAAATGGCTGAAGGAACCCCTACTAGCCCAAAATCGGGGAATGGCTCTGACCTGGTGGCCGAGGTGAGCGCAGCGGTGGTGAGCGCACTGGAGACCCGTTTTCAAAACCTTGCGGGGAGCCTACAGACTCTCAACCAAAATTTTTCTGAATTTGCTGGGCGAATGGAGCAGGCGGAGGCGCGTATTGCTGAGGTCGAGGACTCCCAACACTCTCTCACGGCTAAGGTGGCTGCCCTTGAATCCGTCGTTAAACAGCAAAGTGAGAAGCTGGACGACTTGGAGAACAGGGGGCGCCGTAAAAATTTACGTTTCGTGGGGATCCCTGAATCTGTGGGAGATGGAGCCCTCTTCAATTACCTGCAAGCTTGGCTCAACCAACTTATTGGCGGGGCGGACGGAAGCCGGGTAAAGCTGGACCGCGTGCACAGACTGGGACCCCGCAGAGAACAAGCGCAGCGACCTCGAGCAGTCATCGCCCGCTTCCAGGAGTACCGCCAGAAGGAGGAGGTTCTGCGACTTGCTCGCAACCGTAGGTCTTCCGACCACACAACTGCAGAACGCATTCTCGTTTTCCAGGACTACTCCGTCCTTGTTAGCCAACAACGGCGTGCCTTCTCCTCGGCCTGCGCCCAGCTCTTCACGAAAGGACTCCGATTCTCGTTGCTATACCCGGCCCGCTTGAGAGTGGAACACCAGGGCCGTACAAAAGTCCTCGCGACGCCGGCAGAAGCCTCCGCGTTCCTGGAGTCTCTCAACGTACCAAGCCCAGACTGAAACTGCACCGTTGGGCTCCAAAGACCTTGGACAGCCGTGGACTGCTCTAAGCCAGCTAGCCTGGAGCTTTGGTGGACTCCTACTTTGTTTTTGTGGTCCTATTTTCATTTTCATACTCTCTCATTTTTTTAGTTTAACAGATTCCGATTATTGTGGAGGACCCGGGCTCCCGCCTCCCTTTTTTTTTATTTACTTAAATTTTTTTTATTTATTTTTCTTTATTTGTTTTTGTTTGTTGGTTGTTTGGTTCTCCCCCCCTCCTTCTTTCCCTCCCCCTCCCCCCCATCCCCCTTTTTCCTCCTTTTTTTTTCTCTATTTTTGATTTCCCCCCCCCCTTTTTTCATTATCCTTCCTCTCCCTATCTTATACATTTTCCCTTTTATTTTACTTTTTCCTCTGCCAATTCTACAGGGCCTCGGTTTTCTCTCTCACTTTTCTATTTTGTGTCTCGTTAGTTGGTTTGGTGGTTTTTTTTTTTTTTGGAATAGGCCCCACCACTGATGCGATCTCTAAGAACTCCTGCCCCTGAATGTCTCCTTGCAACTGTTCCAGATGCTAGCAACAATATAGCGGTATGTAGCTAGACGGAGTTACTTTGACTCACTGTTGTAAAGGTCCGCAGGGTTACTTTGTTTCAGTTCCTGCACCTATTTCTTACACTCCCATTAGTGGAGTTCCCTAGGATGGCGCCCTGGCCTCCTCCCCCCCCTTCCTCCAGTGTAGAATCGGATCTCCGGGGGAGGAGGCATACCCATGCGCCTGCTGATAAGGGTGGAGATAATTGGGAGATCTGTGTCTGGCCGGGGGAGACCAACATTCTCGGTTAATGTCATCTTGCATTCACCCCTGACGGGCGGGAGTATAGAGGGGCGGCCACGATCCCAGTGCGTGCGCCTGGCCAGGGGTGGACTCCCTGGGATCTGGGGCTTGCCCTGCTTCTGTGCGCCGCCGACCGGTCTCCGGGCCGCGGGGACGGGGGGGGAGGGGTGCTGTCCAGGGGGGGGGGACGGGTTCTGTCCGTCCCCCTGATTGCATGAAGCCTGGGGGCACTGTCGTTGGGCTAGGAGATCCCTTCTGCCCACTATGAGGTTGATCGCGGTGGGGGGGGGGTGGGTGGGAAGAGAACTCAACAGGGGGGGGGGGTGGATTGTCGACCTCCCGCGATTCGCACTTGGGCGAGCTGCGGAGCGGAGCGAGTTGCGCCCCTGAGAGACTCCCTTCATAGGACTGGGAGCCCTGGCCCCGGGAGACACCAATAGGGGGGCATCGCAAGTGTAGGGGGGGTGTGGAGGATCCTAAGGGGGGCTAGCCCGACTGTCAGTGGTAGCTGTCTGACCAGGTGGGTGGACCTTTAGGAGTTGGAGGGGAGGGGGAGGGGGGAAGGGGGGGTGAGTGTGGGAGGATATGGGGTAACTGGGCTTTTACGGGTAACTTTGTGGTGCTGCACCCTCAACATGTTGGAAAGCGGGGGGTCCCAGGCTGGGAGGGCCTCCCTATTATATGAGCGCTTAGCATTTTGGTGGATCTTTGACACTGTCTCATGCCTTTAAAGATTGTTACTTGGAATGTGTGGACTGGGGAGCCCGATCAAGCGATATAAGGTGCTACAAGCCCTTGCCCGCCAAAAGTGTGATATCGCCCTCCTGCAGGAGACCCACCAGACAGCTGAGGAACATGATAAACTCTGCCGTTCATGGGTGGGTCAAGTTTGGGGGTCCCCCGCACAGGGGCGGAAGGGTGGCGTGGCGATTTTGTTCCACAAAAGAGTTTGCTTCTCATTGGCCACCCTTACAGCAGATGACAGGGGCCGATATTTGCTTCTGCATGGTCATCTTGATGGGAAATTAATCACTATTGGTAACCTCTATGGGCCTAATACGTTTGTCCTCAATTTCTTTTGCGATTTGGCCTCCCGGATTGAACAGCTTCTTGATTGTCCGTTGCTCTTAGGGGGCGATTTCAATGGCATTTTAGATGCCGAGTTGGATACTTCGACGGAAGGGGGGAACCGGGACAGGATCCCCACGACCCGCATGCTGCAGAGATTCCAGAGACGGCTGGATCTAGTAGACCCCTGGCGACTGCTCCACCCCCAGGAGAGGGATTACACCCATCAATCCCGGGCACATGGTTCAAGTGCCCATATCGACTACATTCTGCTTTCGGGGGGAGCCATTGCCAAGGTGGGAGAGACTCAGATTGGTCCTGTGGAGATCTCTGACCACGCCTGGGTGTGGTTGGAGCTATATTGGGGAAGGGCCTCCTCTTCTGGGTCCCGGCTCTGGCGCTTCCCGCTTGACCTTTACCATGATGCTCAGTTTCATGGCTTCCTCCGCCAGCGCTGGCAAGAATTTTTGGACGATCACAGGTGCCATGAGGGGGACCCGGAATTGGTATGGGAGACGGCGAAAGTAGTGTTGCGTGGCGATATTATCGTCTTTGCGGCTCGCAAGCGCAGAATGATCGCTGACCGAATCATCCGGTTGGAAAGGCAGGTGGTGAGTCTACGCCGGCGCTGTGCTCGTGCCCCGCTCGCATCGAATAAGAAACGGCTTTGGGAAGCTCAGGTGGCGTTAAACGAGCTACTACATCAGCGGGCTAAGAAATCACACCTTTACTATCGTTACCAAATGTATTGCCATGGAGACAAAACAGGACGATTGCTTGCCCGATGTTTGCGAGGACAACGAGGCTCCCGCCTGGTGGCAGCCCTGCGAGATGCCGCGGGTAGACTCCACAGAGACAATGAAGAGATTGTGCGAGTTTTCCGGACCTTCTTTCAATCTCTATATGAGACCGAAGGGGTGCCACCGGACGACCTTCATGATTATCTGAGGGGCCTTGACCTCCCCCAGTTGACTCCAGCTCAACGTGAGTCCCTTGAATGGCCACTGATGGCGCAGGAGGTCCAGGCGGTAATCACCTCGGCCTGTTGTTTCAAGTCGCCTGGCCCAGACGGCCTGGGCGCTGAGTTTTATAAGCTCTTGGGAGACACTGTGGCCCCCACACTGCTGGCGGTTTACGACCA
Source organism: Ichthyophis bannanicus (assembly GCA_033557465.1). NCBI lineage: Eukaryota > Metazoa > Chordata > Amphibia > Gymnophiona > Ichthyophiidae > Ichthyophis > Ichthyophis bannanicus. The sequence goes on from CM066031.1 coordinate 80,290,356, forward strand.
GCGTATTGCGCAGGGGGCCTTCCGCTGAGGGAGCAATCACGCTCACATTGTGTTGCTTCCTAAACCAGGCAAGGATCCCTTAGCGGCTGGCTCCTATAGGCCCATTTCGCTGCTTAATTTTGACCTGAAAATTTTAGCTAAGATTTTGGCTATTCGGCTGGCGGAGGTGTTGAGTCACCTCGTGCATGTCTCCCAGGTAGGCTTTGTCAAGAGCCGCTACGTGGTGCGGAATTTGCGAAAAATTTTGGCCTCTCTGGAGTGGGTGCATCATCGCCAACTACCTTCTTTGTTGATTAGCTTCGATGCGGAGAAGGCCTTCGACCGGGTGAACTGGGACTACCTCTGGGCACTTTTGCCTAAATATGGACTTGGTGCCCACTTCTGCCGGATGGTGAGAAGTCTTTATACCCAACCGACGGCGGGAGTGGTTTGCAATGGCGTCGCCTCGGACGCTTTTGCCCTGGGCCGCGGGACGCGGCAGGGGTGCCCCCTTTCCCCCCTGCTTTTTGTCCTTTCTCTTGACCCTTTGATTAGGACTATCGAGGCCTCCAGAGAGATCTCCGGAGTACGCATTGGGTCACAAGAATTCAAGCTCTCTGCCTTCGCCGACGATCTACTTGTTCACCTGCTCTCCCCGAAGCGTTCCCTGCGCGGTCTGATGTTGGAATTCGAAAGGTTTGGGAGAGTGGCGGGACTACGCATCAATCAGGAGAAATCGGAAGCCCTTGATGTGTTGGGCACCCTTCGGGGTGCGTGGGCTGGAGAGTTCCCGCTTAAATGGGCCACGGGCGAGTTCCTGTATCTGGGGATTGTTTTACCCAGCCACCCCGGTAGGTTGTATGGCCGTAACCTTGATCGGATTCTGCGGAGATTGCACACGCAGCTGCGGGCGTGGGGGGCTCTCCCATTATCCCTCTCAGGGAAGATAGCGGTGGTGCAGATGGTGGTCCTTCCCCGCCTCCTTTATTGGCTCCAGACCCTGCCAGTGTGGCTGCTCCGTAAAGACCTGCGCCGCATTGAGGCCTGTTTCCACTCCTTTTTCTGGAAGGGAGGAAGGGCGCGTATCCCGTGGGCCCGGCTGCTGGGCAAGTGGCGTGCGGGGGGGATGGGTTTCCCAGATCTGCGCGCTTATGCCTTAGCCTGCCAAATGCGACATTTGGCCGACTGGTTTGGTGACACTGCTTATTACACGCCCCCGCGTCTGGAGGAATGTTTTGTTGCCCCGCTTACTCTTTTAGGGGTCCTACATGGAGCCAATTCGGCCCTCCCCCGCTATCTGAGACAGAGTGTGTTGATAACCTCGGCGAAATGGACCTGGCAATATCTCAACGTTCACTGGGGGGAATCATGGCAGACCTCTAGTTGGTTGCCATTGCGAGGGAATCTGTCTTTTTCTTCGGGCTCGGAGTCGGTTCTTTTTCAGGATTGGGATAGCCGCGGAATTAAGCTTCTTGGCCATTTGGTGGAACCTACCGGAGCCTGCAAGTCCTTTGGGGCGCTGAGCCGAGAATGGGGCCTCTCTCCTCGGCACGCCTATGCTTACATCCAGGTGGCCCACTATATTTCGTCATTGCCGCGAGCGGCATTGTGCGCTGAGCGGGCTCAACGGATTCTGGATTTCCTTGGACTTGGGGGCGATACTCCGGTATCGATATCCGTCTTTAAAGTCCGAGTGGCTGACCTGAATCCCGCCACAGACTATCGGGAGATTGAGCTGGCGTGGGAAGGGGAGCTGGCCTGCGCGGTGGCTCCTGGTACGGTGCGAGCGGCGCTCTCCCGCATAGTTAGCCTGGCCCAGGGGATGCGTTGGAGGGAAATGCAATTTAAATGTCTCACTAGAGTTCATTTCTCCCCGAGGCGGGCGTTGCGGAGCCGACTTACTACTGATGGCAGCTGTCCCCGCTGTTCGGAGCCTTTGGCGACCCTTCTCCATATGTGGTGGGACTGTCCATCTTTGCAGCCCTATTGGGTTAAAATATCTTCCTTTTTGGAGGGGCTTCTTCAGCAGCGTATCAGGTGGTCGGGCTCCCTTGTGGTGCTAGACTGCATAACCCCCCCATGCCCAAGGAAGAAGGGGGAACGGCTGTTGGTCCGTAAGGCATGTCTGGTGGGGAAGGTGCCGATTCTTAGATTATGGAGGGACCCCCAGCCCCCCACTTTCGGGGAGTGGAGGAACAATTTCTACCAATTGATGCAAATGGAACATCGCTGGGCGCGAGGCAGTGTCAAACGGTGGCCGGCCTTTATGGCGGTTTGGGAGCCCTACATTCTTCAACTGGGGCCCAGAAGTCGGAATGAGATTTTACAGTACGGGAGCTGAGGCACTACTTTAAACAACATGACGAGGATAAATCCTGAGTAGTGCAGTACCACGAGTTGTATCTGGGGGGTGGGGGGCGGGGGGGGGACGGAACGGGAGGGGCAGGCATGGTGGGAGGGGGGGAGGGACAGGAGGGTGGAAGGGGGGCGGGGGAGGGGGATGAAAACAAAAATGTGTTAAAAGCCACCCTATGTTCCATTTTGTATTGCCCGGGCGGGGGGGATCAGAGTACACCCCACCCTCCCGGGCCCCCCGTTTGTTTATCTGTACTGTGTTGCACTGTACTGTTTTTGGTGGATTGTAAATAAACTACTTAAAAAAATAAAAAAAGAGCGCGGTATATAAAAGTAATAAATAAATGAAAAGAAATTAAATGATGGCATAACCTTTTAAAACTCCAAACACAAAGTCAGGATTTTTCCAAGAGAACATCAGAAAGATCAGAATGGGGCTTCTCATTGAGCTGCACTACCTGGCAGCAATCATGATGAGGTTCCCCGGCAACAGAGTAGCTGAGTTTAAAGTGTTAGTTCTGACAAAGGTGAGATTACTAGGAGTCAGAAGCTCAGTCTTGTACCTCTTTAGTCTAGCATTTGAAAAGTGTTGAGTGTTCTTTTGATTTAGCAGCATGTGGACAGAATGGAGATCTACCACAGTCAGTTCATGTCCCTGTACAAACTCATTTGCTTTTTCCAAAATAGCAGCAGTGGCAGCTACTGCTGTCAGGCAACTTACAGATCCTTCGGCCACTGGGTCTAACTGGCAGGAAAAGTAAGCTATAGGTCGTTTATGAGGTCCCGACTCTTGAGTGAAGACCCCTGAAGCCCCCCCCCCCTCTGTTCATGGACAAAGAGAGTGAAAGGCTTAAGGTAATCTGGGAGACCCAGGACTGGGGCTGTGGACAAGACATGTTTCAGCTGATCAAAGCAATTGCTTGCCTCTTTTATCCAGTACAACTCATCAGGTTCCTCTTTACATGTCATGGCAGTGAGAGGTTTAGACAATTCCCCAAACCCTGGGATCCAGGCTCAGCAAAACCCAGCCATTCCCAAGAATCCTCTCATCTGTCTTTTAGTATGTGACTTAGGGCAGTTTATGATACCCTGAAGTCTGCTTTCAGATAATTTCCTCTGATCTTCTGATAGCACATGGCCCAAATAGTGCACTTCCTTTTGGGAAAACGGAATCTTTCTCAGGGAGACTTTGTGGCCTTCGTAAGCTAAACTAATTAAAAGGTCTTTAGTATCCTGCACATTTGCTTCCTTTATGAGGACATTCACATTTAAAGTGGCCCTTTTGACCACACTGGAAACGGGTACTGATTTCAGGATTATTTGGTTGAGGACCCCTAGGAAATATGTTTTGATTCTGAGTAAAGACAGCAGCCAACAGCTTAGTCACAGTTTTCTCATTGCATTTTTCCTTGCTGTCTCTATTATTAAGCACTGAAGTGGCCACAGATGGTACTGCATCTAAATTCATGCCATTAAAATCATCTCTTGATTTATTTATTTATTTATTTAACATTTCTTATATACCGCGCTATTTCAAATCAGTGCGGTTTACAATAAACAACATATTACTATGTGGGTGGGCCACATAGGGTTTACATTAAACAAGGGAGTAAAACTTGGATTTAACAGGGACTGAACATATCTACATCGTTATTTACAGCAATAATACGGTACAGATTATGTATTGGGTAGGTGCTCTTATGTTATTCAGTGTGGGTGCTAGTCTGTGGCTTATATCAGGAGCACATTGTCCTTTAAACAAGCCTCGCATTAAAGCGACATAGGCAACATCATCAGGGTCTCCTATATCTCCCCAGACCCTTACAGCTTCCTTAAGGTGCTGAAAGAAATCTGAAGGGTGTTCATCTGGTCCATGCTTCACTTCATACACTTTCTGCCAATTAACAGTCTTATTGGCAATCCTACGGAGACCTTCCAAAATGCAGAGACGGAAGATTGAGGTAAGGTAATTTGCAGTGTTAGGGTCCCAATTGGGATTACGGTCAAAATCATCATCAGCAAGGCGTCTAATACCCTGGGGTCTGTCATTATCTCAGTTAATAGTGGTTCAGGCTTCTTTGACAGTCCTAATAACATCTGGCCCCTCCCCAGCCTTAAGGAGAGTCCTAAGGAGTACATGACAGTCTTTCCAATCTGCCTCATGCATAAGGAAAATAGTTTCAAAAACTTTAATAACTCCTTCTGGATCATCCCTCCACTGGGGGGGTGATATTTTTCCAGTTAAGGAGGTCTGCAGTGGATAAGGGGACATAGACCTTGTGGTCAGTAACTTGCTCATCAGTCCCCATAGCAGGGACAACTCTCAGGGGCATTAGGGCAGTAATATCTTGGGCATTGTTAGAATGTATTATAGCTTGAGTAATATTTGGCATATCTCAGACACTGGTGGCAATGCTAGAAAATTTACGGATTGGTACAGGGAGATGAGAGCGTGTTCTTTGAGAAATGCTCTCTTCCTCTTCCAGGGAAACTGGGACTAAATGGGGTGGGGATGAACTGCTTGCCTGCGATTAACTTTCTGCCTGTGACTGATTAACTGAATGTGACCCCGGGGATGCTAAACTTACTGAAGGTGGGGGCTCTAACCTCAGGATGGGAGGGTCATCTGGAGGCTCCAGAACATCAGGTAACCTCGGGGCAGTAGGGGTTAAACTATAAAGCAAGGGTTCAGGGGATCATCTAAATCCTGATAAGGAGGAGGGGGCCCTTCATCTTTTCAGTAAAGGACAAACACTTTTCCGACACTTTTTCTCAAGACAGAAATTCATAGAATTTTCAAACAAATAATAATAATCAAGTTGATGCATCTTTTGGTCCGTTAGAATGCGTCTAAGATTTGAAAGAACTGAGGATTAAGGACCCACCCTTTGGCTATGGGAACTTCCTAACAAAGTTTAGTTAGGACCGATTTGGACAGATTGGCCATATCTTGCAAACGGTCCCCAGTTCTTAGAACACATGCTAAAGGTTTTTCGGTCCCAGGACCCTTAAACCTTGAATTTCTCATTTCCCGCTTCCCACCAAGCCTCTAAGGGAGGTATTTAACCTAACACCAAGCCTGTAAATGAGGGAGGTGACTAATTCCCCACCGGTGATTAATTTTCCCTACCTGGAAACTTGTCAAGTGTCTTGCTGTCTCTTCACCAGTCTATCAATCTTCTCTGGACTTTCCACTTATCATCTTTCTCTCCCTTCAGGATCAGGAAGGTTTTCCCCTGTAACACTGACCTTAGTGGGTGTGTGCTTAATGTTCCATAGATCCAGAAGGGCGAGAGATTTCCAGTGGCTTAGATGGTTCCAATCTGGGGTGCCATTCTGTCGTGGGACGACAGACGAGCATCTAGAGGGGTCCCAGTCCAGTCCAGACGATACCTGGCAAGGAGAGAACAAGAACAAAAGAGAGAAAAACAAAATTTCCCAGGCAGATTCCTTTCTTTATTCACTGCTATAGCAGGGGCTGGTTCATAGTAAGCTATCAAGGACTCCAGCCCTCACACCGGATTCAAGCTGGGTTTTTATACAGTTTTAGCATAGCAGTTTGTCACGTGGGTTAGAGCAGGATAGCTTTTTGGAAGAATTCTCTGGGCCCCTTGACTTCTTCTTTCTACAGAATTATCTAGGTGGCATATCTGAAGTGTACCTAACTGCTAAGGGTCCCTGATTGGTCAGTGGAGAGGTGGCTACCTTATCTCTCCCTGCAGTCTAGGGCATCTGTGGCTAAGCTGCATGAAGCCCTACTCCTTTGTGTGTGTGCGTGAGAAGACAACTCTAGCAAAAGCATCTCTCTACCTTCCCACTCCAGTTACTTTGTCAGCTTGGGTTGTAAAGATAAAATTTTATCTGTTTTAGCCTGTCCGTGTTCTTTGTGCTGCTGCTCCTGTCTAAAGTTTTAACCCTTTCATGGCTGTTGTTGCCATATGGCAACCTTCAAATGTTCCCCCAAATTTTTGACTGGATTCTATATTTCCAAAAAATCCACACACTTTGTGTGAAATGTGATGTGTATCTGTGCTTGTCATCTGAAAAAAACTGTTATTTAAACTATCACACCCAGCAGTAAATGAAACTGATGCCAAGACTGTTTTTAATTTTCAGCCATTCAGGACCGTAGTTGCCATATGGAAACAGTAAATATTGTTTCTTAGAAATAATTTTTAAAAAACCCTTTATATTCTGCATCATTTAGCTCAAATCTTAATAAAAAAAACTGAAAAAAAAATTCAGTTACAAAACAATTATGTGGATGTGAAATCTATTTCTATTTTATTTTAGCCTGCTATCCCCTTTTCCCATCTCAGAAGAACAGACTAGTTAGGCCATGTGGTCTTTTTTCTGTCGTCATATTTCTCTGTTTCTGTCTGCTGGCAGGAGGTCTTAACCCATTTGTCTGGACTGGTCTAGCAGGATGACTTGGGAAAATACATTAACTGCCTCTTGAAAAGAAGGTGAGGAGGCTCAGTGGACAAGGAGTCCAGGTGTAGGGTTGCCAACTGGCTCCAGATGCGCCCGACAGGCTTGATCCAGTCCTGGGTTTACCCCATTGCATGCAGTGACTTGTAGTTTATTTTTTTATTTTTATTTAGCTGTATTTATATCCCGCTTTTCACCGGGTCAAAGCGGTCAATTGGGGGATACATTTAACACGAGGGGATATGAGACACATACACTAATACTTACAGGGAACATGGGCAATGGAGGGTTAAGTGGCTTGCCCAAGACCACAAGGAGTGCCTATAGGACTAGAAATCCCAGTCCCTCCGGCCTGAGATTGCTGTCCCCAGGTGGGACTTGAACCCCCGGCCCTCCGGCCTGAAGTACCTTTTTTTATGGAGTGTAATGGAGAAATCAGAACTACATATCCCTGCATACAATGAGGTAAAACCAGGACTGCATTGAACCTGTCTGGCGCATCTGGAGCCAGTTGGTAATCTTATCCAGGTGGCGAAGGCAGAAAACTGCTAATGCCCAGAGCTCTGTACAAGTGAATAAGATTCCCATCTATATCCACCAGTGTGTCTTTCTCTTATGAATCACTATCTTCTGTGTCACGGTCTCTAGTCGCCACCATTTTGAAACAGTTTACACCCTCTGACAAGGGAAGGAGAGGATGCTAACAAAGGGAGCGGATGCGAATGGCAAAGAAAGGCAGGAGGATGGAAGGCTGCATTGGCAGGAATGGAAGCTGGATCTACTGCTTGGAAGGCAGGTATGCTTACCACTATACTGCTAGCTGCAAGGGCTCCAGCTAACGGGCAAGCACCTTTCTTTGTCAGTGGAACAAGAAAGCCCTTCATGTTTGCATTTGAATGAAACATCTATGAGCAATTTGTTATTTTATGCTTTCATTTAGCAAGGCTATCAGAGGACCTTGAAAGTATCTGGAGGAAGAGAAGCATAAAGCCGGATGTCCTGCAGCTCAGCAGTTTGCTGCCACTCTGAAGATGGCTGCCTGCATGAGATCCTGAGAGCACAGGGGTTTCTCTTCTAGTCTTTCAGTTTCTCAGTCTAGATCCCTCCTCCCCTTCCTCTCCCTTGACCCTGAACATTTCCTGTCCCCTTCCCTGCAGCTTCTCTGCAAGCATCCGCCATTGAGAAAGAAGCAGAGTAGAAGCCTCATCCCTGGAAAGAGAGAGAGAGAGAGAGGGAAGAGCGAATTCTCCTGATCTGCGAGAGTGAATCCTTCCGAGAAAAGCAGGAGAGAGAATGGCTGAGGAAGAGCCTTCACAGGTAGGGCAGCTTTCACTCCAGGACTGGGGCATTTCACCAGCAACTTACAGGAGGAGATTGTTCCGGATCTGGGTAGAATGAGTCTCTCTCACCTTCCTACCCTTGAGGCCATGAGGGTGTGTTAAAAAGGGAGTTCAGGCAGCCAGTGGGGATCCAACAGTGTTCACATACACTAATAGTTCACAACAGGCAGAAACAAAGGCAGACAGAGCACATTATTCCCAGGTCTACTATCCAGCCATATTTACTGAATACTAGCCAGCGTTTCCTACCCACTGTGCCCTCAGAGCTGATCTGGGAAGAGTCACTGCTGCCTGAGGTTGAAGTCTACCCCAGCACCTGGGCTCTGCTCTCAGCAATATGAGACCCCAATAGTGGCTCTTAAACCTGCAGAAGCTCCTTTACGAGCACATGTATACTGGGCATGCCTCTCCTTCCTGCATGCAGTGTGAGCCCTAGTGTGTGGGGATTAATGGGCTGCTTGCAGGGTGTGAGATTCCTGGGCTTAGCTTTGTGCAGCACAGACACATTGTACCCAGCACCTCCTGCTGAGTGAGGGGAGGAGTTGCACCAGATTAGACCCACTCCCAGGCTGATATTATCAATCTGTGTTAGACTTTTATAACAGATTTGTTTACTGCCACGTTAATTACTTACAGTGTAATAAACTAATGATATGCAGAAATCACTAAAGTAAAGAAATCTGTGCTAAAACAGAAGTAAAGCAGAAAATACATTAAAATGGATCTGAAGTTAAACTTTCCATCCATTTTAAACTTCAGAGGTTCTGTGTTTCAGTTCCAAATGCCCCTGGATGTCTGAGCCAGGGGAACCCTGATACCAGAGAGTTCACACCCCACCCCTATCAGCACCACCACCCTGTACATACTTACCTATGTACACACACACACACACAACCAATTTCCACCTACTGAAAAATAGGGGATTTAAGCAAAGTCACTGACTTCAGCTGAACTGATCTCTTTTTGCAAATATATTTAGATAGGTGAGTGGGTGATGGATGTACTTGGATGGGGTTTGTGAAGTAAATGGATAGGGATACTTGGTGGTTGAGGGTTGGTTAGTAAGTGGGTGTATGTCTTTGGGTAGGGTGAGGGGTTGTTTAGTGAATAGGGGATTTGGGGGATCCTTGTCCCACCAAGGTCTTTGAGTCTGTAGATCTTGTGTGTGTGGTTCACCAAACTGGGCATCTCGTCTCAGAGATTAGATGCCTTTGGTGACTTCCTTTTTAAATATTACTGGAATATGTGCTGAAGCTGTGGGTGACCCACAAATGGAATTCGGACTTCATCCTCCAGTACCAGGCAAAATTAAAGGGTAACAACTGAAGGAACAAACCCAGCAGCTGCTCTCTGTATACTATGTGTCTGCACATCTGTCTTTCTGTATGTGTGTATATACAGAACCATTGTGGGGCTTTGTGGAACCTGCGTCTTTTGGGGAAACTGCTATGTACGTATGACCTAGATTGGCCACTGTTGTAAACAGGATACTGGGCTTGATGGACCTTGGTCTGACCCCGTATGGCATCTCTTATGTTCTTATGTCCTGGGTGAGAGGTGGGGCAATGCTGTATGCTGGGGGAGAGGGGGGCAGGGATTCTTCAGTTATTAGGTCATTGCTGCTGGTCCCCTTCATGCCGCACAGAAGTGACTGTGCGGGAGCTGAGTCCCACTGCCGCATCCAGCAGTCTGCACCACAGTTCCCTGCGAGGAGGGGTCATCATTATTATTAAGGGTATCTCCAGAATAGATTTGGAAAGTCCTAACCTACCAGAAACACTTGCACCAAAACATAAGGATGCTTCGGACAGATGTAAGTTTGGAGGCTGGGTAAAAGAAATGGATGAAGGGACTGGAACTTGTCTGCTCATCTGCTTAAAATGGTAGAGGACAAAGAGGAAAAAAATAAGATTTACTTAGGTAAGTAATACCCTGGAGGAGGACAAGCATACAGCGATGGGAGTGTAATAATTTCAGCTAGAGCAGTGTAGATGGAAACAACCAACCAGGGCAACTGGTCACTCCGATCCATGCATGCAGAGGTGTCAGAAGGGGGGGGGGGCACAGGGGCCATGGACCCACCAAAACTCTGCTCTGTGTTCAGGCGTTCCCCTACTTCAGCATGCGGGGATCCAGTCTCCTGTGGGCAGAAACATAGAAACATGATGACAGAAAAAGACCACAAGGCCCATCTAGTCTGTCCTTCCATAACAACAACTACAACAGTCCACTTTTTACCTTTAGAGATCCTCTGTGTTGGTCCCATGCTTTTTGAATTCAGTTACTGTCCTCATCTCTACCACCTCCACTGGGAGACTATTCCACGGATCCACTACTCTTTCCGTAAAGAAATATTTCCGCATATCACTCCTGAATCTATCTCCCTTCACCCTCATCCCATGTCCCCTCGTCGCAGAACTTGCTTTCAATTGAAAGAGGCTCTCTCCCTGAACATTTATGCCACGGAGGTATTTAAACATCTCAATCATATCACCTCTATCCCGTCTTTCCTCTAAGGTGTACATATTAAGATCCTTAAGTCTGTCCTCATATGCTTTATAATGAAGACCACTAATCATCTTAGTAGCAACCCTCTGCACCGACTCCATCCTGTTCACATCCTTTTGAAGGTGCGGTCTCCAGAATTGCACACCATACTCCAAATGAGGTCACACCAAAGACTTATACAGAGGCATTATCACCTCCTTTTTTCTGCTAGCCATTCCTCTCCGTATGCACCCGAGCATCCTTCTAGCTTTTGCTGTCGCCTTTTCTACCTGTTTAGCTACTTTAAGATCATCGGACACAACTACGCCTAGGTCCCGCTCTTCTTTAGTGGACAAAAGTACTTCACCTTCTATACTGTATTGCTCCCTTGGATTGCTGCAGCCCAAATGCATGACCTTACATTTTTTAACATTAAATCCCAGTTGCCAAATTCTAGACCATTCTTCAAGCTTAGCTAGATCCCTCCTCATGTTATCTACACCTTCCTGGGTGTCTACTCTATTGCAGATTTTGGTATCATCCGCAAAGAGGCAAACCTTACCCGACAGCCCTTCCGCTATATCACTAACAAAGATGTTAAAAAGAATCGGACCAAGGACAGATTCCTGGGGCACACCACTGGTAACATCCTTCTCCTCAGAGTGAGCTCCATTTACTTGTACTCTTTGTCGCCTCCCACCCAACCAATTTCTAACCCAAGCAGTAACTTTAGGGTCCATCCCTAGGGTGCTCAGTTTGTTTATAAGTTGCCTGTGAGGAACAGTGTCAAAGGCTTTACTGAAATCTAAATACACCACATCTAGAGCTCTCCCGCGGTCCAACTCCCTGGTCACCCAGTCAAAGAAATCAATCAGATTTGTCTGACAAGACCTGCCTCTGGTGAATCCATGCTGCCTCAGATCCTGTAATCCGCTGGACTCCAGAAACCTCACTATTTTCTCTTTCAACAGCGTTTCCATTAATTTACTCACCACTGAAGTTAAACTAACCGGCCTGTAGTTTTCAACCACATCCTTACTACCGCTTTTGTGTAAAGGCACCACATGAGCCTCTCTCCAGTCCTTTGGCACCACTCCCGACTCCAATGAGGCATTGAAATGGTCAGTCAGTGGAGTTGCTAGAACGTCCCCAAGTTCCCTCAGTATTCTAGGGTGTATCCCATCCGGTCCCATCGCTTTGTCTACTTTAAGTTGAGCTAGTTTCTCACGAACACAGTCTTCTGAAAATTGTTCAAGATGTCCCTCGCTTCTGTTCTTATTTGTGGGTGTTTTCTGAGGTCCTGCTCCTGGTTCTTCATCTGTGAACACAGAACAAAAATATTTGTTAAGCAATTCCGCTTTATCCTTATCAGCTTCTTCATATTCCCCCCCTGCACCCTTGAGTCTGACAATACCACTTTTGCCCTTCCTCTTCTCACTAATATATCTGAAAAATGTCTTATCCCCCCATTTTATTGCATTGGCTATTTCCTCCTCCTTTTGAATCTTTGCCTTCTTGACTACTTTGCTAGCTTCTCTAAGTTTTTCCAAATACAGATGCCTGTCTTCCTCTCTCTGATCTCTTGTATTTCATGAAGGCCTCCCTCTTTTTCTTCACTTTTTCAGCTACTTCCTTTGAAAACCATAGCGGTCTCCTGTTCCTTTTGCCTTTATTTACCTTTTTAACAAAAAGGTTGGTTGCCTTTAAAATACCCCCTTTCAGTTTTGCCCACTGTTTTTCTACATCCCCCAGTTGTTCCCATCCCACTAACAATTCCCTGAGGTACTGGCCCGTCTTCGCAAAGTTAGTCTTCCTAAAGTCTAAGATCTTCACCTTGGAATGGATTCTAACAGCCCTAGTCCTAATACTGAACCACACCATCTGGTGATCACTGGATGCAAAATGATCTCCCACTACAACATCAGAAACACTTTCACCATTGGTAAGCACCAAGTCCAGTATGGCCCCTTCACGTGTGGGGTCTGTTACCAATTGCCTGAATAGTTCTCCCTGTAGAGAATCCAGGATCTCCTTACTTCTAGATGACACCGCAGCAGGGATGTTCCAATCAACATCCGGCATATTGAAATCTCCTAGCAGTAGCACTTCCCCTTTCCTAGCAATGCTGCGTATGTCTTCAATTAACTCTCTGTCCACCTCTTCCTCTTGTGAGGGAGGTCTGTATATCACACCAATGCAAATAGATTTCTCTTTCCCTCTTTCTAGTTTAACCCACAATGCCTCCTCTTCCCTTTTAAGCTCTGTAATTCCAAAGCTTTAATAGTAGTTTTTACATATAGTGCCACTCCTCCTCCCCTTCTTCCTACCCTGTCCTTTCTGAATAAAGTATAGCCAGGTATAGTTACATCCCAGTCATGGTTTTCTGTGAACCATGTTTCTGTAACTGCCACTAAATCCAAGTCAGCCACTCCCACCAAAGCTTCAACTTCAGAGATCTTATTTCCCATGCTACGGGCATTAATACACACTGCTTTCCATATGTTACCCCTGTTACCCATTTCCATAAAGGTATTTAATGTATTACTTACCTGGGGGCTTTCACTTACCTGGGGGCTTTCTTCACCCATCCCCAACGAATCTAGTTTAAAGCCCTCTTCAGTAGATTAGCCAGTCTACTACCAAAGATGCGTTGCCCTTTCTTGGACAGATGGATGCCATCTCTGCTCTGCAACCCTTGGAACAGCATCCCATGGTCTAGGAAACCAAACCAGAAGTAGGGGAAGACTGGCAAGCAGCAGGTTGCATCCCCCATGGGCAGAAGAGCACTGCGATTGTATCACAGATCCCTCCTGTCTGTTCGTGGGAGAGCGGATCCCTGCGGGCAGACAGGAAGATCTTTGCTGCAATCGCAGCTTCTCTTCTTCGGACCATGGGGGATGAGATCCCTGCGGGCAGCCTACTGCTTGCCGCCCGCGATCATTGAAAACACTCTTCCTGTCTGATCGCAAGGAACACGGGCAGACAGGAAGGGTCTTTACAAAGATCATGGTCCTCAGGCAGCAGTCTGCTCGCAGGAATCCCATCCCCCACGGCAGAAGAAAAGCCACAATGGTGGTAGGGACCGTCCTTGTCTGCAAACAGAAAGGATCTCTACTTGCGGGGCGTTGCTTGGGTGGAGCTGGAGTGAAGTTAGGGGTGGTAATTAGGCAGAGTTATGGTGGAGCCCTTCCATCACCCCTGCATGCATGGAAACAGACTTTGCTTCCTGAGCTCGGTATGAGGTCACATGGCATTCTGCCTTCTTTGTTCTTGCCCCGTCATTACGGAATTCCCTTCCTGCTGACCTCTGTCTCCAAACTTCCCTCATTCGCTTCAAAGCGGACCTGAAAACCTACTTGTTTCAACTGGTGTTTGATCTTTAAGGACACATGCGCCTGCTGTGGGGGGCTCCCTTGGGCTGCTCCCGCCTGGATGACTTTTTACAGTAGATAAGACAGTCTCCTCTCAGTGAATGGTTACTCTGTTGGCTGATTCTGTGGAATACTTCAACACGCCTTTGTACTCTACTGTCCTGTCACTTTGATTGTACTTCCTGTTTCTCCTCTTTTATGTTGTAAACTGCTTTGTATAATTAGTAAAAGGCGGTATAGTAAATCCTAATAAACACAAACATATCTGGCATCATTTACCATGTTATTACGTTTCTTTCTATTATGACTGGCTCTAGTGTGGGTGGCACCCTATGAGGGCACATCGATGGCATCTCCGTGCTGCCCCCACCTTCCAGAGGTAAAGGTCCCTCCTACAATTTTGTTTTCCACCTTTTTGTTTGATGCAAAACTGTAATAATGGCCTAAGTGTGTCGTAATGGCTGGGGAGGCTGCGGGCTAGTTCTGAGGTGAGCACTTACCTCACACTGAGGGCAGGCAGGAGATTGGCAGGCAGGTGATGGGAACTTTCCTCTTCCTGTTCATGCACATTCTTACTCTCCTTCTCCTTCCCTGATGCTAGACTCAGCCCAGGGCTGTTGGTCACATGGCACTTGGGCAGCTGCCCTGCTTTCCCTGCTCTAAATCTGGCCCTGGAGTATCTAAAATCGCAAAGACTTTAGACACTTCCAAGATAAAACTAAGAACCAAAAAGTGTCATTGTAGAAAGAAGACGCTGGAGGATTTCACATTTACAGGAAGCTGTCACTGTGTATAAAGTGTCGTTCCTTGGAATTAACATTCCCACTGAAGCCAAGGGTCTCCCCAAATGTGGGCAGGGCAGATCCTTGTTATTATTTATTTATTATTACAATTTCTTATATACCGCACTATTCTGCATCAGCGCGGTTTACATGGAACAGAAAAATCAGACAGGATAACATGAGTCTGAGTTTACAAATAACCGGACAGCAAACTTGGACAACAAGGGAGAGTTTACAAATAACAGGAACAGCAAAATTGGAATACATAGGAGAAACTATTTACACATTAGATTCACCATATAATGTAACATGTAATTAAATGATCCAGGACACCTAGCTAAGTGTGTTCTCCTGGCTCCACAGGAGTGTTAGTGTAGCTGAGAATTTGTGTGGTGATGTGATTCATTGTTCTCTGGGAAGTATTTAAGGAAAAGGTAGTGTTTGAGGGCCTTTCTAAACTGGGCTAGGTTAGTGATTGCTCTGATGTTTGTTCGTAATGCATTCCAGAGTCTTGGAGCACAGAGTCTGAAAGCTCTATTTGCTGTCGTTGCTGTGCATCTTGTTAGTTCTTTCGGAATCATTAGCGTATTTATTGCTGTGGATCTTCTTGATCTATTCGGGGTAATGGCTTGGATGAGGTTGGTTAGTGAGGAGGAGGAGAGACTATTGACCGCTTTGAAAGTCAATAATATAGTCTTGAAGACGGTCCTGGCGTGTATAGGGAGCCAGTGTAACTGCTTCAGAAGGGGCGTCACATGGTCTCTCCGGGATGCACCAAGAAGAACCCTCACTGCGCTATTCATTGCGAGCTGTAGAGGATTTAAGGTGGCTTGGGGGAGGCCTTGTAAAATGGCATTGGCGAAATCAAAATGAGGTATGATCAGAGTCTGGTAAATTGTACGGAAGTCCCCTGGTTCAAGCAATGGGCGTAGAAGTCTGAGTGAGCGGATCTTGTGATATATAGCTCTTACAGTGTTAGCTATATGTGCCTTCATGCCAAGGTTTTGATCTAGTATAACACCCAGGTACCGTATTGTGGGTTTTGCTTGTAGGTCGGCATCGTTCACCTTCAAATATTGTGGATGGCTGAAATTCAGGTTCCTCGTAATGAAGAGCACCTCGGTCTTCTTATGTTGAATTCTTAGGTTTTGTGACAGGAGCCATTCCGATATGGCATTGAAGCAATTGGTCAGAGGGGAGAGGTCCAATTTATCAATGGAGAACGGCATATAGAGCAGAACATCGTCAGTGTATAACATGCAACTGACATTGAAAGACCGGACGATATTGCAAATGGGTTGCATGTATATGTTGAACATCAAGGCCGAAAGGGAGGATCCTTGTGGAACTCCCTGGCCTTGATGAAATGGTTCAGATATTGCTCCACCAGATCAAATGTGCTGCCATCTTCTGGACAAATAAGATCTGCACCATTCAAGTGCTGTTCCACTGATACCTTTCTCTTTTAGTCGCACTAGGAGAAGTTCATGACTTACCGAGTTTAAGATTGCAGCAATGTCTAAGAAAATGAGTGCGCACCCCTGACGGTTGTTGTTTACAACAGTAATTATATTATTGAAAAGGGTGGTAAGGAGAGTTTCCACTCCATGTGACTCCCTGAATCCATGCTGGCATGGGTCCAGTGGAGCAGCAGTGTCGATGTGGTCTTGTAACTGCCTTTGCACCTCTTTTTCAATTAACTTTGCGAGGAACGGTATACTTGAAATGGGTCTATAAGAGTCTACCTTTTGGGGATCCAGCTTGCTATTTTTAAGCAGCAGTCTGATAGATGTGTGCTTGAGGGCGGAGGGGAAAGAACCGGTTGTGAAGGAAAGGTTCATTATCCTGGTTATTATTGTGCTGAAGTCACTGCACAGTTCCTTTATCCAGAAGGCTGGGCAAGGATCAGTTTGCGGAGTAGTAGTATTGAGGGTCATGATCGAGTCTTCGATGCATTTCTTGGCAGGAGTAGCAAAAGAAGTTAGGGGTGTTAGGCACTCTTGGTCAGTGGAGGAAACCTCAATTGAAGGTTTATTTGTCTGGCATATCTTAGATTGTAGGTAAACAGCAAACTCCTGGGGATGGATTTCACATTCTTATATATCGCGCTATTCTGCATCAGTGCGGTTTACATTGAACAAACTGAAATTACATTGAACAGGGCATTATAACTTGGAGATAAATATTTTACAGGGAACATGGGCTATGGAGGGTTAAGTGGCTTGCCCAAGACCACAAGGAGCACCTGTGGGACTAGAAACCCCAGTTCTTCTGACCCAAGGTTGCTGTCCTCTAGTGGGATTTGAACTCCCGACCTTCCAGCCCGAAGTACCTTGCCCCAACCACTAGGCCACTCCTTCACATTTATATTCAGGGGCTGGTTCCTTAGAAAGAGACTTGACTAAGTTAAACAGATCATGAGGTTTATTTAATGAACGCTTCAGAGTGTCTGTGTGGTGCTGCTTCATCTTCTCTGTTATAGCATTGCGGTGGATAGTTAGTTGGTAGATGTAAGCTGAATGGTCTTCACTGGAGTGAGACTGACGCCAGCGTTTCTCGAGCTTCCGTAGACAGGAGAGTGATGATCTTAGCTCCTCTGAACCATGGGGCTGTGGTTCTCCTCCTTGTTGTCCTGTTAGTTGGAGGTCGAAGTGCTATCGCATTGAGACTTTTGTTCCAGCAGGAGATCAGTTCTTGAATGTCTAGGGAGGTCTCGTTCAAGAGTGAGCGCGTTCCGTCGAGGATAAGATCTCTGTTGAATGGATGGAAGCTTCGAGCAGGTAGTCTAGAGGTATTGCATGGAGTGGAGGATTGGCCTAGTGGTTGGGGCAAGGTACTTCAGACTGGAAGGTTGGGAGTTCAAATCCCACTAGAGGACAGCAACCTTGGGCTGGAAGGACTGGGGTTTCTAGTCCCACAGGTGCTCCTTGTGGTCTTGGGCAAGCCACTTAACCCTCCATAGCCCATGTTCCCTGTAAAATAGTTATCTCCATGTTATAATGCCCTGTTCAATGTAATTTCAGTTTGTTCAATGTAAACCGCATTGATGCAGAATAGTGTGGTATATAAGAGAGTGTAAATAAATAAAATAAATAAATAAACTCTGTTGTTCTTTGCTTGGATGTTGTGGGTGGGAATCTGGAAGATGATGAGTTTGTGGTCTGACCATGGCACGGTTGTTATGGACGTCACAGTATTGTGGAATTGGTCATAAACTGTCTGTGGGGCAAATACAAGGTCAAGAGTATTTCCCTTCACATGAGTGGGTTCGTTAACTAGTTGTTTGTATCCTAGGATCTCTAGAGCTTCAAGAAAGGCCGATGATTTTAACTTGCCAGCACTTCAAGATAACCAATCACCTAGGATCCAACTTGGGATATTAGGATTCTGGATGTTGGACGCGAGGTTTATTATAGATGGGAGATCATCCAGGGAGGCTGAAGGAGCTCTAAACAGCAGGTTTATAGAGCAACACTTGTTGGAAATGGAGACTGTCTCCAGGTAGTTGGTGCTGGTGGAATCATCCTTTTTGAAATGTAGGTCTGACCTAGTGAGGATGAGCACTCCACCTCCTCTTTTGTTTTGTCTATGACTAGTAAATACTGTGAAATTTAAGGGGAGGAGTTGGTTGAGTATGATATTGTCTTCAGGAGATAGCCATGTTTCGGTAACCATGAGAATATCGAGGTTGTGGAGGGATATTGTATCAGCAATCACTGGCCACTTCTTACGAATTGAGCGGGGCATTGATGAGAGCACATTTTAGACTTTGTGGGTAGAGGCTTTTATCCTGTTTAGCTTTCATAGAGTGTTGGAGCGTAATGTGCAATAGATGGGGGTGGTGTGTCCGAGAGTCCCATTTAGTGTTGTGATGGGATGTACCTGCCCATCTCCTCCCTTTGCTCTGTAGGATTGGGATCTTATTGTATTCCGGGGCTAGGGCTAGAGAGGTTGGGAGCCAAATAGTGAAGAAGAAGTAAGCGCCAACTAAGGTGGCGATAGGGGACCCCATCTTGATAACACTAGACGCTGAAGTCTAAGACAGAGAAAAGGCTAGAGTGCAGAAGAGAATTCTGTGGGCTACTAGTAAGTTATCCGAGTAGGCTACTAGTGAGTTATCTGATAGGATACTAGCAAGTTATCTGAGACCGGTACAATAGTTCTGACTATCAGGCTATATAAAAGGTGCAAAAGTCAGGAACAGAACCTAAGAATGGCTAGCTAATTGTTAGGGTGGTGAGTCATTCAGAAATACAATGCAATTCTATAAAGCTGATTGTTTGCATTATGAGGTGACTAAGGTATCTAATCAAAGAAATACAATGTTACCATTTTGTTAGCTAGACATAGCACTCCTTGATAAACTGCTTGTTGAGCGTTAATGCGGGTCAGGAGGTCTCTGAGGCTGAAGATGGACGTCAGAGGATAGCCGTGACCACGGTCCGTGCCTAACGGCCACGCCAAAGGGCCCTCTGGTGAGGCCTTCAGGCGCGGGCCTGCCAGGCACGGGCGCGCCCGATCGGCGCCTCTTTTGAAGCTGCCTGGCCGGCTGCCCTGTTTGGGCAGTGTTCGTAGGTGGGGGTGGTCTTGGTGCTCCAGCCCGCTCGATCCCCACCGGGAGAGCTGCTGGAGGGCTGGAGTGCTGGGCCGAAGAGGAGCACGCGCCCAATCGGCGCCTCTTTTAAAGCTGCCTGGCCGGCTGCCCCGATTGGGCAGTGTTCGTTGGTGGGGGTGGTCTTGGTGCTCTGGCCCGCTCGATCCCCGCTGGGAGAGCTGCTGGAGGGCCGGAGTGCTTGAGTCTTTAGAGATGATCATGTGCCTGAGGCTGTGGGTGCTGAGCGAGTTCCTCTCCTTATTCCAGGTCCCTGTGACATTTGAGGACGTCGCTGTTTATTTCTATGAAGACGAGTGGGAGATATTAGCAGAATGGCAGAAGGCACTTTACAAGGAGACCA
Organism: Ichthyophis bannanicus; assembly: GCA_033557465.1. Taxonomy (NCBI): domain Eukaryota; kingdom Metazoa; phylum Chordata; class Amphibia; order Gymnophiona; family Ichthyophiidae; genus Ichthyophis; species Ichthyophis bannanicus. The sequence goes on from CM066031.1 coordinate 80,310,056, forward strand.
TGAAGGAGAATTATGAAACTCTGACAGCACTGGGTAATTCTAGTCCATTATTAGATGCCATATGCTGAAATTTTTTAAATGCCTTCCATATGGGGTAAGTAGATATTTAGCTGCAGTGTTCCTAGTCTCTTTCCGTAACCATCATCAGATATTGAAAGGGGACCAGCAGCGTACTACAGAGAGAGACTTGTGCTTCCTTTCTGACTGCAGGCTCACCTCTCTGCTAATTTTATGTTGTGTAGATTAATTGGATTTGTAGACAGGTAAATCTTTCCAGAAGTGCTGTTTGTCCCTTGAGAATCCCACTCCCCCCATTTCCTGCTTTTATCATATAGTCTTAACTTCAGAGGTCAGAGTTGAATTATGGGGCAATTTTGAAAACTACTCACCATGGTGCAAAGCTCGCAGGAGCTTTGCACCAGTTTTTGAACTGTGGTGCACAGAAATATTTGCTTAATTTGGTTTTGTTCTTCTTTCTTGTGTTTGTTTTATTTCATGTTCTTTCATTTTAGCACCGACAGTTTGGTTTATTATAATTTTATAAGGAGCCATGGAAAGTAATATGCCAAGGACGCGCATAAGTCCCGTATTTGCAATGTCTTCTGTGTGTATATGGGCCATTATACGTGCACTATAGCCGGTCGCTATTTTTTAAGTATACGTGTAAGGCCGATGGCGCACACTTTCACTGTGGGCGTTCAGATGAATAGATCTTGGGTGGAATGTAGGCAGAGCGTGTAGTTGCACACGTATGCACGTAAAATACATGGAAACGTTTATAGTAGCCGTAGGTCTGGTGCATGTGCTTGTACCTAGATCTGCCACATGCTTCCTGCTACCTACACCCCTGTTTTATAAAGTCAAGGATGCGCGTACTTAACTTTATAAAACAGATATTAAATACACATGTAAAATGTGTGTTAACCTAAGCACAGCTTATAAAATTACCTTCATAGAGGCTGATATTCAAAACCCTTATTGGGATGGCCAGTGGGAGGCTTTATGGATAGGAGTGTGAAGCAAGATATTAAATGGATAGAGCCTTTGTATATCTCCACAGGCAAACCTGGCACTATCTGTTTATTTTATCTATTATATTTCTCTTATATACCGTGCTATTTGACATCAGTGCGTTACATGGAACATTATATTGAACAGTACATTATAACTTGGAGAGAACTATTTTACAGGGAACATGGGCAATGGAGGGTTAAGTGGCTTGCCCAAGACCACAAGGAGCACCTGTGGGACTAGAAACCCCAGTCCTTCCAGCCCAAGGTTGCTGTCCTCTAGTGGGATTTGAACCCCCAACCTTCCAGCCTGAAGTACATTGCCCCAACCACTAGGCCACTCCTCCACTTCAAGTGGAGCAAGGGCGGTACCGGCATTTATCCGGAGAGTGTGATTTTCATAGAGGCTGAAATTCAAAACCCTTATCTGGACGGCCAATGGGAGGTTTTATGGATAGGAATGTGGAGCGAGATATTACGTGGATAGAGCCTCTGAATATCTCTACAGGCAGACCTGGCACTATCCGGTTAGTGGGAGCAAGGGCGGTACCGGCATTTATCCGGAGAGTGTGATTTTCAGCCTGCATTTATCTGGATAATTTAGGCCGCATGAAAAGCAGGACTAAGGTGCTCTCCGAGTGCTGACTGAAAATCATGCTCTCTGGATAGTGCCATTCAGTCTGGATATTCAGTTTCAGCTCGTATCCAGAGGTTGACACTGAATATCACTCCGATATTTAAGCGCCATAGCTGATCACTGTGTCATTTGAAAATCAGTCGTTTTGAAAACAGCTTCCATAGATTTCAGCAAACAATGAAATGAAATGACTAAACCTCAACAGTGCACGCCTCCGAGGAAAAGAATGAGCGCACAGAGAGATTTATGCCTGATTGATCTGATGGTATGCTTGCTTTTGGAAATAACGTGCCTAGTCTGTTTTTAGATTTAGTTATTTGGCTTTCCAAATCCAAGCTCAAGTTACTTCCAAAATTAGATACCAAGGGTAGGTCCCTGCCCCAGAGGGCTTACAATCTAAGGCAGTAGAAGGCAAAGAGGCTCTCCCAAGGTCACAAAGAGCATGTGTGGGAAAAGCAGAAGTTGAACCCTGGTTTTGCTGGTTCTCAGTCTGATCTCTCACCACTGGGTTACGCTTCCCATGACTGTTTTCAAGGAAAATACATAGAAATAGCAAAAGCATAACTCAGGCCTTAACAGTTTTTCTAGGAATCTAGGAGGCAGCTTAAACATTTAGGAGCCAGCCTCCGAGAACTCTATCACAGTGCTCCCAAAAGGTGTTCTGCAGCTCCTTTTTAAGGGACTGATTTACTGTTTTCTCAGCCGTCGCCCAGTATCTCTCTCTCATAGTCCCCCAGCCATCACCCAGTGTGTGTGTATATCTCTCTCTCTCTCTCATTGCCCTCCCAGCCATCAGCCAATGTCTCTCTCATTGCCCCCTCCCCGCAGCCAGCACATGATGTATGTTTGTCTCTCTCATTGCCCCTCCCCCTACCACAGTCATCACCTGATGTCTCTTACCATTCATGTGCCGACGCTGCCCTCCACCGCAGTTGGCTGTCTGCATGGTGGAGGAAGGTATGCGGCTCTCATGAGACTGTGGCAGTGAAATCAGCCTGAACTTCCTCCACCGCGTGGCTCAAGCTGTATGCAGAGAGCAGATCATGGTGGAGGGCAACATGGGCGATGGAAACAAATTTCAAGTGCAAGAAATCCCCAGTGCCAGGGTGCAATTTCTAGGCACCATGATAACCTGGCACCCTAGATTTGTTGAGTCCTACCATAACTACAAGTAGAGGAGTAACCTAGTGGTTAGAGCACTGGCTTGGTAACCAAGAGACTAGGGTTCAGTTACCACTAGCACTCCTTGTGGCCTTCAGCAAGTCACTTAACTGACCTCTAGTCATACTGGCAAGAAAACCCAGGAGCTGCTGAGTCAGCACCGACACAAAGGCACACATTGCATTTTGCCTTATTTATTTATTTAGTTTTGTATACCACCTTATCCTTCAATCAAAGTGGTCACAACACAATTGGGGGATACATTTAACACGAGGGGATATGAGACACATACGCTAATAATTACAGGGGACAGGTTAACTAAATATAACCTGTCCTCAGCCTCAGGGAAGCTTCTGCTAAATGTGAGTAAAAGTCTTTTTATCTCTAGGCAAACCATTATTTACTCAGCTAAATGTCTTTTGAAAATTGTTCTTTGAGTGATCATCTAAGGGACTTTTAGAGAGTCTCTGAACTAAACTTAGCTATTCCTTATAGGAATAACAGATTTGATATAATGGGAATTATTCAGTGGGCTCTAGCCTTAAGGCAGGCCATCTGGAGGTTTATAGCGTGAGCTGTGTAGCTGCAGCTGTCTGCCAGGAAGTGGGAGTTAATGCAGCTGAATGAAGAATTGTCTAAAATTAGAGGTGTGCCCCTCCCTACTCTTAATATACAGCATCCAGAAATTCTCCAGGACCAAGCAGGATGTCAGTCCTCACATATGGGTGACATCGGCGCCGACAGAGCCCCCATGCGGAGCATTTCCCCAGCTTTCAAAGAAAGCCTTTGGGAATACAGCACACATGCGCGGTCCCCTTCCCGCCCAAGGGTTCCATCTTGCTCAGTCTTCTTTTTTCTGCGGAGCCCGACGGACATGTGTCCGTGTCACCCGTGAAAAAGTTGATTTTTTCGGCATTAAGCCGTGTTTTTCCTCGGTTCAACGCCGATTCCCTTTCCTGCCTGGAACCGGTACACCGGTGCCGAACCCGGATCCTAGTTTTTCGGTTTTTGTCCTTAGAGACTGTGTTCGCGTCTTTTTCTATTTTTCCCTGGCAGCCCTGTCTTTCGACCTTGCAGGGGCCCTTTTTCCCCTGATTGCTGCCAGCGGTTTTAAAAAGTGTGATCGGTGTAAGAAACTTATGTCTCTTACCGACACACATGACTGCTGCCTCCGGTGCCTCGGGCCCGAACATGACTCCATGGGTTGTGGCCCGTGTGGCAAAATGTCCTCGAAGGCATTGAGGAGCCGTCAGCACCAACGTGAGGATCTTTTCAGACTCTGCATCTGGACGGGTCTGGACTTCGTCAGAGGCCTCGACGTCTCGGGAGTCTGACCCCGAGCATCGTCGGGGCTCCTCTGAAAGGGGGTCCCCCTTGAGGGAGCACCGAAAGAAGAAGAAACCCGCAAGGGCGGTCTCGGTGGATGCTCTTGGCTCCTCGAGGGCCAGGTCGCATAGCCCCGAGCGCCGTCCCGGGTCTTCGGAGTCAGAGAGGCCTGCCAAGCATCCTCGTGGGGAGACAGAGGCCCCGAGCCACGTGAGTACTGTTGTCCTCATGGACTCTCCTCCAGGGGAGCTGACATCGGGCCCGACACCGTCAGGGCACGAGTAAGGTGGTCACGTCACATCACAATTGGAGGGTTACATTTAACATTAGGTTACATGTAAACGTTTGGACAGTACGCTTAACAGCAAACATTTAGACAGTACACTTAACAGTATTTAGATAGTACAATGAGGGTTACAATTTTAACAGGAGAGTATTTAATAACTTGGTATGATAAACTTGTGTGTATGGATAGGATGAGTGCGTGTTTAATTGGCAGAGGAAGAAGTGTATCTGTTTAGGTAGGAGATGTTGCTTGAATGCTCATATGTTTCTATAAATAAGAATGTTTTGAGGTCTTTGCGGAAGTCTTTAAGGTCATCTAATTCCCTCAAGCTCGTTGGGAGGGAGTTCCATAGTATGAATGCCAGTAGTGATGGTGCTCTTTCTGAAGTTGTTTGCTTAGTTTTGTGATAGCCTACAGGTGTGCCGATTATGTTGTTGTTATTGGTTCTTCTTGGTCTATTGCTGATGTCCCTTGTTATAATGTTTTGGAGTGTGTCTGCTGAGAGATGGTGAATGACTTTGAAGATGATCATGATTGTTTTATATTTAGCTCTTGCCATCATTGGGAGCCAGTGTAGTTGTTGTGTTTCAAGATGGATTACAACATCGGTTTTAAACCCTTTACCTTCCTTTGGGACTTCTCTAGCAAGCTGGTTCTTATTCTTACTGGCTAAAGACTCTGGAAGACATTTTCTCACCTTCTGACCCTGGAACAGAGTTCCTGAAATTAATGCCTCTAATAATGGAATCACCTAGTATTATCAGTTTTCTGTTTTGAAATACCTTGACAACACCTGGGGCATTTCTCTTACACTGTATGTCAATCTTCTTGTCTAAGACCACACCTCAGTTTCCATTAATGGAGAATCCTCATTTAACAAGGCAGAGAAGGTATTATGAAAGGATATCTCGAGGTGGAGTGGGTGTCTCCATGTAATGAGTCGTAACCTACCAGAATCCACTATGATCCATTTATTCTTGAATTGCTGGATTTTTTATTATTATCTTTATTTTATTTTATTTAAAGGGTTTTTTATACCACCTTTTCCAGTAATCAAAGCAGGTTCCAGACAACAAAACTTCTTACATTGAACATAATTATTACAGAGTGAGATGGAAGAATTATATTTATTTAACATTTCTTATATACCGCCTTTCATGATATCAAGGCGGTTTACATTGAACAAACTGGAATTACATTGAACAGGGCATTATAACTTGGAGATAACTATTTTACAGGGAACATGGGCAATGGAGGGTTAAGTGGCTTGCCCAAGACCACAAGGAACACCTGTGGGACTAGAAACCCCAGCCCTTCCTGCCCAAGGTTGCTGTCCTCTAGTGGGATTTGAACCCCTGACCTTCCGGCCTGAGGTAACTTGCCCCAACCACTATGCCACTCCTCCCTGCAGCACTCCCAACATTATATACAGATTTTTTTATCTGATTCAATATCAACTTTTACAGTGGCATATTTAAATAACATATTTACAAAGATAATTGCATTCCCAACATATTTACTAAGCTCAAGGGTTGTCAGCTTACATAGTAACATAGTAAATGGCGGTAGATAAAGACCAGTATGTTCCATCTAGTCTGCCCAGTAAGATGGCAAGAGTAGGTGCACCTGCCGCTCCATGCAGGTCACCCCTCCCCATGTCTTTCTTTAGGGGTGAACTCACTGCTCTGTGTAGGACACCCCTATTTGTTGAGAAGTTAGATAGTTCAGTTTATTTTCATTTTATCCTGTTGCTGTAAAGGGATCCACTGTGTCTGTCCTAAGCCATTTTGAATTCTGTCATTGTATTTGCCCCCACCACTTCCATCGGGAGGGCATTCCAAGCATCCATCACCCTTTCAGTGAAAAAGGATTTCCTGACATTGCCTTATAATTTACCCCCTTGCAGATTTATGTTATGCCCTCTAGTTTTACAGCTTCGCAGTCTTTAGAAGAGGTTTGTTTGTTCATTAATTTTCTTTAAGTATTTAAAGGTCTAAATCATATCTCCCCTTTCCCTCCTCTCCTCCAGAGTGTACATATTTAGGTCTTCAAGTCTCTTCTCATAAGGCTTCTGATGAAGGCTCCAAATAATTTTGGTGGCCTTCCTCTGAACAGTTTCCAGTCTTTTTACATCCTTTGCAAGATATGGTCTCCAAAACTAAACACAGTATTCCAAGTGAGGCCTCACCAGTGACTTATAGAGTTGGATTAGTACCTCCTTCCTTTCTGCTGGTAATTCCTCTTTGTATGCAACCCAGCATCCTCCTGGCTTTTGCCACCGCCTTGTCACTGTTTTGCCACCTTGAGATCCTCAGAAATAATTACACCAAGGTCCTTCTCCTGGTCCGTGCACACCTACCTCTCGCCCCCTATCCCGTACATTTCCCTTGGATTTCTGCTTCCCAAGTGCATGACACTGCACCACTTCGCATTAAATTTTAACTGCCAAGCATTAGACCATTTTTCCAGCTTTTGTAGATCTTTCCTCATGTTATCAACTCCCACAAGGGATTACACTCCGTTGCAAATTTTTGTGTTATCTGCAAAAAGACAGACTTTTCCATTCAGTCCTTCAGAAATATCACTAACAACTACAATGAACACTGCCGGGCCCAGGACCAAACCCTGGGGCACCCCACTAATCACCCTTCTTTCATCTGAGTGAGCTCCATTTACCATCACCTTCTGTCATCTGTCTGTCAACCAATTTCTGATCCAGTTCACCACGTTGGGACCCATCCACAAATGACTGAGTTAATTGATAAGCCTCCTATGAGGCAACAGAAAAAAGAGGAGGTCTTCCGCAGAATGAAAGGCTTTGCAGAGATGCAGGTAGATGACATCCATCACAAGTCCCTGATCTAGTTCTCTAGTCACCCAGTCAAAGAACTCAATCAGATTTGTTTGGCAAGATCGTATTTTCATAAAACAATGTTGCCTCGGATCATGCAATCTGTTGGTTTTGAGAAAGTCCACTATTCGCTCTTTCAGAAGCGCCTCCATTACTTTTCCCGCCACCGAGGTAAGGCTCACCGGCCTGTAGTTTGTCACTTCTTCCCTTTCACCACTTTTGTGAAGAGGAACCACATCCGCCCTTCTCAAGTCCTGAGGAACTACTCCCATTTCCAAGGATCTGTTGAAAACATCCTTTAACGGCCCTGCAAGAACCTCTCTGAGCTCTTTCAGTATCCTGGGATGTATCCCATCTGGTCCCATGGCCTTGTCCACTTTCAGTTTTGCAAGTTGTTCCAACACATCATCTTCTGTGAATGGTGTGGTATCTACTTTATTCCCATTTTTATATTTGGGAGTCACAGATGGTCCTTCTCCAGGATTTTCTTTAGTAAAAACAGAGCAGAAGTATTTGTTAAGCAGTTTTTGCTTTTTCAATGTCACTTTCCATGAATCTGTTCCCAGCATTTCTGAGTCCTGCAATTCCACCTCTGATTTTCCTCCTCTCCTGAATATACCTGAAGAAAGTTTTGTCACCACACTTCACATCTTTAGCCATCTTTTTCTCTGCCTTTGCTTTTGCTATCCTTATTTCTCTTTTTACTCTTTTAATTTGATCCTGTATTCCTTTCTGTGTTTCTCTGTTTGCAAGCTTTTGAATTTTGTGAAAGCTGTGGTTTTTGCCTTTATTTGAGCAGCCACTTCTTTGAAGAACCAAATACGTTTCCTTTTCCTCTTGTTTTTATTTACTTTCCTTACATATTTGTCTGTTGCCCCTTTTATTGCCACATTTAGTTTAGCCCATTGCAATTCCACTTACCTTATCCCCTCCCACCATGCCAACTCCTCCTTCAGTTACTTGGCCATTTTACTGGTGTCAGTGTTTTTGAAGTTTAGGACTTTGAGCTTGCTGTGATTGGACTGCATCTTGGCTTTTATCTCAAACCACACCATGTGATGATCGCTGCTTCTCACAGGGGCACCCACCCGGACATTCAACACGTTATCTCCGTTTGTGAGCACTAAATCCAGCATTGAGCTTTCCCTGGTCGGTTTCATCACCATTTGTCTAAGTAACGCATCCTGGAAAGCATCTACAATTTTTTTACTTCTTTCCAGATTTGCAAAAGGAGTAGTCCAATTCATATTGGTTAGATTAAAGTCACCCAATATGATCACTTCCCCCTCTGTGGCTATCGTTGCAATATCTATAATCAATTCATTAACTATTTCTTTGATTTGAGTCAGAGGTCTGTAGACTACACCAGTATGGATGACAGTGCCATATCCTCTTTCCAACACAATCCAGCGTGCTTCTTATTTTCCCCTTGCCCCCTGCATTTCAGTATCTTTTATATTGCTTTTGACATATAAGGCTACTCCTCCTCCTTTTCCACTTTCTCTAATGGAATGCATGGACGAGAAGGCAAGGTTGGGTAGACCTTGACTTGATCCTGTGGGTTGCAAAGGGCTCAGTGAAGAGATGGGTTTTAAGGGCCTTACGAAATACGGAGAGATCATTACTGGATTTGAGTTTATCAGGGAGGGAGTTCCAGTTCACGGGTGCAGTGTATATAAAGGCTGTGTTGCTCATCAAGTGGTTAGCCTTGTGGAAGTCTGTGGGGACAAGAGGGTGTTGAGAGTTGAGGTATGATGGACCTATATTCTTTAGAAGTTTGGATGTGATCATGAGAAATTTGTATTTTATATAGCTATAAATTGGCAGCCAGTGTAATTTATCTAATATAGGTATGATATATTCAGTTCTATTAACTTTCCAAATAATTCGGGCAGCCACATGTTGGGCCATCTGTAACTGGCTTATTGCCTGTTTGGAGAGGCCCTGGAAAATGCATAATCAAAGTGTGGAGTGATTATTGCATGAACGACAGACCGAAAGTCATAGCTTGATAACAGTGGTCTCAATTGCTGAATCATCTTTAGTTTGTAATAGATCTTACCTGGGGTAAATTTTATATGGGTCATCCTAAGAGATTGATCTAGAGTAATCCCAAGGAATTTCACCTCCTTCTTTAGCTGTAAAACAGCTTCTTTTAGGTTTAAAGTTGAGGGAGGTTTAAAGTTATGGTTCCTGGCTACCTATAATATATCTGTTTTCTTTAAATTAATCTGCAGATTATGGGAGTTAAGCCACTTTGAGAATTCACTGAAGCAGGACATTATCAGATGGAGATTAGGGCTTGCAATATCAAATGGGAGACATAATGCTATATTGTCCGCATAGATGTGATACTCCACTTTAAACTTATGGAAGATACTACAGATTGGCTGGAGATAAATGTAAAAAAAAAGGGTTGATAGAGATATCATTGAGGTAAGCCCCTCTCTTTGTCTATATGGTTTAGATATCTGTAAACCGATGTCGACTTTCTTGTCTAAGGCCACCTCAGTTTCCATTAATGAAGACTCCTTATCTACCAAGGCAGAGAAGGTATTCTGCAAGGGTATCTCGAAGTGGAGTTGGTGTCTCCCTGTAATGCATCATAACCAGCCAGAACCACTGTCATCCATTTTTTATTACATTGCTGGATTTTTTGAGGGAGTTGCATGGATTGTTTGCAAGATGTATCATGGGGGAGGTTTGTTTCATTGCAGCTAAATCTTCCCTCAATTGAATAAATTTGTTTTTCCATAGCATATACCTTAAGATGGATAGGACAAGCTCAAAGGCTCCAAATTGTTATCCTGAGGATTAAAGCACCACAACTAATAACTTTGATTAGTGTGTCAAATATTGGGCAGCTGTCAGATGAAAAAGCAACAGAGAATTGCTTTCCACTAAAGTTAGTACAAGTGTCTCGGGGTGACTAAGAACATCCAGCCCTGGGGTGGGTGGGTGAGGGAAGGGAAGGAGAGAAATAAGTGGCAATAAGCTACGAGTTTGACTTCCTAAGCCAGAGACCCTGCAGGGTGTCTGCTAACTACCAGAGCATAGACTTGTCTCTGCAATACAGGGCTAACATATTCTTTTAAAGTTACTTTTCTAGAACAGGCTGAAAATTTGAACTTTTTTTTTTCTTTTTTTTTTTTTATTAAAGCCATGTAATTTCTATATTGCATCCACTATTTTCTCAAAGGCTAACAAAATCTACATAGTGGATGCTTGAAATACCCTCCCTATGGAAGTGGTGTTGGAAAATACAGTGACAGAATTCAAAATGGCATGGGACAGACAACAGTGGATCCCTTTATAGCAACAGGATAAAATCAAAATAAACATAACTATCTCTTATATTTCATCAAATAGGGGTGACCTGCATGGAGAAGTGGGTACACCTCTAAACAAAGGCATGGGGAGGGGTGACCTGCGTGGAGCTGCAGGGGCACCGCCTCTTGCCACCTTGCTATACAGACTAGATGAACCATACTGGTCTTTATCTGTCGTCATATACTATTTTACTATGTTAAACACAGGCAGTAAGTAAAGAAGTGCAATTACAGTAATTCCAAAAGACCGACGAGGTACAGGCAGCTAAAACTATTCAAAGCATGCAAAAGAAAAAGAAGAAAAACTTAGCAGAGAGATCCACTCAATGTGCTTCCACCCCCAGTGCTCTGGAGACCAGTAATAGCTTCTGGGTCTATTCGTACAAGTCTTCTCACCCACACAGCATCTGATATACCAATAACATAACCCCCAGTGACTTACAAAGAATCCACCATCAAGAACATTCATAATCACCATGTCCACATTACGATTCTACTACATAATATAACTTAAATAATCTATAAGCTCCTTTGTTGAACTGTATATAGTTACCCTGTTACCTCCAAGTTACAATCCCTGTTATAATGTAAGCAAATGATATTGTTCTATTGCAAATGTTGTTACAATGTAAACCGCACTGACTCTAAATAGCGCGGTATATAAGAATTTGTAATAAATAAATAAATGCAGAGCTCCCTTGGATTTCTAGGGGAGGAGAATAAAGCCAGTTGACATCTAATGTACTCTGAGCACCTCCACGTGTCCCTGAGTGTGTTTCTGGTTTGTGTTTCAGATGCGGGTGACGTTTGAGGACATCGCTGTCTCTTTCTCCCAGGAGGAGTGGGAGTATTTAGATGAAGGGCAGAAGGAGCTTTACAGGGAGGTGATGAAGGAGAATTATGAGACTCTGATCTCCCTGGGTAAGGACTGTATGACTGTATCTGCATTTCTAGCAGACAGTGGGGCTGATCTATTATACTACATCTACCATTCTTCCAGGTTCCAGAGATAGGACATGTCCAGAAAATATGCTCACATAGCAATTTCCAGACAGATTAACACCCAGTACCCACCAGGTACAATAAGCAGTATTTTATAAATAATCAATATATAATTCAACTCTAGATACAGAACCTACAGAGCGGAGTGGGTGATGAGTCTGGTGAACCCTAGGTGCTGGGTTTAAGGCTCCCACAGGGATTGTCCTACCTTACTCCATACATACTGTATATAGATGGTTCCTTTAACTTCATCCCTTCAGGAATATCCTGGTACAGTACTTAAAAAATAAAATACTACATCATATCTTCAGTCAGTCTCATTTTACATTGCTTCCTGTTGTGCTCATGTATATTTTTCTCAGCAGCACATCTGTGCTTTTCCCCTGCTTTCTTGAATTCAGATACTGTCCTAATCTCTACTACCTCCACTAGGAGACTATTCCATGCATCTACCACTCTTTCCATAAAGAAATATTTCCGCATATTAGTCCCGAGTCTATCACCTTTCACCCTCATCCATCAGGCTCTGCAGGACTGCACCCTTGGACACAGAGCCCCGATCGGCATCAGGAAAAAGAGCGGGAGGCTGAAACCCCTCCCACTCTCCATCTCAAGGCCAATCAGCAACTTTAAAAAAGAAGTGCCATCAGGTGTGCCCGTGCCTGGTGGGCCTGTGCTATAGAGCCATTTGGCGTGGCCCTTAGGCGGGGAAGCAGGCAGGTACGCAAAAATCAGCTCAACCCAAACAAAAAGCTGCCAACACTAACCCAACAACCTGGAAAAACCTCAACAACCTCAAAGACCTCACTGCTGACCTCACCCCTATCAGGACTACTCGCAAGCAGAAAACTCTCACCCCACACATCTCATAGACACCTTGGATTGTATCATGACACACTTTCAGTAAGAAAACGACAAACTGTAAGTACCACTCATCAGAAATGGAACTCACTGCAGAAAGAGCCCACCCCTACCCTCCTATGATTCTACCAAAAAGCATAAAACTGCTATAATGCCACAGAATCCAGTGTTGCCAGCTAACCAAGTATTGTATGCCCTTCTTCTCATCTGGATCCTACTCTACCACTCCTCAACAGCTACTTATGCCATAAACATACCCACAACAGCCCTACAACCTCCCCTACTACACATACTTTGCCACACACGCATATGGATGAACCCCCATAAGCATGTCAACAGACGAACCCCCAGATTAATAAAAATTAACATTGGGCTAATCAGTGCTAGGTCCGTCAGAAACAAGACAAACACCATAGTAACATACTAACATAGTAAATGATGGCAGATAAAGATCAGTATGGTCCATCTAGTCTGCCCAGTAAGATGGCAAGAGTAGATGCACCTGCCGCTCCATGCAGGTCACCCCTCCCCATGTCTTTGTTTAGGGGTGAACCCACTGCTCCCTGTAGGACACCCCTATTTGATGAGAAATTAGATAGTCAAGTTTATTTTGATTTTATCCTATTGCTGTAAAGGGAACCACTGTGTCTGTCCCGTGCCATTTTGAATTCTGTCAATGTATTTTCCCCCACTACTTCCATCGGGAGGTCATTCCAAGCATCCACCACCCTTTCAGTGAAAAAGTATTTCCTGACATTGCCTTTCAGTTTACCCCCTTGCAGCTTCATGTTATGCCCTCTAGTTTTACAGTTTCCCCGTCTTTGGAAGAGGTTTGTTTGTTCATTAATTCTCTTTAAGTATTTAAAAGTCTGAATCATATCTCCCCTATCCCTCCTCTTCAGATTGTACATATTTAGGTCTTCAAGTCTCTTCTCATAAGGCTTCTGACACAGGCTCCAAATCATTTTGGTCGCCTTCCTCTGAACCGTTTCCAGACTTTTTACATCAGAGACAACTGCCAGACCATATTGACCTGTATGCTTCCCTGGATCCACACCAACATGAATTTCATCCTAATTATTGTGTTGAGACCTTCTTCATACATTTGTTCAACATACTCCTAAGAGGAACTGAAAAACATAAAAACTGGATTCCTACACGTCTTTGTTGACATCTCTTTGGCCTTCGACACTCTATCACACAGCATCCTCTTAAACCGACTAACTATCATTGGACTTCACAGCACAGCATTCAACTGGTTCCAATCCTACCTCAGTGATAGACAACAAAAGGTCAAAGTTGGTTCAAACACCTCCACTCCATTCAACACAACATAGGGAGTCCTGCAAGGGTCTTCCCTGCCTGCCCTTCCTACTTAAAACCAGTTTGCAGCATCTTCAAGCAGCACAAAATTAACTATGCCATTTATGCAGATGATATCATGGTCTATTCCCCTATCCATCTCAACACACTAGACTATACAGCTATCACTAAATGCGTACAGGAGATGAGCAGCTGGCTGGCTTCCAACAACCTCCAAGTCAACTTCAAAAAATCTGAGGCGCTATTCATAACACGGGACTCTTCCTTTACCCCCATGGATCCTTCCTTTACCATCACGGACACTCTAATCCCAGTAAAAGAGGAAGTATGCTACTTTGGTATCACCCTTGATCACTTTCTAAACTTACAAGCCTACATCAACAGAACCTCCAGGAATGTATTCCAAAAGCTCGCTATTATGCAAAGACTAAAACCCCTCCTCAGTCTGGATCACTTCTGCACGGTCTGTCAAGCAGTTATAATCCCCATGCTTAACAACTGTAACTCCCTTTTTGATGATCTTCCAACTCAAACCACTCGTCCCTTGCAACTATCCCTGAACAAGGCTGCCCACATCATCACAGAATCCACCAAAGATGATCACACAACACCGCTCTTACATCAGCTTCACAAGCTACCAATTACCTCACGTGCCAGATACAAAACTGCCTTAACTATCTTCAAGATAAGAAACAACACATCAGCCAGAATTCTACAGGAACTGATATGCACAAAATTAAACAGCAGACCTAAGAGACAGAGCACCAGAAACACCATTTCAATACCTAGTTCTTACACCAACAAAGAGGGCTTTTTCATTAGCGGCACTCGCCATCTGGAATTCTCTCCTAGAGAAGGTCAGGACAACCAAGGACTTAAAGGACTTCAGAAAACAAATCAAAACCTTCCTTTCCTAAGTGTCTCTCCAGTCCAGTCCCTTTCCTCTGGGTTGTGCCCCCCTTCCAGCTGCAAGGAGACTGAGCACGTCATCTTCTTTTGATGACCCTAGGATATATATAGTACTGGCTCCTCCCACGAGATTCAGTTTTGCTCAGTCTCCAAGCTGTAAGGGAGTCAGTAACCCATAGCTAGGTTACTGGAGAGACTTAGCTTAGGGAGCTATTTTACCCTTTGGTTTATTCCTGTACCTTTAATTTTATTTGACTATCTAGTATAGGTCTGTGAAGGTCTCTTCTATCTCATTTTCCCTCGGGTGGGGGAGGAGGTAACTTCGCCCTGCTCTGCAACCAAGTGCGGGTCTATTTCCCCTTGACCGCCAGCCTTTATCCGGCGGGTTAGGGAGAAGGAAGCATCCCTGCAGCAGCCGCCGTCTGTCGGGACCTTCAGTGTCTTTCCGCCTCGCTACTGAAGCCCTCCCGGTGGCTGAGCGCAAGGGCGGGAAGACACCTACAACCCTTGCAGAAGCAGAAGATGCCAGAATGGAAGAGAACCATGTGGCATCAGAGCCGACCACGCGTTCACAGCCAGAAGTTTTGGCAGGTCCAAAGGGGCTAGAACGCTGAGGCGAACCGTGTTGTGTTCGGAGCTGACCACGCGTTTGCAGCTGGCGTGTTGCAGTAGAGCCGGGCGGTGTCCTGAGGAGGAGAGAGTGCCGGTGAGATAGGCCCTCCTTTTTCTTCATGCATCTGTCATTTTGGCACCCATTTCCTAAAGGGGAACTTAAATTTGGTACGGAGGGCAGCAGGGGGCCCGACCATGGGATAGCCCTTTTGGGGGTGTCTCTTAGGCTCGTGTGTTGCAAGTGGGTGTGAAAAAAAAAAAAAGAAGAATTTGTTTAGATATTTAGTAATAGAGATAGTAACTGAATGGAGATAACCAGAGCAACTTCCATTATGCCTAAACCACAATGTTTGCTCTATGGCACATGTAAGAGCACTGTGTCTGATTCAGGGGTATGTAGAGGCTGCGCAGCTGAGGCGGCTGCGGTGGAACAGGAGACTCAAGCGGGTCGTTCACGGGATCCTCTCCCTCAGGTCTCTCAGGAATCTGTGGACCCACTGGAGGTCATGGATTGGTTGGCACCAGGCCTCCCCTCAACGGGGGAGCAGTCCACAAAGGCCTTACCTCAACCCAGCCCTTCTACCTCTGTGGGAGGGCTGGATGTTGGCATTGGAGGGGACTTTTCCCCTGAATTTGTCCTGCTAATGCATAGGGTCTTTTGCCTCCGCAAGCAAGGAACTCAGGAGCAGGAAGCGGCGTCAGGAAGTAATATACTGCCGCATGCGGACCCTAGGGATCATGTAGAAGCAGGGGTCCTGCCAAAGCGGGCTAGGATCTCCCAAGAGGAGGTGCTCTGTGCTCCCCTGTCTGAGATCCCGGAAGGAGAGGTCTCGGACAGAGAGATAGGGGAGGACGAGGAAGAGCTGGAAGAAGGTGAGATACCAGAGCAGGAACAGGCTAGGATTGTTTGGGTGTTTCGCTGAGAGGAGTTGCCAGCCTTGATTGGGGAATCCCTTAAGGTCCTTAATATGGCAGCAGGAACCCCAACAGAAGAAGTGCTGGAGGATCCGCTGATCCAAGCGGTCAGAAAATCACAGAAGGTGTTCCCGGTGCACCGGGTGCACTGGGTGGTGAAGCAGATGATTCAAGAGGAATGGGATCAACCTGAATCAGGGCTGAGAGGGGTACAGTTGATGGCTCGGCTGTATCCATTACCGGAAGGGGAGAAGGAATTGCTTCATTCCCCCAGATTGGATGCTGCAGTGTCGGTGTTCACAAAGAAGACCATGATTCCTGTGGAGGGCAGTGCAGCCCTCAAGGACACCCAAGATAGGAAGCTGGATGCACTGCTGAAGCAGGCGTTTGACATTAGTGCCCTAGCACTCCAGGCATCCGTGTGTGGAGCCTGGGTAGCCCGAGCTAGTTTGCATTGGTCTCAGCAGCTTCAACTGGCTGGCGACCCTCCGGCGGAAGCATCGGCAGAGGCGGCTAGGATTGAATCTGGAGCTGCCTACTTGGCCGATAGCCAGTATGATCTCGTTAGGAGTTTGGCCAAAACATGGCTTCGGTGGTGGCGACCCGCCGTTATCTTTGGCTACGCAACTGGGCCACTGATGGTTCTTCTAAGGCGCGGCTCAGCAGGCTCCCATTTAAGGGAAAACTTCTCTTTGGAGAGGACCTGGAGAAGCTGGTGAAGGATCTAAGGGAGTCTAAAGGGGGTAAACTTCCGGAGGACAGGCCTAAGCAGAGCCACCTTCCCGCTCCGTCACGACCTCAACCTAGGGAGGCGCAGAGATTTCGGGGTTTCCGGTCTACACTGTTTCAGAGAGGTCGGTTCTCCTCCAGGGGACAGAACTTTCAGGGATAGCGGGGGGCTGGAAAGGGGTTCGCCGCCTCTTCCTCAATCTCGGGTCCTAGAAAGCCACAGTGAAACAACTGGGGCTTAGACTGCCCTCGGTCTTTCACAAATGTCTTCCAATCCTCCCCAGACAGGAGCTTTCCTGGAAAGGCAAGCTACGAAGCCAAGTCTTTGAGTCTGCATCTGCTGACCAGTTCCTTAATCATACAAGGCATCTGCCACATGACTCGTACATCCTTCCTGTTTCCACTCGGACAGCCTCTCGTGTATTCTGCTGGTCATCCTCCAAAGCCTCCTCAGGTGACTGCTGCACCTAGTGCAAACAGACCCTAGACATGTAAGTACTGCAAACCACAGCTTGGAGACCCAAAACGGAAACCTCAAAAGCCTTCTTTCAACCATCATTCATCAAAATATTCATCAAAATATTCATCAAATACTACCCCACATAATGTACATAATATTGCACCACAAACAGAATCCCCTCCTTTTCCAAACATTATTGATAATATTACTTAAATACTTCTCTCATGTGATCGAATTAGCAGATCAATATTCTATGTATATAGTTCAATGTATATAGTTTTACCCCCATATTATCCATGTTTATCTTATCCAAATTTATTTTCCTGTTTTATGTAATACCGAACAGCCTGTTGTTCTGGTCTTTGGTTCTCTGTAAACCGCGCTGATTGTAAATAGCGCGGTATATAAAAAATTGAAATAAATAAATAAATAAATAAATCATTCAAGCTTCCAGAGCTATGCCTCCTCTGACAAGAATAGTCATCTTCTTTGTTAATGGCATAATCAAGGCATCTACTTTAGGCAGCTTGAGCTTCTCCTTTCCTTCCAGATGATACTTTCAAATATTCTATTTTACATTGCATGCGAGTGTCCGCTCATCCTGCAGGTAAAAGAATGTGCTGAGGGCTCTTTGAGTTTGTCTGGCTGCCAGGATCTAGTGCTTTACTTTGACTGCTGCTGCTCTTTGCAGCCCCTCAAAATCTCCTGCCCTAGGTGACTGCCTAGTCTTGGCTATTGGTTGAGTCAGTCCCTCTTCTTCTAAAGCTGAAAAACAAGGACAAACTCGGGTGAAAAAAACTTCACCTACAGCCAGACCCTCGCTGTGTTCTTCAGAGCTTCTTGCCAGTTGAAGATGCCTCGGGCAAAGCCATATCAGCAGATGGGCAGGGGTTGGGAACCAGAGAGTTCAGATTCTGAGCTAAAATGGCCAACTCTCCTGTGTTTTTGTGACCAGCCATGCCCTCCTGAAGGGAACTCTCATCTGCCATCTAGATTATTGTAACCTGCTCCTTGCTGGTCTCCCTCTAAATCATCTCTCTCCCCTCAATCAGTTCAACACTCTGCTGTGTGGCTAATCTTCCACCAGCCTCGTCATGCTCATATTACCCCTCTTCTCAAGTCACTTCATTGCCAAACTACTACTCCTGCTGACCTATAAGTGCATTCACTCTGCAGCTCCTCACTACCTCTCCTCTCTTTTTCTCTCCCTACACCCCCCCCCCCTCGGGAGGTCCGCTCTTCTTGCAAACCTCTTCTATATGTGACCTTCTCTTCAATTGCTAACTCCAGGATTTGCTACTTTCGCCTTGCTACTCCTTATGCCTACAATAAACTACCTGAGTCTGTACATAAGACGCCTTCACTGGCCCTTCCCAAATTGAGGCTCAAAATTCACCTCTATGCTGCCGCTTGTGTAGGTCCAGTCTCCTGATCTCCTTCGTGTTTACTTCCCATTCCCCCTAGCTGTATCCCATATCTATAGCAAATGTGCTATCTGTCTTTGACTAGATTTTAAGCTCTGACGAGCAGGGACTTTCTTTTACATGTGTCTGGGCAGCACTGTGTATGTCTTGTAGCGCTATACAAATGTTCAGTAGTAGTAGATGAGGGTCTCAGTAGTGTGTGTAGAAAGGAAGGGACAAATGTTTATGATGTTCATATAGAGAAAGAAGCGACAGGTTTTAGCTATCTTTTGGATGCTGCAGAGGAAGAGAGAGCAGAGTCAGAGATGGTATCCCAGGGATCTTTGCTGGGTCTGCTGCTTTTTGACATATTCATAAATGACCTGGAAAAGGGAATAACGAGTGAGGTTATCAAATTTGCAGATGACACAAAACTATTTAAAGTTGTTAAAACCCAAGAGGATTGTGGAAAATTGTAAGAGGATCTTGATAAATTGGAAAACTGGGCCTCAAAATGGCAGATGAAATTTAATGTGGACAAGTGCAAAGTTATGCACCTAGGGAAGAACAACCCAAACTATGGTTACACGATGCAAGGTTCCACATTAGGAACCACCACCCAGGAAAAAGATATATGGCGTCATTGTGGATAACATGTTAAAACCCTCGGCCCAGTGTGCAGCGGCGGCCAAGAGAGCAAATAGAATGCTAGGTATCATAAGCAAAGAAATGGAAAAAAACCCAAAAGATATTATAATGCCTCTATATCGTTCCATGGTGAGAAAGCACCTTGAATATTGTGTGCAATTCTGGTCGCCGTATCTTAAAAAGGATATAGCGTTATTAGAAAAGGTTCAGAAAGGGCCACCAAAATGGTAAAGGGGATGGAAAGATACTCCTATGAAGAAAGGCTAAAAAGGTTAGGGCTCTTTAACCTGGAAAAGAGACGGCTGAGGGGAGATATGATAGAAGTCTATAAATTAATGAACAGAATGGAACGGATAAATGTAGATCGATTATTTATGTTATCAGAATATAGAAAGACTAGGGGACATACAATGAAGCTACTGGGTAAACTATTTAAGACTAATAAAAGAAAGTCTTTTTTCACCCAATGTGTAATCAAACTCTGGAATTTGTTACCGGAGGATGTAGTAAAGGCTGCTAGTGTAGCTGGTTTTAAAAAAGGTTTGGACAAGTTCCTGGAGGAAAGGTCCATAAACCATTATTAAGAAGGGACCCAGGATATCAATGCTTGACCCAGTACAAGCATTGTGGAACCTGTGTCTTTTGGGGAAACTGCTAGGTACGTTTGACTTAGATTGGCCACTGTTGGAAACAGGATACTGGGCTTGATGGACCTTGGTCTGACCCAGTATGGCATATCTTATGTTCTTATGTTATGGAAGGGCAGAAGGGAGAGGCTGTATGGTCTTTATCTGCCGTCATATTTCTTTGTTTACATATACAGTAGGTGTCTTGAATACTGGCCACTAATTTGTAATTACTTTATTTTAATGGAAATTGCTTGCTCTTTAGTACGAAAGGAGGGACATCAAGAGATTATGAAATGAAATGAAATCATGTAAGAGATGAATTTTTTCCCTCTATCACATTAATCACAGCTGATTGGTCAGAGATGTGGGATAATTTCAGAGCAGGAATTTTAGAATCAGGAGACCCAGAAAACCCTCTGTGGTCCCAACACATGATTAGTGCTTTCTTTTTATGTCCCCTACCAGAAATCCCCTAGACAATCCCCCCCGTGAACCAGAGATATATCTTTTTGTCGGACCACAATCAGGGAGGTTCAGATAGACTTCAAAACCACACCCGTCAATTGGGGTCCATTTTAATCACAAACACAGTTCTTTAGTGAGTATTATAAAAAACTTATCTTGAAATGTTGGGAGAAGAAGCGCAAATCATTGTGTGAAACGTCCAAATTCATAAAACACGACGTGCACGTTTCGGGACAGACAGTCCCTGTATCAAGTGCTCTCACGCAGATCACATCAGTTTGATTCTTCTCTTATCATATACAAAGTAGTAACATTACTCTTCTTTGTTAAAAAACCGCCGGTTCTTGCCGGACAGCCAATCACTACAGGGGATCAAACTTTTCACCATTGGTCGGCGAATCCGTCAATCTTCAAGGGAACCAAACACGGATAAGGGCAGCTCATCATCTGCTCCTTAGCCGATTGGATGAAAACCATCTGATGAATGCAAAGACACCACATGATGCCCAATGTTACGGCTACTAAAGAACAGCCCAAGAGAAAGGGAATTCCCACCACAACAGGGAATCCCTCAATCATTGGGCTTTTGTCAAAGGACACTCAGCCACTCTATTTCTCGATTTAAGCCTCCTGGTTGTACACTTGCCAAATCATAAATCCAACGCTGTTCACAGCGTTGCAATCGAGCTGTCCTATCGCCCCCTCTAGGATCCTCCGGGATATAATCAATAACAGTCCAACAGAGTTTATCAAATGTGTGCCCCTGCTCGACACAATGGTCCACTATAGGGGCAGATATAGCTTTTTGTTGTAAACGAGACGCATGTTCACAAATTCTAGTTCTAATAGGTCTTATCGTGCGACCCACATAGAGAAGAGGGCATTCACATTGAATCAGATAAACTACAAAGGGCGAAGAGCGAGTCGTAGACCAGCATCGCTGATAAATGTGTCCAGTCCGGGGATGAGCCCACGAAATTCCAGACATTGTGTTAAAGCAAAATTTACACTTATGGCATGGAAAATGGCCTTTAGTTGTACCCGGACCGGGTGGCTTATCAAGTATGGTAGTAGAGTGCACCAAGATGTCACGAAAACATGAAGCTTTAGTAAATGCTGGCATAAATGGATGGGCCAAACTAGGGTGTACAGACAAAATAGACCAATGTTTGCGGAGAATCCCCACCACTGTATTGCTGCGAACCATATAGGGAAAAACGCCCACAATCTTCTTATCAGAATTGTTCATTGAAGTATTAGGGGGTTACAGAAGCCAGTCACGATGCGTATAACGTGCGCGTTTGTATGCTTGCTCAATCACTAAAGCGGGGTATCCCCTTGAAAGCAATCTTCGTTTTAACTCCTGGGCATGATGTTGAAAATCCCCTATGGAGGAGCATAGCCTGCGCAAACGTAAAAACTGGCCATACGGTAATCCCCTTTTGAGCGAAGCAGGATGAAAACTGTTATAATTCAATAAACTATTCCTTTGAACTGGCTTGCGGAACAAAGTGGTTTGTAAGGAAGTGTCCACACGAAAGATGAGCATGTCCAGAAATTCTATCTGCTGTGGATCGTTATGTGCCGTGAATTGGATATTAGATTTAAGGCCATTGAGCCATGTGATAAATGCTGATAACTCATCCAGACCGGCCGTCCATACAAAGAAGATGTCGTCTAAAAACCTCTTCCATATGAGGACGTGAATAAAAAAAGTTGAAGTGTAAATCAAACGTTCTTCCATTTGAGCCAGATATAGAGTGGCAATAGATGGAGCTACCGTTGCACCCATGGCGATGCCGAAAATCTTCTGGAAAAATGTCCCCTCAAAAATAAAATAATTCCTGGTCAAGACAAGTGTAATTAAATCCAGCAGAAAATGTTTTGGCAACCTTGATGGGGCCGTGGTGAACAAAGTGTGGAGTAAATCTAGGGCTTCCCCTTGATGAATGTTGGTATAAAGTGCCGCTACGTCGAGAGTTACCAGAAAAATATTAGACTCAGGTAAGACTACATTAGATAACTGGATCATAAAATGAGTGGAGTCTCGAATATATGAACGGACTAACGAAGCTTCCTCCTTCAAGAAGATGTCACAAAATTTAGATAAAGGCTCGAGGATAGATCCTCTACAAGACACGATAGGTCTCCCCGGAGGTGAGACCACTGATTTGTGAATCTTCGGCACTGTGTATATGGTGGGAATTCTGGGATGAGAAACTTTGAGGAAAATACTCTCCCTCTTTGTAAGCCAACCTTGATCTAAGCCCATAGAGATCAAAGCCGAGATAATTAGTTGTAATGTAGGAGTGGGATCACTGATCAATCTTTGATAAACCATAGAATCCAATAATTGAGCCCGAAGTCCTTTCAAATACTCTTCTGTCGCCTGTAATACAATAGCGCCGCCTTTATCAGCGTTTCGAATAGTAACCGAAGTATCAGAGGCCAATTGTCAAAGTCAAATGCGGTCATCCTTGGTCACATTGGAAACCCATCTTGGTTTCTCAGTTTCTAATGACGATAGATCGCGTAAAACCAGAGCTTGAAAAGTGGCTATAATAGGGTCAAGGGGACCAGGCGGTATCCATCGAGATGGAAGTGAGACTACTGAAGTATCTGGTGCTTTTGGACGAGAGCCAAAAAATTGAATAACCTGTAGTTTACGAAAAAATTTGTGTAAATGAACCCTCATCCAAAACCCGTCATAATAGGCTGTAGGGGCAAAAGAAAGGCCCAAATTTAACAACCTTTCTTGTGCTGGATCAAGAGGTTTGCCTGTCAAATTAACAACTATTGAGGTTGTAATTGCTTGGTTCGTTGCCGGGTAGTTGGAGGGTCCCATTGATCGTTTTGGTGGAAGCCCCGCCCCCTTCAACCTCGATTTTGACCTCTTTGAAAATCCTGCTGATTGTGGTTACCAGTTCTCTTAGAACCAGAAGCTGTGCCAGAGCTATCATCAGTTTCATCTGACGACGTATCAAAGGTGACCCGTTTCTGTTGTACATCTCCTTCATCCTCATACATCCATCTATACACTTTCATCGTGATAAAACTGATTATGATTTAGGTAAACTTATCTAACTTAAATGTCCTAAGGTGATCAAAAAAGCCTTTTAGTTGTCTATCAATATCATCTATCAATATCATCTAATTTAACTTGAAATTCGTCTGCCGTCATAGTTTTGAGTATAGTCGTTTTGGACTCAGCAATCAAAGTGGTTAAGGCTTCCTCCTCTTTTATAGTATGTTCAACTATAAGAGCCATAAGATCGAAGCTGCATTTATTAAAGAAGATTGTGGGCGTTTTTCCCTATATGGTTCGCAGCAATACAGTGGTGGGGATTCTCCGCAAACACTGGTCTATTTTGTCTGTATGCTCTAGTTTGGCCCATCCATTTATGTCGGCATTTACTAAAGCTTCATGTTTTCGTGACATCTTGGTGCACTCTACTACCATACTTGATAAGTCACCCGGTCCGGGTACAACTAAAGGCCATTTTCCATGCCATAAGTGTAAATTTTGCTTTAACACAATATCTGGAATTTCGTGCGCTCATCCCCGGACTGGACACATTTATCAGCGATGCTGGTCTACGACTTGCTCTTCGCCCTTTGTAGTTTATCTGATTCAATGTGAATGCCCTCTTCTCTATGTGGGTCGCACAATAAGACCTATTAGAACTAGAATTTGTGAACATGCGTCTCGTTTACAACAAAAAGTTTTATCTGCCCCTATAGTTGACCATTGTGTCGAGCAGGGGCACACATTTGATAAACTCCGTTGGACTGTTATTGATTATATCCCAGAGGATCCTAGAGGGGGCGATAGGACAGCTCGATTGCAATGCTGTGAACAGCGTTGGATTTATGATTTGGCAAGTGTACAACCAGGAGGCTTAAATCGAGAAATAGAGTGGCTGAGTGTCCTTTGACAAAAGCCCAATGATTGAGGGATTCCCTGTTATGGTGGGAATTACCTTTCTCTTGGGCTGTTCTTTAGTAGCCGTAACATTGGGCATCATGTGGTGTCTTTGCATTCATCAGATGGCTTTCATCCAATCGGCTAAGGAGCAGATGATGAGCTGCCCTTATCCGTGTTTGGTTCCCTTGAAGATTGACGGATTCGCCGACCAATGGTGAAAAGTTTGATCCCCTGTAGTGATTGGCTGTCTGGCAAGAACCGGCATTTTTTTAGCAAAGAAGAGTAATGTTACTACTTTGTATATGATAAGAGAAGAATCAAACTGATGTGATCTGCTTGAGAGCACTTGATACAGGGACTGTTTGTCCCGAAACGTGCACATCGTGTTTTATGAATTTGGACGTTTCACACAATGATTTGCGCTTCTTCTCCCAACATTTCAAGCTAAGTTTTTTATAATACTCACTAAAGAACTGTGTTTGTGATTAAAATGGACCCCAATTGACGGGTGTGGTTTTGACGTCTATCTGAACCTCCCTCATTGTGGTCCGACAAAAAGATATATCTCTGGTTCACGGGGGGGGGGGGGGGGGGAGGGGGGGATTGTCTAGGGGATTTCTAGTAGGGTACTTTCATGCATCTCTGGTAGCGGGATTTTTTCTGAGTGATTCTTTTTATGTCCAGCAGGTAATGGGGTCACAGAGGAAAAGAAGAGAAGGGAGAAGAGAGAACGGGGAAACTCTTTCACACACAAGGTGCACCCAGCACTCCACCTAAACTCTCACACGCAAGAGAGATATTTTCCACATACTGAGTGTGAGCGCGGTTTCAATCATAGCGATCACATAAGAAGCCACCTGGAAACCCACACAGCAGAGGGAACTACTCCAAAAGAGAGGCCGTCTACATCTTTTAAAAGTCCTGAATATGGAAGAAATTTCGCTCTTAAGAAATCCGTAGCAAAGCTCCAGAAAATCCACAGGGCTGAGAAAAGATTTCAATGCACTGAATGTGAGTTTTTGAGGAAAGATTTCTCACAACTTGTGGAGCATCTTAGAACCCACACTGGGGAGAGACTGTTTAGTTGTACTGAATGTGTGAAATGTTTCCTCTCGAAAGGGAAATTAGTGAGGCATCATAGAACCCACACAGGGGAGAAACCTTTTAAGTGTACTGAATGTGGGACAAGTATCCTCTCAAAAGCAGAACTAGTGCAGCATCATAGAACCCACACGGTGGAGAAACCATATACTTGTACTGAATGTGGGAAATGTTTCCCCAGTAAATCTAATCTAGCAACGCATCATAGAACTCACACAGGGGAGAAACCGTTTAGTTGTACTGATTGTGGGAAATGTATCCCCAGAAAAGCACAACTAGTGATTCATCATAGAAGCCACACAGGGGAACAACCTTTTAGTTGTACTGAATGTGGGAAATGTTTCCCCCGAAAAGCAGAACTAGTCAGGCATCATAGAACCCACACGGGGGAGAAACCATTTACTTGTACTGAATGTGGGAAATGTTTCCCCTGTAAAGGTAATCTAGTAACGCATCATAGAACTCACACAGGGGAGAAACCTTTTAGTTGTACTGATTGTGGGAAATGTTTCCCCAGAAAAGCACAACTAGTAATTCATCATAGAAGCCACACAGGGGAACAACATTTTAGTTGTACTGAATGTGGGACATGTTTCCCCTCAAAAGCAGAACTAGTGCAGCATCATAGAACCCACACGGGGGAGAAACCTTTTAGTTGTACTGATTGTGGGAAATGTTTCTCCAGAAAAGCAATCCTAGTGCTGCATCATAGAACCCACACGGGGGAGAAACCTTTTAGTTGTACTGATTGTGGGAAATGGTTTTCCAGAAAAGCAGACCTAGTGCTGCATCATAAAACCCACACAGGGGAGAAATCATTTAGTTGTACTGATTGTGGAAAATGTTTCCTCATGAAAGCAGAACTAGTGAGGCATCATAGAACTCACACGGGGGAGAAACCTTTTAGTTGTACTGATTGTGGGAAATGTTTCTCCAGAAAAGCACACCTAGTGCGGCATCATAGAACCCACACGGGGGAGAAACCTTTTAGTTGTACTGATTGTGGGAAATGTTTCTCCAGAAAAGCAGTCCTAGTGCTGCATCATAAAACCCACACAGGGGAGAAATCATTTAGTTGTACTGATTGTGGAAAATGTTTCCTCACGAAAGCACGTCTAGTGTTGCATCATAGAACCCACACAGGCAAGAAACCTTTTCATTGTACTGAATGTGGGAAATGTTTCTCTACAAAACAAGCTCTCATGAGCCATCATAGAAACCACACGGGGGAGAAACCTTTTAGTTGTATCGATTGTGGGAAATGTTTCCCCAGAAAAGCACAACTAGTGCTGCATCATAGAACCCACACTGGGGAGAAACCTTTTAGTTGTACTGATTGTGGGAAATGTTTCCCCCAAAAAGCAGAATTGGTCAGGCATCATAGAACCCACACGGGGGAGAAACCATTTAGTTGTACTGAATGTGGGAAATGTTTCCCCAGTAAAGCTAATCTAGTAATGCATCATAGAACTCACACAGGGGAGAAACCTTTTAGTTGTACTGATTGTGGGAAATGTTTCCCCAGTAAAGCTAGTCTAGTAACACATCATAGAACTCACACAGGGGAGAAACCTTTTAGTTGTACTGATTGTGGGAAATGTTTCACCAAAAAAGCTAATCTAGTAACGCATCATAGAACTCACACAGGAGAGAAACCTTTTAGTTGTACTGATTATGCGAAATGTTTCCCCAGAAAAGAACATTGTGATGCATCATAAATACCACATCGGGGAGAAACCTTTCAGTGGTACTGACTGTGGGAAATGATTTCTCATGAAAGCACAACTAGTGTTGCATTCTAGAACCCACACAGATGAGAAACCTTTTAGTTGTACTGAATGTAGGAAATCTTTTTTCACAAAAGCAAAATGAGTGCAGCATCATTGAATCCACATGGAGGAGAAATCTTTTAGTTGTACATTATTGTGGGAAGTGTTTGCTCTTGAAAGCACAACTAGTGATGCATCATAGAACCCACACAGGGGAGAAACCTTTTGATTGTTCCGAATGTGGAAAATGTTTCTTCACGAAAGCTCAAATAAAGCAGCATCATAGAATCCACACAGGGGAGAAATGCCATCAATCAGCTTGGAATTCCTGTACATTCCTACAGTTTTAGGATTGTTGATTGGCCTCATAAAGAGCTTGAAAATTGGATGTGTGAACAATAAAACTCCGTGCTCATGAAGTAATTTACAAAAATCAGTGTATGCCAAGATTGTATATCCATAGAGCTGAAGGAGGGCTATGACTTATAGAAATTGATTACACCTACAGAGCTATTATCATAGGCCTCCAAGCCTAGATGACAGCATCATCGGATCCAAATATACAAAAAGTGCTGAAATATGAAAGTAAACGTCCAGAATCTGTCTCCATCATCAAACTTGGACAACCGTTCTGACGGTTAGAAGGAATGAGTGAGAATCCACAGGTGTGCATGAGAAAGAAAGTAACAAAATTTGCAAAACAAGAGAAAAAACTCTTCAAATAATTAGATCAAAAAGTGAAGAAAGAAAAGTGGCAAATGCACAAATACAGTGGAAAATACAGAGTGCTACTCCAAGAATCTTTAGTCAATCAAAAACGGATATATGAATGGTTGAGGAAAGGGAGACTGAAACCGAAGGATGAAAGATTGATAGTTGCAGCCCAGGACAGCGGATTGCAGATGAGATGGTTTACAGCATGTATTGAAAAAACTGGCACAACAGACATATGCTGATTCTGTAAGAAAGAGCTGGAAATAGTGACTCACCTTATAGGAGGCTTTGAAGTTCTGATATTGGAATTTTCTATATGGAAAGGCACAACAAAGTAGCACGCCTCTTC
Organism: Ichthyophis bannanicus; assembly: GCA_033557465.1. Taxonomy (NCBI): domain Eukaryota; kingdom Metazoa; phylum Chordata; class Amphibia; order Gymnophiona; family Ichthyophiidae; genus Ichthyophis; species Ichthyophis bannanicus. The sequence continues at coordinate 80,338,470 of CM066031.1, forward strand.
CACTGGAACCTCTGTAAACACTACAGCATCACTGTCCCTGAAAAGCACTGGGATCATGACCCGAAGAGAATAACAGAGAATGAAGAGGTTATGATTACCTGGGATATTCCCATTCCGACAGATAAGAAACTGGATGACAGAAAACCTGACATAGTAGTAATGGAGAAGAACACCAGAACGGCATTGATAATAAAAGTGTCAGTACCGAGTGATTATTCTGTGAATTGTTTGGAGAGGGAGAAGATCTTGACGTATCAAGAAATACAATCGGGGACCAAGAAAATGTGGCATAAAGATATAGAAATATTTCCCATTGTACTGGGAGCCACAGGCCTGATAAAGAAGATTTTCCAGGCACATCTTGACAAACTACCCACACATGTTACATCTTATGAACTCCAGCAGGAGGCTGTCTTTGGCATGATGCAAGTATTACACCTAGCATTAGCAGTAAATTTGAGAGATTAAGATCATATTCCACATACGTTGGCTTAGAAGTGAGGTTCATGACTGCCATAGTATGCACAAAATTAACCCATATTGTAAAATAGCGCACGCTGTAAATATCCCACTACGAATCAACCCCACCCTACACACACACACACATGCAATAACTGTTTATCACTGCATACACACAAGACAGTATTTCATCGATTGTTTGCTGTGAAGACCTCCTTGATTACAGGAGAAGGCGGTATAGAAATCCTTTTAAATAAATAAACTCATTAGGAGAAACTACCCCAGGAGAAACCTTTTTATTGTTCTGACTGTGGGAAATGCTTCCTCTCGAAAGCAAATCTAGTGACGCATCATATACCACACACAGGGAGAAACCTTTAAGTTGTACTGAAATTGGGAAATGTTTCCACTGGAACTCAGAGCTAGTGACGCATTGTAAAACCCAAAATGGGGAGAGACCTTTAGTTGTATGGAATGTGGGAGATATTTCTGCACAAAATGAAGACTAGTGAGGCATCATGGGGAGTGGAGGAGTAGCCTAGTGGTTAGAACACTGGCTTGGTAACCAAGCAACCATGGTTCAATTCCCACTAGCACTCTTTGTGGCCTTGGGCAAGTCACTTAACCCTCCATTACCTCAGAAGAAAGGCCTGGCAATTGCCAGGAGTCAGGACTGACTCAAAGGCACACTTTGCATTTTTGAGGCATCATGGAACTCACACTGGGGAGAATAAACTGACATACTGGTAGTCTTGAATAATATCTAAACAACATTGATAATAGAGGTGTCTGTTCCAAGTGATTCTTCTCTGAATTGTGTGGAGAGGCAGAAGATCCTGAAGTACCAAGAAGTGCAGTCAGAGACCAAGAAAATGTGGTAGAAAGATACAGTACTCTTTCCAATTGTACTAGGCATGACAAGCTTAATAAACTACTCGTACCTGTTATATCTTACAAACTCCAACAGGAGGTTCTCTTTCGCACGATGCAAGTACTATATCACACCTTAGTAGTAAATTTGAGAGACTGAAATTAAATTCCACATACCTTGGCTTAGAAATGAGGTTCACGACTGTCATGTTAGGTGCAAAACTCACCCATTAGGTAAAACTGCCCTGAGATAATCCCTGAAAGGAAGGGCTCCAGCTCCCAGAGTGCACTGTGACACTACCAAACAGTAGTTCCTCCTAGAAAGGACTACAACTCCCAGAATGCACTGACACTCCCACACAGTAATACATAGAAACATGATGGCAGAAAAAGACCACATGGCCTCCTAGTCTGCCCTTCCATATCAACTGCAATAGTCCCCTGTTTTCATTTAGAGATCCTCTGTTTTTGTCCCATGCTTCTTTGACTTCAGATACTGTCCTTGTCTCTATCACCTCCACCGGGAGACTATTCCACAGATCTACACTCTTTCCGTAAAGAAATATTTCTGCATATTACTCCTGTCTAACCCCTTTCACTCTCATTCTGTGTCCCCCTGTAATAGAGCCTGCCTTCAATGGAAAGAGACCCTCCTGTGCATTTATGCCACAGAGATATTTAAATGTCTCTATCACATCGCCCCTGTCACGCCTTTCCTCTGAGTATGCATATTAATATTTTAAGTCTGTCCTCATATGCTTCATAATGAAGTCTACTAACCATTTTAGTAGCCACCCTCTGCACCGACTCCAACCTATTTTTAGGTTAAGGTGTGGTCTCCAGAAATGCACATAATATTCCAAATGAGATCGCACCAGAGACTTATACAAAGGCATGACCACCTCTTTTTATTCTGCTAGCCATTCCTCTCCCTATACACCCAAGCATCCTTCTTGCTTTAGCAGTCACAGTTTTCTACCTGGTTAGCTACTTTAAGATCATCAGACACAATTACGTCCAGGTCCAGTTCTTTTGTGGACAGAGGTACTTCACCCCCTATTTTTACTGCCAGATTCTAGACCATTCTTCAAGCTTAGCTAGATCCTTCCTCAAGTTATAGACACCTTCTTGTATGTCTACTCTATTGCAGATTTTGGTATCATCTGCAAATAGGCAAACCTTACCCAACAGCCCTTCTGCTATATCACTAACAAAGATGTTAAAAAGAATCAGACCAAGAACAGATCCCTGGGGCACACCACTGGTAACCTCCTTCTCCTCAGAGTGAGCTCCATTTACCTGGACCCTTTGTCTCCTCCCACTCAACCAATTTCTAACACAAGCAGTAACTTTAGGGTCCATCCCTAGGGTGCTCAGTTTGTTTATAAGTCACCTTTGAGGAATGGTTGTCAAAGGCTTTACTGAAATCTAAATACACTACATCTAGGGCTTTCCCTTGGTCCAACTCCCTGGTCACTCAATCAAAGAAATCAATCAGATTTATCTGACAAGACCTGCCTCTGGTGAATCTATGCTGCCTTGGATCCTGTAATCCACTGGACTCCAGAAACCTCACTATTTTCTCTTTCAGCAGTGCTTCCAATAATTTACTCACCACCGAAGTTAAACTAACCGGCCTGTAGTTTTCAACCACATCCTTACTTCAGCTTTTGTGTAAAGGGACCACATGAGTCCCTCTCCAGTCCTTTGGCAAAACTCCTGATTCCAACAAGGCATTGAAAAGGTCAGTCAGTGGAGCTGCTAGAACGTACCCAAGTTCCCTCAGTATTCTAGGGTGTATCCCATCTGGTCCAATCGCTTTGTCTACTTTAAGTTGAGCTAGTTTCTCATGAACACAGTCTTCTGAAAATTGTTCAAGATGCCCCTTGCTTCTGTTTCTGTTTGTGGGTGTTTTAGGAGGTCCTGCTCCTGGTTCTTCATCTGTGAATACAGAACAGAAATATTTATTAAGCAATTCCACTTTATCCTTATCAGCTTCTACATATTCCTCCCCTTCACCCTTGAGTCTGACAATACCACTTTTGCCCTTCCTCTTCTCACTAACATATCTGAAAAATGTCTTATCCCCCTGTTTTATTGCATTAGCTATTTCCTCCTTTTTTTGAATCTTTGCTTTCCTGACTACTTTGTTAGCTACTCTAAGTTTTCTAAATATAGATGCCTATCTTCCTCTCTCTGTGATTTCTTGTATTTTATGAAGGCCTCCTTCTTTTTCTTCACTTTTTCAGCTACTTCTTTCAAAATCCATAGTGGTCTCCTGTTCCTTTTACCTTTATTTATCATTTTGATAAAAAGGTTGGTTGCCCTTAAAATATCCCCTTTCAGTTTTGCCCAGTTTTTCTACATTTTCCACTCAGTAATCCCTCCTATTTATTTATTTATTTATTTATGCTTTTCTTCTATACCGCTTTTTCCAAAGATCAAAGGCGGTTTACATTTAACATATAATGAACATGGTTTTACATGGAACAGTGTTTTTCATAACTATGTACATTTAACTTTTCATGAACTTTTCATAACTATGTACAATTATCATTGGCTAGTAATGTTGTAACTATTTACATTAATCATTCATTATTAATCATAGTTTGTAAGGATTGCTTTTTCTTAAGTGTATTGAGGTTTGAGGCATTTTGATCTGTGGTTAAGGAGGATTGTTATGGAGGTGCAGTGTGCGGGATGGAGGGGATTCATTAAGATTTATAAAGTGTTCTGTAAACAGATATGTTTTTAGTTCTTTCCGGAATGTCAGGAGATCTTTTATTTTGCGGAGGCTGAGCGGAAGTTTATTCCATAGGGTGGGGGCTGCGTATGAGAATGCTCTTGAGCTTGTGGGGTTTTTTTGTTTTTCGGATGGATTTGTTTATGTCTAGTGAGTGTGTTGCGTTTTGCCTGCGGGTTCTAAGTTCCTTTGGAGCATGTATCAGGGTGGTTAGATGTGAGGGTGAGATGCCGTTGATAAGTTTAAATGTGGTTAAGAGTATTTTGTACGATATTCTACTATTTATGGGAAGCCAGTGCAGTTCGGCGAGGATGGGAGTTATGTGGTCAGTGAGGCGGGCTTTTGCTGTTACTCGAGCACAGATGTTTTGAGCTCGTTGGAGTATATTGGTATTTGTGAGAGGGAGGCCGATAAGTAGACTATTACAATAGTCGAAGTGTGGGGTGATGAGTGTGCTGATAACAGATCTAAAGTCATGTGTGTCTAGTAGTGGTCGTAGGTGTTGAATGGTCCTAAGTTTATAGAATATGGTTTTCACTGTTTGTTTTATGTGAGGGAGCATACTAAGTGTGTGATCTATTATGATGCCTAGGTACTTTACTTCTTTTTTAACTGGGATTATTGTGTTGTTAATTGTTATGGTTTCAGGGAGAGTATTGTCTGGTTTTCTTGATACGAACATTGCTTCAGTTTTTTTTAGGTTGATGCTGAGGTTATTATTTTCTAGCCAAGTATTTGCTTCACTGATACAGTCTAGTAAGTTTTGGTAGGTGGGATTATTTGTGTTTATCGGTAGGGTGAGCAGGATATCGTCTGCGTATATGTAGTGGTTGACTTTATATTTTTTAAATATATTTGTGATGGGTTGAAGATACAGGTTGAAAAGGAGGGCTGATAGGGCCGAGCCCTGTGGAATACCTTGTCCTTGTGTGAAGGGTTCTGAGGTGTTTTGGCCTAATCTAACGCGTATCGATCGGTTTGTGATGTATGATATAAACCATTGCAGAATTGTTCCTCCTATTCCTAGGTTTAGGAGTCTGTTAATGAGTGTGTTGTGGTGGACATTGTCAAAGGCACCAGCTATATCAATGAATATGAGGATGTAACCTTGGTTACATGTGTCAGTGCCTTTGATGAGGTCATCCATGAGTGTTATTAGTAAGGTTTCGACTCCGTGAGATGGGCGGAAGCCGAATTGGTGTGTGTCAAGTGGTGCATATGTGTCAATAAAATCTTGTAGTTGGAGCTGTATGATTTTTTCTATTATTTTGGCAATAAACGGTATGCTGGCTATGGGTCTGTATGAGTTCGGGTCTTTAGGATTATTATTTTTTATTATAGGGCGTAAGGATGTAAGTTTTAGGGCATCTGGCATGATGCCCTGGGATAGTGATTGGTTTACTATATTTTGTATATGGATAGCCAGTTCAGTTTTGGTGTTTTTTATCCATGATACGGGGCATGGATCCAGGGGGGAAGTAGTGGTGTTGATTATTGATATGACATTGAGGAGGTGTTTTTGATCAATGTTTTGAAAGGTTGTCCATTTATTGGTTGGTTTTAAGTCAGTGAGTGTTATGGTTGTGCTAGATGATTTATTTCTTAGTTTGTTAGCAAAATGAGTTGCAAGAGTTTGTGCGCTTAGCGTTGATTGTTCAGGTTCTGGAGTTTGGGTTCTTGTTAGTGTTTTTATAATTGCGAATAATTCTCTTGGGCGGTTGACTGCCATATTTATTACTTTTGTGTGGTATTCTCTTTTCGATCTATTGATTGTGTCTTTGTATTTGTTGAGAAGACTCAGGTATTGAGCTTTATTATCGCTTGTTTTGGATTTCCTCCACCGTTTTTCTTGTTTTCTTAGTTGCTTTTTTAGGTTAGAAAGGTCTTTATTAAACCATTTTTCTGACTTTTTTTTATGAATTGTTTTTGAGAAACTTGGGTGGGAGTTGCTGCTTCTTTTTATTATTGAGTTCCATTGGTCTATTAAGGTGTTGACTTCAGTCGAGTTATTTGTAAGGTTGGGTAATACAGTATCTAGGAAGGTATCTTTGTTAAAGTGGGTAAAGCGGGATTTATGAGGTGTTGGAGTTGTTTCAGTGTTGGTGTGGGATAGTGAAAGTAAATTGAAGGTTATTAAGTAGTGATCTGACCATGGTACTTCCGTAATAAGAGGTGAGGATTGCAGTTGGTGTTTATTAAATGGGGTGGGAATGAATACGAGGTCTAGGGCGTTTCCTTTTGTGTGTGTAGGTGTCTGTATGATTTGGTTGTAACCCATTTCTTTCATGGAATCCATAAAGTTGGTTGTGTGTTGTGAGTTAAGTGATGGGAGGTTCAAATCACCTAATATGATAAGTGGTTTTCTCTGTGTGGCTGTACATGCGAGTTCTAGGATGGGGTAAGATTTTTGTGGTCAGCTGAGGGGGGTCTGTAGATAAGGGACAGTGCAAGGGTTTTATTTTCTATGTTTATAATGTCCATACCGTCTATGTTATTTACATTTGTTAGTGAGTATTTGAGCTCTTTTTTGGTGATGATAAGGGCTCCTCCTCCCCTTTTTGCTTCTCGGTGGCAGTTGAAAAGGTCATATTGATGTGTGTTAAGTTGGTTTAGGAGGATTGTGTCTGTGGGTGAGAGCCAAGTCTCTGTGATGAGAAGGATATCAGGTTTTTTATCAGTGATTATGTCATTAATTATTGGTATTTTATTTCGTATGGATCTTGCATTTATGAGGATGAATTTTCTGATGATGTTTGTGTCGGGAGATCTGTTTGTAGGTTTACCTTGTTGGAGATTTATTTGAATTAGTCTTGAATGTCTGGGGGTGTTGGGACTGTGGGTTTGGTTGAGTGTATATGAGTATGGTTGTGGCGTGTTTTTGTATGTGTTGTGAATGATGGGAATGGTGTTATATGCTGTAGGATTTGGTTCGTGTGCATAGATGTTGTGAGCTAGGTGAATGGTTAGTATGGTGATAAGGAGGTAAGATTGATACTTTGTGAGATCCATGTTTCTTCTGGAATGTGTTGTGTTATGTGATAACAGTAAGGACTATAGCTCCCAGACTGCACTGTGGCATGCCGAATCAGTAATCTATCATAGGAAGGACTACAGTAATCTATCAGGAAGGACTACAGTAATCAGTAATCTATCATAGGAATGACTACAGCTCCCAGAGTGCACTTGGACACTCTCAGAGAGTAATCCCTCCTGACAATGACTACAGCTCCCAGAGTGCACTGTGACACTCTCATAAAGTAATTCACAGAGGAGGCAATCAAAGGAAGTTTAAAGAACTTTGCACTTCAGCAAATACTCTAGAAGGGGGTAACCAGCATAGAGTAGTGTAAAGAACACTAATCAAAGACGTGGAGTAAGTGGGGGTGTGTCCTGCACGGAGCAGCGTGAACAACCCCCGCAATCTCACTGAGCAGACAAGAAGGCCCATGCAGGTTATTATCTGCTCTCACTTATGTTACGAGGTTTATTTTTCCCTCAGTGTATCACGCTCCAATGAACTTTCCACAAAGCCCAAGCTTCAGTAATAAAGGCTCACCATGCTTTTTCCTCTCCTTCCCCCTTACCCTGGGTGATTTGAAGAGTGCACGGAGATGCTCAGAAGCTGAACAAAGGCTGGATCTGCAATCCTCCAAGCTACAACAGTAACAGCCCCAAAAAGAAATACCTGCTAGAAATGGTTACAGCTCCTGAGAGTGCACTGTGAAACTCCCACAAAGTAATCCCTCCTAGGAAGGACTACAGCACCTGAGAGTGCACTGTGACACTCCCAAACAGAGAATCCCAATTAGGAAGGACTACAGCTTCCAGAGTGCACTGTGACACTCCCACACAGTAATCCCTTCTAGGAAGCACTTCAGCTCCCAAAGTGCAATGTTACTCTCTCACACAGTAATCCGTCCTAGGAAGGACTCCAGCTCCCAGAGTGCACTGTGACACTCCCACACAGTAATCCCTCCTAGGAAGGACTACAGCTCCCAGAGTGCACTGTGACTCTCCCAAAAAGAGAATCCCTCCTAGAAAGGACTACAGCTCCCAGAGTGCACTGTGACATGCCCACAGAGTAATACTCCCTAGGAAGGACTACAGATCCCAGAGTGCACTGTGACACTCCTGCACAGTAATCGCTCCTAGGAAGGACTCCAGCTCCCAGAGTGCACTGTGACACTCCCACACAGTAATCCCTCCTAGGAAGGACTACAGCTCCCAGAGTGCACTGTGACTCTCCCAAAAAGAGAATCCCTCCTAGAAAGGACTACAGCTCCCAGAGTGCACTGTGACATGCCCACAGAGTAATACTCCCTAGGAAGGACTACAGATCCCAGAGTGCACTGTGACACTCCTGCACAGTAATCGCTCCTTGGAAGGACTATAGCTCCCAGAGTGCACTGTGACACTCCAAAACAGTAATCCATCCTAGGAAGGACTACAGCTTCCAGAGTGCACTGTGATATTTACAGAGTAATCCCTCCTAGGAAGGATTACAGCTCCCAGAGTGCACTGTGACACTCATTTCTTTCTTTATTTATTTCGCTAGTTTTGTATACCACCTTTTCCTTCAATCAAGGTGGTTAGGGACATGACAGAGGTCTACATTGAACAGAGGTGAACAGACAGACATATAATTCTGGGGGGCGAGCCCAGATCTGGTTCGTTGGTGGTTGGTGTCTGTATCGGTGGTGATTGAATTATTGGGGTTGTTGCTATGAGTCCATGAACAGGAGGGTTTTAAGGGATTTGCGGAAGTCCTTGAAGTCTTTTTGTGCTTGTAGATCCTCAGGGAGGGAGTTCCATAGATCCAGTGTCGAGAGTGATAACGCCCTTCTGGAAGTTGCTTGCTTTGTCCTGTCGTATCCGGCTGGGGTGCCGAGTTTATTGCTGCCATAGAGTAATTCCTTCTGGGAAAGACTGCAGCTCCCAGAGTGCACTGTAATATGATTCTGATTTGTTAATCTCAGCCGTTTTGGATAAAAGAAGATATTCCGTAGTGCATAAGAGAAACATAAAAGCTTAATAGTTTCTTCTGATACATTGAAGGCAAGGAAACGTTTCTCTCGGCTCAGATCTGAACATACATAGGAAGGACTACAGCTCCCCAGAGTGCACTTGACACTCCCACTCAGTAATCCCTCCTATGAAGAACTAGAGCTCCCAGAGTGCACTGTGACTATTTCACACAGTAATCCCTCCTAGGAAGGTCTAGAGCTCCCAGAGTGCACTTGACACTCCCACACAGTAATACCCGCTAGGAAGGACTACAGCTCCCAGAGTGCACTTGGCACTTCCATGCAGTAATCCCCCCCTAGGAAGGACTACAGCTCCCAGAGTGCACTGTAATCTGATTCTGATTTATTAATCTCAGCAGTTTGGGATAAAAGAAGATATTCTGTAGTGCATAACAGAAACATAAAAGGTCTACCCTTTTGTATGCAGGGACATGTAGTTCTGGTTTGTCCATTGCACTCCATAAGAAAAGTAAGACTACATATCCCTGCATGCACTGGGGAAAAAAACAGGACTGGATAAGCCTATTAGGTGCATCTGGAGCCAGTTGGCAACCCTAGTTTTAACAGAGGTACAGAAAAATATCAGTACAATCCGCTCCTGGAGGACATGCAGAATAATTAAACAAAAAAACATCAATTGGGACAATTGCCATATATTTTTTGCCTTTTTTTAATAGAACCCCATTATAACCAAGATTTCCCTCTCAACTACTTCCCTCTCCCCCTTCCCCTCCTCCTTCCTCCCTCCTCCCCCTCCCTCTCCCTCTCCCTCTCTCTCTCTCCCCTTCCCTTAACCCTCCCCCACCCACCTTCCCTTCCCCCTGCTACAAATTCAGTAAGATAAGGGGCATCCCTGCATCCTGGTGGTATTAGGAAGGAGGGGGTGGTAAGCCTTCAAGCCAAGGAGTGTCCTCATTATGTACCTCCAGTCAAGTTAGATATTTATGCAGGCGGTGAACCATATATTAACACAAAAAACTCCAAGACCTGTTCAAACTGAGGCAGGAACATTCTCCCAGTCGCTACCCCCATTCCATTGTGTATAGTTCCCATATCCATTCTAGCCAGCGTGATAGTGTCGGAGGCGATACCTGTTTCCAGGTGGTCGCCAGTGTCAGCCTAGCTGCGTTCAGACTATGACAAATTAACTCTAATTGTGGGAGTTGACCTCGAGGGACCCTCCACCCAAAAAGAAAAATACCTGGATGCCACGGGATGTTCAAACCAATCATTTGTTTCAGGCGATATTGTATCCCCCTCCAAAAGCCCTGAATTTGGGGGCAGAGCCACCACACATGCGCCAAGGTGCCTCTCCCACCGCAGTTCCGCCAGCATAAGTCTGATGCCCCCGGGAAAGCTCGGGCAGGAGCAGTTCTATCATTAGGCAGAGTGAGATGGCTGCCTCAGGCGGCAAAGTTTTAGGAGCAGCAAAAACTTCCCCTAAAACAGCCCAGCTGTGGCCACCTCACTCTGCCTTTGAGCTGCTGCTGCCACCACCGCTGCTTCTCCTGGGTCTTTGGTGGTGCTGACAGCATCAATCCTCCCCGTCTGATGACAAGTGGCAGCTTAAATAAAAATGCACAAATTAATATGATTGTGGTCTGTTCTTGAACGTTTAACTGTCAACTGATGTATGAAAACACGTTCATAAAAACCAAAATGTAGTAGACTTATTCTTTCTTTTACTTCTTTCTTACTATGCGGTAGGCATCATCTTAATAGCCTTATGATATTATATGCCGCACTTACAACTGTTCTCTCTAGAAAAAAAAATTTTTTGTTCTTTTTTTAATGCTCTTAAAACGAAGTAGAGAAGATCCCCAGGGATTTTTCATACAAATAAAATTATGTTGAAAAGATCCCCACTGATAGAGAAAAAATCCCAGGGGTTATTTCTTGCAACCAAGGTTGTGTTAAGAAGATCCCGACGCTCAACTCCGGCGCCTTAATGGCGTTTCAACAACACATTTTTCTTCAGGAGACCTTTCGTTTGACCTACAAAAAACAACACATCAACCCGATGTGTCAACACTTTTCTTCCCAGACTTATATGATAAATAAATGCTTCTAAAACCATAAAACTATTCTACCAAAACTGTGCTACTTACAAATGTTACCGCTGCCCTCGCCTTCCTTCTTTTGCTTTCAACATGAAAGACGCCGCGCATGCGAGATCGAAACTTACTTCGTTATTTAAAACCCCCATTGATTGTTCCTTACGTCATTCCTACTCAACTCTCATTGGGTAGGATTTAATCAATTATCCTAATTTCTATCTGGTTAACCAAATCCTCTCTATATGTCATATTAATGGCATTCTAAATGATGGTTTTTAGATGCAGGATGCCCATTCAATAGCTATATTTAAACCTCCCGGAGAAACAGTTCCCAATCTATGTATCCAACGTTGCTCGTGCAGTAACAATGTTTCATCTAGCGTTCTGCCTCCCATTGGAAACAAAACCTGCTCAATAGCAAAGCTACGGAGTTGATCAAACTTATGTCCATGGGATAAGCAATGAGTGACTATTGGGGCCTCTTGCCGACGACATTTCAATCGGCTTTTATGCTCTCGTAACCGAACTCGCAACGAACGAATGGTTTTACCTACATAGTGTAGTCCACATGGACATAAGATGATATATATTACTGCTTCTGATTCACATGTGGTATTAAATCTGAGGTGGAATATCTTTCCCTGGTGACAAAATTGTGACTGTTCTAACATAATGGCACACATATCGCAAGTTCCACATTGTCTATGGCCACCTATTGCAATCTGCCTTTCCTTCGAGGGAAGCACCGTGGGACTAAGGTACTCCTTCAGATTACGTCCTCGTTGCCAAACACATCTTATGCGTTTTGTCTCTAGACCTGGAACCATAGCTAGAACATTTTTATGTTTGTTTACAAGTTTTTGTATCTTGAAACTCAAAGGGGTATAAGCTGTTATAAAATTGATATTATCATCATCCTCATCAATCTTCTGGGATGATGGTCGTTTTCTTATCAAATCAGCTCGGTGATTGTAAAGGGCTCTACGGTATGCCTTTTGCACTACGGAGACTGGGTATCCTCTACTCAGAAAATCTTTTTTTAACCTGTTAGCCTGCCATTTATATTCATTCACATCGGAGCAATTCCGTCGATAACGTAAAAACTGTGAAAAAGGTAATGAATCCTTCAGTCTTTCTGGATGTCTACTAGAAAACTGCAGGAATGTATTCCTGTCAGTAGGCTTCCTAAAAATTGATGTGTGCCAACTATGGGCACCTCTAATCACCTGAACATCCAGATAAGTTATCTTTTCCTGGTGATACATAGAAGTAAATGTTATATTTACATCCTGATTATTAAGCCAGATCAAAAATTGTTTAAGGGAGCTCAACGGACCTTTCCACAATAAAAAAACATCATCTATGTATCTCCGCCAAGTGATAATATTAGATATAAATGGAGACTGACCTAAAAAGCTTATTTCAAAAGCCTCCATGTAGAAATTTGCCACGGAGGGGGCGCAGGTCGCGCCCATCGCCACCCCCGCTACCTGCTGATATACTACTCCCTCAAACATAAAGTGATTATGGTAAATAGCTAATTTTGCTATTTCCAACAGAAAATTAATATGTGTAACTGAAAGGTCTCCCCGAGTAGTTAATATTTGTCGGATGATGTTAACTGCTGCCTCTTGCGGTATACTAGTATATAAAGAGGAGACATCCAGAGTTACGAGCCAAATGTCATCTTGCTCTGCCCAACAAGCTAGTTCTTCTAATACATTCAAAAAGTGTGTAGTATCTTTCAAATATGATTGAATGTGTTGAAGCAAAGGACGTAAAAAGGAGTCCAAATATGTTGATAAAGGTTCTAAAACACTACCCTTGGTTGACACTATTGATCTACCCTGGGGGTCACTCAAGTTCTTATGGATTTTAGCGACAGTGTAGAATTTAGCCATGGTAGGAGAAACCACATTTAAATAGTGGAATTCTTTCTTAGAAATTATCTTTTGTTGTAATGCCTGCTGGGTAATTCGTTTTATTTCTAATTGTAATTGTGATGTTGGGTCTATCGATAGCTTCCTATATGTAGTGCAGACCTGTAATTGCATCAAGGCTTCCTCTATATATTTATCTCGATCTAAAACTACCACCGCCCCTCCCTTATCTGCCCTTTTTACTACTATATCTCGTCTGTCTCGTAAATCTCGTAGTGCCCTCCTTTCTAATGGGGAAAGAGCCTGCCCTCTAAGTTGACTGTTTTTTTCTATCTGACAAAGATCTTGTAGCACTAACTGTTTGAAAATAGTTAGTGCTGGATGGGGAGGAGTGGGAGGCATCCATTTGGATTTAAAAGGCAAGGGAATCCTGGGCACCACTGGCTGTGAAACCAAATTCATATTAGTTATATCCTCAGTGTGGTGCGTAACTGGTAAAGAATCGCTTAAATTCTGAGACTCTATTAGCCTGTTATTTATTGTATTCGTTGTATTCGTTGAAGACTCTGATGAAAAGTACTGTTTGAGATGCAATTTTCGCATTAATCGCTCAAAATCCACTCTACATTGAAAAGGATCATGAACCGTGTAGGGTACAAACGACAACCCTCTATTAAGAAGCTGTAGGGTCTCTAATGACAAATCCTTCCCAGATATATTTTCCACTAATTGATCCTGTGGAGTCATGTCTTCTGTTGATTTGTGTGACTTCTTGTCCTCTTTTTTTCTGTATTGTTCTTCTTTTTTACGTCTTCTCTACCCTTCACACGAAAATCCTCTTTAGTGGAACCACTTGAGTCACTGTTGGAAGTTTCATCAGAGAAGTCATCAAACCGCACTTGTTTTTTATTTTTCCTTAACTTATGCTTTGTATCCATCCAAGGGTACACGAAACCTGTTGAATAATCAGAAGCATCCCGTTTAAATTTTTTTATTTTTTTAACCATAGTCTCTTGTTGTACTGAGGTTTCTTGTCGACGAACTTCATCCAGTTTCAATTTGAAAGTATCTTCAGCCTCTTTTGTTTTCAATTCATCCTGCATCAATTGTATGGCGAGATCTATATTTTCTATTTCTGGTTTCAATGTGTCCACCATGAGTACCATTAAATCTAATGAACACTTATTTAATATCATATTCCACTTCTCTATAAACTCAGCTGTCATTTCAGGCATACGAGGCTCTTTATACACCCGCAGTCCACGTGGTATCTGTTGTCTATTTATATACTCCACTAGAGATGACCTATGTTAATTCATTCTAACCTTACGTTTGCAAAGAGTAGTTAAAGATTCCCATGTGGTTTGTAACTGTACGTCCGTGGTGTCATCCAGTGAGGAAAAAGGTGTCTTTTCTTTGGCAAAACCTGCTACATAATCTGGGGCAAAACTCAATATATTCTTCCATCCCGTTGGACCTTCCATCTTGTGGATTCACAAATTAATATGATTGTGGTCTGTTCTTGAACGTTTAACTGTCAACTGATGTATGAAAACACGTTCATAAAAACCAAAATGTAGTAGACTTATTCTTTCTTTTACTTCTATCTTACTATGTGGTAGGCATCATCTTAATAGCCTTATGATATTATATGCCGCACTTACAACTGTTCTCTCTAGAAAAAAATTTTTTTGTTTTTTTTTAATGCTCTTAAAACGAAGTAGAGAAGATCCCCAGGGATTTTTCATACAAATAAAATTATGTTGAAAAGATCCCCACTGATAGAGAAAAAATCCCAGGGGTTATTTCTTGCAACCAAGGTTGTGTTAAAAAGATCCCGACGCTCAACTCCGGCGCCTTAATGGCGTTTCAACAACACATTTATCTTCAGGAGACCTTTCGTTTGACCTACTTCATTTTAAGAGCATTAAAAAAAGAACAAAACATTTTTTTTCTAGAGAGAACAGTTGTAAGTGCGGCATATAATATCATAAGGCTATTAAGATGATGCCTACCGCATAGTAAGAAAGAAGTAAAAGAAAGAATAAGTCTACTACATTTTGGTTTTTATGAACGTGTTTTCATACATCAGTTGATAAATAAAAATGCAAGCAAAAACGCAGGGTCTTCCCAATTCCAGCCCGCTTGAAAGGCTCTAATGGCCCCGCCCATTTCTGACCCATTCTGAATAAGAGGGGGCGATACTAACAAAAGCTTACAATCATGCTGGAGTCAGACTCAGGAAGATCCCCGTGCTTTTGATTGCATTTTTTAAAGCCGCAGCTCATTAAGAAAAATAGCAAGGGTAGCAGTTAGGGGGCAGGAAGGAAAGAAGGTCATGTTGGGCAGAGCCAGCCCTAGGCAGGAACGAGCATGTTGCCTGCATATGACCCCGCTCTTGAACAGGCCCCATGCCTGGCCAGAGGAGGGACAGGAAGCGAGAGAGAGCTGCAGGGCAGCATAAGTTTAAAAATAGAAAAGCCGCAATTGCAATGGCGATCGCAGTAAACGAGCCAAGATCGGGTCCAGGCTGTGCAGACTTGTCAAGCTGAGGAGGGCAGATGGGTTTTTAAAAAAGGTTGAATTTGCAGCTGCGATCGTTGGGGCCACTGCAAGCCACAATCACAAGAGCTGGGGGGGGGGGGGGAGCAGAGGCAGGAAGAGACATAGAGAAGCAACCCTGGGCAGTAGTGGTGATTGGTGATCGAGGGTTGGGTCCTGTTCCAGAGCCTCAGTAAAGATGCCTGAGGGAAGGCCTGTAGAGTGTGCTGGGAGACAGAGGCACCTTAGGTGGCCAGGGCTAGAAATGGCTTGGTGGGAGAGTGGATGGCCCGGGGCAGGAGCAGCAGCATAACTGGGCCTATGCCAGCGGGGCAGCCACATAGGGTACAAAGAAGGAGGGGCACATTCGGAGCCAGATAGGAAATGGAAGATGCCCCCAACTGGAAATCTAAGTCAGAGGTTTTGTGGAACACCTGAGCCACACAATTCAGGGGAGCAAGAGGGCTGCGCTATCTGAATTCCGCTTTTCTAGGTGAGCTATCTGGGGGGGCTTCTAAGTCCTCACTTCCCAGCAGGGCCGGATTTACCTTGAGTGAGGCCCTACGCCAACAAAAATTGTGGGCCCCCAGCAGGGGCGGCCCAAGGAGGGTGCGGGGCCTCATTTGCATAAATATTTGCATAATGTTACCATATACTAACTTTTAGTAAACGTGCCTCTTAATGAGTGTATGGATAAAGAAAGACTAAAAGATTTCTACATTACTATAATCCAGTGCCAAACAAAGCGCAGAGTTAATGATGCACATTTACCAGAGCTGACATATTCCAATTAATAAATTCAAAATAAAGAGATATTTTTCTACCTTTTGTGCATTTTTTTCAGCTGCAATTGCTCCAGCCACTTTCTTCTGGTTTCTTCGTGTCTTCTGCTAACTCTCCATCGTCTGCTGTCCATTTGTCCTTTCTTCTCTCTTCTAGTTTTTTTTCCATTCTCTCTCTACATCTGCTTTAACATACTAATCTTTCTCCTTTTGCTCTTTCCTCATTCCTATTTCATCCACTCGAATTTTACCCCTCCATCCTCAATCCCCACTTACTCTCCCAATACCCGGCCAATTGTAGATTTTTTATCCCTCCCACACAAAATATTTTTCCCTTCTCCATTTTACTCTTCCAGCCCCATCCCATTCTAATCCTCCACCAACATCAGCTCCCTTCTAGTTCCAGCCTCACCCAGCATCCATTCCCTTCTAGTCCCTGCATCAGCCCATTTCCAGTCCTAGCCACCCATCAGCCCATTTCCAGTCCTAGCAACCCCCAACCCAATACCAGTCCTAGCCCCCCATCAGCCCACAGCCCATTACCAGTCTTAACCCCCCAAAGCCCATTACCAGTTCTAACCCCCCAACAGCCCACAGCCCATTACCAGTCCTAACCCCATCAGCCCACCTCCATTCATAACCCCCCCAGACAATTTACAGTCCTAGCCCCCCCATAGCCCATTACCAGACAGCCCCCATCAGCCCACAGCCCATTACCAGTCTTAACCCCCCCCCCATAACCCATTACCAGTTCTAAACCCCCCAACAGCCCACAGCCCATTACCAGTCCTAACCCCATCAGCCCACCTCCAGTCTTAGCCCCCCCGGCCCATTTCCAGTCCTAGCCCCCCCATAGCCCATTACTAGACAGCCCCCATCAGCCCACAGCCCATTACCAGTCTTAACCCCCCCATAGCCCATTACCAGTTCTAACCCCCCCCCAACAGCCCACAGCCTAACAGCCTAACCCCGCCCAGCCCATTACCAGCCCCAGCCCCCCCAATAGCCCATTACCAGTCCTACCCCCCCCCCCATCGGCCTAAAGTAAAATTTAATTTTAAAAAAAAACTGCTGGCTGCCGCCGCGGGGCCCCCTCTGCTGCTGCGGCAGCATGGACTGACCCGCGGGGCCCGTTCTGCAAGCTGAATCAATCGGTCCATCCGTCCCTCCCTCCCTCCGTGCAGGCTTTGAGAGGCGCGGGCTTAACAGAGACGCGAGGGAGACACTCTCCCTTCGCGCCTCTCAAAGTCTGCACGGAGGGAGGGAGGGAGGGACAGACGGACCGATTGATTCAGCTTGAAGAGGGGGCCCCGCGGGTCAGTCCATGCTGCCGCGGCAGCAGAAGGGACCCCGCGACGGCAGCCAGCAGGGTTTTTTTAAAATTTTATTTAAAAAAAAAAGCTAATTTGTTCGATTTTTGTGGGCCCTTGCCAGCTGTGGGCCCTACGCCACGGCGTAATGGGCATATAGGTAAATCCGGCCCTGCTTCCCATCCTAGTGGCATGCCTGGCATGGATCCCACAGCCCCATCAGTCCAATTTTGCAGGGCCGTGGCTGGAGCAACAGCTTATGTGGATCTGCAGATTGCTCTACCAGGAATTCAATGCCTGCAGTTCAATCACTTTCTAAATGTGTCCTTGCAGCCCAGAATATCTTGATGCTAGTTTTGCAATGCAGGTGAAATTAGCATCAAGACATTCTGGGCCGCAAGGACATGTTTAGAACGTGATCCTTCTACCTGGACTTCAGTGCTGGTAATGCAAAAGCTTCTACTGCAGCTCCGCAGATCACTCTAAGGGGACCTCAATGCCGGTCGTGCAATCATGTTCTAAACACGTCCTTGCAGCCCAGAATGTCTTGGTGCTAATCTCACCTGCATCGCAAGATCGGCATCAAGACATTCTGGGCCGCAAGGACATGTTTAGAATGTGATCGCTCTACCTGAACTTCAATGCTGGTAATGCAAAAGCTTATGCTGTGACTCCGCAGATCACTCTACTGGGACCTCAATGCCGGTCATGCAATCCCGTTCTAAACACGTCCTTGCAGCCCAGAATGTCTTGTTGCTAATCTCACATGCATCGCAAGATCGGCATCAAGATATTCCGGGCTGCAAAGATGTCTTTAGAAAATGATTGCACTGCCACATCACCTGGTAAGTTACCAGATGTCCCCGATTTTCAGGGTCTGTCCCTGATTTTACAGCAATTGGGATAGAGGGGATAGAAATAAAAATATTTTAAGTTTAGTGATTTGAATATGCCTGTTTTTAGAATTTACATCCATTATCTTTGCATTTTGTACAGTGCAGGGGAAATGCATCAATGTTTCTATTTGTCTGCTTGGAAACAATCTTGCTGCTGTCATGGGATGGATGGGGGGGAAGGGAATTGACTCCTCTTCCCTCCTCCAAGCTCTGTCTCTCAGACCTGGAACTAAGGTGTCCCTTCCTCCCCTCTTAACCCTACAAACACTTTGGATAAGAGTCCCAGATTTGCCTGCAAAACATCTGGTAACCTTAACACCTGGTGAAAGTGTCATGGGAAGCAAACATGGATGTTGCCTTAGGTACAGCTCCGAAGGGCTGCTGGGGCGCGGTGGGAGGGGGATGCGGAGTGAGGCCGCTGCCTTCTGTTGACACTGTGCAGTGGCATGTTAAAGGCCTGATTTCATTAAGCTTTCTTCCCTGTGGAATATTAGTAAATCAGAGCCTAAAAAGGGAACCGTTAATGTGCATTTATTTCTACGAGCGCAGTGGCACTTAAGCACATGTTTACTAAACATTAATGTGCGTTAAGTCATTGCTGGGACCAAAAAATAGGTTTGTGAAGGTCTCCTTTGGAAGCTGCTGAAAATTTTAGATGGGCAACATATACATTTTAAATAAAATAAAATAAACTATATGCAAATGAGGCCCAGTGGCTATTCAAATGAGGCCTGGCATTGAGTCTCCGCACATAACCCAGCATCACCCTCGGGCTGCCCCTGGTTCCCTGACTAGAGCTCTGAGAAGGCCCTTGCATTTTGCTGCCGGGATGGGGGGGGGGGCGCCAGCTCATCTCTCGCCTCAGGCAGCAGGTTGTCTTGAGCCGCCCCTGAGCTTGAGCCACTCGTACTGGCGTCATGTACCACCCATAAACTAGTTTATAATTAGATTCCTGGGCATTGATAGCCACTGAGCTTCTCCAGAGCCTGTTCTCAATCTGCTCCCATTGCTGAGGTGCAATTCTTGCGTCCACTGGGCTCTATGCCTGCCCTCCCCAAAGTGCTGTCTCTGCAATAAGGCCTTTAGTGCTAATGCATTCCTGACATAGGCGTTCAACATCAGTCAAATCTCAGGCAACTTGTTGCTTGACATCCTGACTCCTCACCCAGTGTGCCACCTGCACATAGTGATAAACATGGTGTTCTGCTATGTTAAATTCCTCCTGCAATTCACGAAAAGAGCAAAGAACACCATTCTCAAATAACTGGCCCACACGTGTGTCCCTTATGCCCCCACTGTCCAAAAGCCAAAACACTCACACCTGGAGGGAAGGCGTTATTATGAACTATGGGTCCTAATGAGGACAATATCACCTCCTGTGGCCAAGTATAGCAATCCCAGCAGCAGAGAAAGTACATTCTCCTAGGACAAGCAGGATGAGTCAGCCCTTTCGCCATTCTGAGCATGGGCCAGCTGGCCCCACCCCCCTGCCCGCCCCTAGCTATCCAGTATGTTCCTAGCTGAGCCTTTTGCCGCAAGACAGGACAAGGAAAAGTACTACAATGACAATTGCAAGGAAATAGAAGCAGAAACTGTTAGAGGAAGAACAAGATCAGCTTTCCTAAAGCTACGAGAGTTAAAGAAAAAGTTCCAGCCTCGATGCTCAAGGTTCTATGTTGAATGATGCTGAGAAGATCAAGAAAAGGTGGAAGGAATATACAGAGTTTTTATATGATAAAGATCAAGTGGACCAACAGCCGTTTCAACCTGTACCTTATGATCGGGAACCATTGGTGATGAAAGAAGAAGTTGAAGCAGCATTGAAAGCCTTATCAAAAAACAAAGCACCAGGCATTGATTGCTGCAATATTTCTATAGGAATGCTATCTGATACAGCTGTTATCATACTTACAAGGCTCTGCCAAGAAATATGGAAGACAACATCATGGCCAACGGACTGAAAAGATCTGTGTTTATACCAATACTAAAGAAAGGTGATCCAACTGACTGTGGAAATTATCGAACAATCGCTCTGATCCCACATGCCAGCAAGATTCTACTTATTTATTTATTTATTTATTTATTTATTTATTTAACTATTTCTTTTATACCGCCCCTTCCAGAGATCAAGGGCGGTTTACATATAACAGATTAACAGTCTTGTACACAATTTGTATACATTTTACATAGAACAGTAGAAATCAACTATTTACATTGAACAGTAAATATAAACTTTGTAGGTATTGTAACAAAAAACAACTTGAAGGTATTAAAGCAAAATCTTTGTAGGTATTAAAGCAAACATATCATATCTACTGAAGATTATTCAAAAGAGACTACAACCATACCTGGAACAAGAACTACCTGAAGTGCAAGCAGGGTTCAGGAAAGGGCGAGGAATGAGAGACATCATTGCGGATGTGAGATGGATCCTTGAAAAGACTAAAGAATACCAAAAGGATATCTATTTGTGCTTTATCGACTATAGCAAGGCTTTTGACTGTGTAAACCATGAGAAACTCTGGGCCACATTAAGAAGCATGGGAATACCAGAACACCTGATCGTTCTCTTGCACAATCTGTACATTGATCAAGAAGCAACAGTTCGAACAGAACAAGGAGAAACAGAATGGTTTAAAATAAGCAAAGGTGTAAGACAAGGCTGCATACTTTCCCCCTACCTGTTTAATTTATATGCAGAACAAATCATCAGAGAAGCAGGATTGTATGAAGACAACAGAGGTGTGAAGATTGGTGGAAGACTCATCAACAACCTTCGCTATGCTGATGATACTACATTAGAGGCTGAAAGTGAAGATGATCTGAAACATTTACTTCTCACAATCAAAGAACATAGTCTCAAAATGGGCCTGCACCTTAATGTAAAGAAGACAAAGATCATGACAACTGGCATAATCAACAGGTTCATCGTTGAAGGAGAAGAAATTGAAATTGTGAACAACTTTAACCTACTTGGATCAACTATCAATAAAGAAGCAACAAGCAGTCAAGAAATCAAACGACGCATTGCTCTTGGCAGAATGGCTATGAAAGACCTAGATAAGATTCTCAAGAGCAGAGATGTCTCTCTCCACACAATGATTCGACTTGTTCAAGCCATGGTATTTTCAATAACATCATATGGATGTGAAAGCTGGACAGTGAAAAAGACAGACAGGAAGAAAATTGATGCCTTTTAATTATGGTGCTGGCAGCGAATACTGTGTATACCATGGACTGCCCGAAGAACAAACCAGTCGGTACTAGAGGAGATCAAACCTAAGCTTTCTTTAGAAGCTCAGATGACAAGACTTCGACTTTCATACTTTGGACACATCATGCGAAGAGAGAGATCACTAGAGAAAGACATCATGCTTGGCAAGATAGAAGGTCAACGCAAAAGTGGAAGGCCAGCAATGAGATGGATCGATACAATAACAGTAGCTACGGGTACCAGTCTGTCAACAATGAGCCGCCTGACTGAAGACCGAACACAATTTAGGATAGCTATCCAGAGGGTTGCCATGAGTCTACTCCGACTCGACGGCACTTAACAACAACATCTGTACTTTCAGAAAACCTTTGACAAGGTCCCTCATCAGACTTTTTTTTAAAACTAAAAGTTCATGGGATAGGAGGCAGTGTACTGTTGTGGATCAGGAACTGGTTAAAAGATAGAAAGCAGAGGGTGGGGCTGAATGGCCAATTTTCCCAGTGCAGAAAGGTGAATAGTGGAGTACTCCAAGGATCTGTTCTGGGTCCGCTGCTTTTTAACATAATCATAAATGACCTGGAAATGGGAATAACGAGTGAGGTTATCAAATTTACAGATGACACAAAACTATTTAAAGTTGTTAAAACCCAAGAGGATCTTGATAAATTTGACGACTGGGCATTCAAATGGCAGATGAAATTTAATGTGAACAAGTGCAAAGTTATGTACCTAGGAAAGAACAACGCAAACTATGGTTACACGATGCAAGGTTCCACATTGGGAACCACCACCCAGGAAAAAGATTTAGGCGTCATCATGGATATCATGTATAATCCTCCACCAGTGTCTAGCGGCAGCCAAGAGAGCAAATGGAATGCTAGGTATCATAAGGAAAGGAATAGAAAATAAAACAAAGGATATTATAATGCCTCTGTATCGTTCCATGGTGTGACCACACCTTGAATACTGTGTGCAATTCTGGTTGCCATATCTTAAAAAGGACATAGCGTTATTAGAAAAGGTACAGAGAAGAGCCACCAAAATGGTAAAGGGGATGGAAGGATACTCCTATGAAGCGAGGCTAAAAAGGTTAGAGCTCTTTAACCTATAAAAGAGACAGCTGAGGGGAGATATGATAGAAGTCTATAAATTAATGAATGGAGTGGAATGGGAAAACGTAGATCGATTGTTTACATCATCAGAATATAGAAAGAATAGGGGACATGCAACGAAGCTACAGGGTAACAAATTCCAGAGTTTGGTTACACGTTGAGTGAAAAAATATTTTCTTTTATTAGTCTTAAATAGTTTACCCTGTAGCTTCATTGCATGTCCCTTCGTCTTTCTATATTCTGATAACGCAAACAATTGATCTACATTTACCCGTTCCACTCTGTTCATTAATTTATAGACTTCTATTATATCTCCCCTCAGCCATCTCTTTTCCAGGTTAAAGAGCCCTAACCTTTTTAGCCTTTCTTCATAATGGTTTCCTTCCATCCCCTTTACCATTTTGGTGGCTCTTCTCTGAACCTTTTCTAATAATGCTATATCCTTTTTAAGATACGGCGACCAGAATTTCAAACACTATTCAAGGTGCGGTCTCACCATAGAACGATATAGAGGCATTATAATATCCTTTGTTTCATTTTCCATTCCTTTACTTATCAGGAGGGAGGAGTGGCCTAGTGGTTGGGGCAAGGTACCACAGGCCAGAGGATCAGTGGTTCAATTCCCATTAGAGGACAGCAACCTTGGGCCAGAAGGACTGGGGTTTCTAGTCCCATAGGTGCTTCTTCTGGTCTTGGGCAAGCCACTTAACCCTCCATTGCCCATGTTCCCTGTAAGTATTAGTGTATGTGTCTCATATCCTCTCATGTTAAATGTATCCCTCAACCACTTTGACCCAGTGAAAAGCAGGATATAAATGCAGCTAAATAAAATGATACCTAGCATTCTATTTGCTCTTTTGGCCGCCGCTGCACACTGGACCGAGGGTTTTAACATGTTATCCACAATGACACCTAAATCTTTTTCCTGGGTGATGGTTCCTAATGTGGAACCTTGCATCGTGTAACCATAGTTTGGGTTGTTCTTCCCTAGGTGCATAACTTTGCACTTGTCCACATTAAATTTCATCTGCCATTTTGATGCCCAGTCTTCCAATTTATCAAGATCCTCTTGCAATTTTCCACAATCCTCTTGGGTTTTAACAACTTTAAATAGAAACATAGAAATATGGTGACAGAAAAAGACCACATGGCCTATCTAGTCTGTCCTTCCATATCAACAACTACAACAGTCCCCTTTTTTCCTTTAGAGATCCTCTGTGTGTGTCCCATGCTTTTTTGAATTCAGTTACTGTAATCATCTCTACCACCTCCACTGGGAGACTATTCCACGGATCAACCACTCTTTCCATAAAGAAATATTTCCACATATCACTCCTGAATCTATCCCCCTTCACCCTCATTCCATGTCCCCTCGTAGCAAAACTTGCCTTCAATGGAAAGAGGCTCACCACCTGTACATTTATGCCACTGAGGTATTTTAACATCTCAATCATATCACCTCTATCCCGCCTTTCCTCTAAGGTGTACATATTAAGATCCTTAAGTCTGTCCTCATATGCTTTATAATGAAGACCACTTAGCATTTTAGTAGCCACCCTCTGCACCGACTCCATCCTGTTCCCATCCTTTTGAAGGTGCAGACTCCAGAATTGCACACTGTACGCCAAATGAGGTCACACCAAAGACTTATACAGAGGCACTATCACCTCCTTTTTTCTGCTAGCCATTCTTCTCCATATGCACCCAAGCATCCTTCTAGCTTTTGTTGTCGCCTTTTCTACCTGTTTAGCTACTTTAAGATCATCAGACACAACCGCGCCTAGGTCCCGCTCTTCTTTAGTGGACAAAAGTACTTCACCCCCTATACTATATTGCCCCCTTGGATTGCTGCAGCCCAAATGAATGACCTTACATTTTTTAACATTAAATCCCAGCTGACAAATTCTAGACCATTCTTCAAGCTTAGCTAGATCCCTCCTCATGTTATCTACCCCTTCCTGGGTGTCTACTGTATTGAAGATTTTGGTATCATCTGCAAAGAGGCAAAACTTACCCGACAGCCCTTCCGCTATATCACTAACAAAGATGTTAAAAAGAATCGGACCAAGGACAGATCCCTGGGGCACACCACTGGTAACATCCTTCTCCTCAGAGTGAGCTCCATTTACTTGTACTCTTTGTCGCCTCCCACCCAACCAATTTCTAACCCAAGCAGTAACTTTAGGGTCCATCCCTAGGGTGCTCAGTTTGTTTATAAGTCGCCTGTGAGGAACAGTGTCAAAGGCTTTACTGAAATCTAAATACACCACATCTAGGGCTCTACCTCGGTCCAACTCCCTGGTCACCCAGTCAAAGAAATCAATCAGATTTGTCTGACAAGACCTGCCTCTGGTGAATCCATGCTGCCTCGGATCCTGTAATCCGCTGGACTCCAGAAACCTCACTATTTTCTCTTTCAGCAGCGTTTCCAATAATTTACTCACCACCGAAGTTAAACTAACCGGCCTGTAGTTTTCAACCACATCCTTACTTCCGCTTTTGTGTAAAGGCACCACATGAGCCTCTCTCCAGTCCTTTGGCACCACTCCCGACTCCAACGAGGCATTGAAAAGGTCAGTCAGTGGAGTTGCTAGAATGTCCCCAAGCTCCCTCAGTATTCTAGGGTGTATCCCATCCAGTCCCATCGCTTTGTCTACTTTAAGTTGAGCTAGTTTCTCACGAACAGAGTCTTTTGAAAATTGTTCAAGATGTCCCTCACTTCTGTTCCTATTTGTGTGTGTTTTATGAGGTCCTGCTCCTGGTTCTTCATCTGTGAACACAGAACAAAAATATTTGTTAAGCAATTCCGCTTTATCCTTATCAGCTTCTACATATTCCCCCCCTGCACCCTTGAGTCTGACAATACCACTTTGCCCTTCCTCTTCTCACTAATATATCTGAAAATTGTCTTATCCCCCTATTTTATTGCATTGGCTATTTCCTCTTCCTTTTGAATCATTTCCTTCTTGACTACTTTGCTAGCTTCTCTAAGTTTTTCCAAATACAGATGCCTGTCTTCCTCTCTCTGTGATCTCTTGTATTTCATGAAGGCCTCCCTCTTTTTCTTCACTTTTTCAGCTACTTCCTTCGAAAACCATAGTGGTCTCCTTTTCCTTTTGCCTTTATTTACCATTTTAACAAAAAGGTTGGTTGCCCTTAAAATACCCCCTTTCAGTTTTGCCCACTGTTTTTCTACAGCCCCCAGCTGTTCTCATCCCACTAATGACTCCCTGAGGTATTGGCCCATCTTCGCAAAGTTAGTCTTCCTAAAGTCTAAGATCCTCACCTTGGAATGGATTCTAACAGCCCTAGTCCTAATACTGAACCACACCATCTGGTGATCACTGGATGCAAAATGATCTCCCACTACAACATCAGAAATACCTTTACCTTTGGTAAGCACCAAGTCCAGTATGGCCCCTTCACATGTGGGGTCTGTTACCAATTGCCTGAATAGTTCTCCCTGTAGAGAATCCAGAATCTCCTTACTTCTAGATGATACTGCAGCAGGAATGTGCCAATCAACATCTGGCATATTGAAATCTCCTATCAGTAGCACTTCCCCTTTCCTAGCAATGCTGCGTATGTCTTCAATTAACTCTCTGTCCACCTCTTCCTCTTGTGAGGGAGGTCTGTATATCACACCAGTGCAGATAGATTTCTCTTTCCCTCTTTCTAGTTTAACCCACAATGCCTCCTCTCTCCCTTTTAAGCTCTGTAATTCCAAAGCTTTAATAGTAGTTTTTACTTATAGTGCCACTCCTCCTCCCCTTCTTCCTACCCTGTCCTTTCTGAATAAAGTATAGCCAGGTATATTTACATCCCAATCATGGTTTTCTGTGAACCATGTTTCTGTAACTGCCACTAAATCCAAGTCAGCCACTCCCACCAAAGCTTCAACATCAGGGATCTTATTTCCCATGCTACGGGCATTTATACATACTGCTTTCCATATGTTACCCCTGTTACCCATTTCCATAAAGGTATTTAATGTATCACCTACCTGGGGGCTTTCACTTACCTGGGGGCTTTCTTCACCCATCCCCAACGAATCTAGTTTAAAGCCCTCTTCAGTAGATTAGCCAGTCTACTACTGAAGATGCGTTGACCTTTCTTGGATTAAAGCACCACATCTATTAAAAATAACTTTCATTAGTGTGTCAAATATGGGGCAGTTGTCAGATGAAAAATCAACAGCGAAGTGCTTTCCACTAAAGTTAGGACAAGCGACTGTGTGGCTTGGGGTGACTAAGAACATCCAGCCCTGGGGTGGGTGGGTGAGAAATAAGTGACAGTAAGTTACGAGTTTGACTTCCTAAGCCAGAGACCCTGCAGCGCAGCTGTTACATACCGGAGCACAGGCAATACAGGCCAAATATATTATATTAAAGCTACTTTTCTAAAACAGGCTGAAAATTTGAACTTTTTTAAGTTAAAGCTACGTAATTCCTATATTGCATCCACTATTTCCTCAAAAGCTAAACAAATCAACATAGTTGATGCTTGAAATGCCCTCCCGATGGAAGTGGTGTTGGCAAATACAGTGACAGAATTCAAAATGGCATGGGACAGACACAGTGGATCCCTTTATAGCAACAGGATAAAATCAAAATAAACATAACTATCTCTTATATCTCAACAAATAGGGGTGACTTACACAGAGCGGTGGGTACAACACTAAACAAAGGCATGTGGAGGGGTAATCTGCATGGAGTGGCAGGTGCACCGACTCTTGTCGCCTTGCTTGGCAGACTGATGAACCATACTGGTCTTTATCTGCCGTCATATACTATGTTACTATGTTAAACACAGGCAGTAAGTAAAGCAGTGCAATTACAGTAATTCCAAAAGACCGAAAAGGTACAGGCAGCTAAAACTATTCAAAGCAAGCAAAAGAAAAAGAATAAAAACTTAGCCAGAGAGATCCACTCAATGTGTTAACATCCCCGGTGCTCTGGAGACCAGTAATAGCTTCTGGGTCTGTTCCTATAAGTTTTAAATGCAGAGCTCCCTTGGATTTCTAGGGGAGGAGAATAAAGCCAGCTGACATTTAATGTACTCTGAGCACCTCCACGTGTCCCTGAGTGTGTTTCTGGTTTGTGTTTCAGATGCGGGTGACGTTTGAGGACATCACTGTCTCTTTCTCCCAGGAGGAGTGGGAGTATTTAGATGAAGGGCAGAAGGAGCTTTACAGGGAGGTGATGAAGGAGAATTATGAGACTCTGATCTCCCTGGGTAAGGACTGTATGACTGTATCTGCATTTCTAGCAGACGGGGCTGATCTATTATACTGTATCTACCATTCTTCCAGGTTCCAGAGATAGGACACGTTCAGAAAATATGCTCACATAGCAATTTCTAGACATATTAACACCCAGTACCCACCAGGTACAATAAGCAGTATTTTATAAGTCATCAATATATAATTGAACTCTAGGTACAGAACCTACATAGCGGAGTGGGGGATGAGTCTGGTGAACCCTGGAGTGCTGGGTTCAAGGCTCCCACAGGGACTATCCTACCTTACCCCATACATATATAGATGGTTCCTATAACTTCATCCCTTCAGGAATATCCTGGTACATTACTTAAAAAATAAAATAGTCCATCAGTCAGTCTCTCTCTACATTGCTTCCTGTTGTGCTTATGTATATTTTTCTCAGCAGCACATCGGTGTTGGTCCTCTGCTTTCTTGAATTTGGATACTGTCCTAATCTCTACTACATCCACTGTGAGTTTATTCCACGTATCTACCACTCTTTCCATAAAGAAATATTTCCACATATTACTCCTGAGTCTATACCCTTTAACCCTCATCCATCAACCGCTGCAGGACTGCACCCTCGGACCCAGATCCCCGATCTGCACCAGGAAAGAGAGCGGGAGAATGAAACTCCTTCCATTCTCCATCTCAAGGCCATTCAGGGCCCACTACTGCAACTTTAAAAATGATGCACCATCAGGCGCGCCCGTGGCTGGTGGACCTGTGCCAGAGAGGCCTTTGGCATGGCCCTTAGGAGGGGAACGCAGACAGGTATGCAAAAATCAGCTCAATCAAAACAAAAAACTACCAACACTAAGCCCAACAACCTCAAATCCTCAACAACCTCGAAGACCTCGCTGCTGACCTCACCCCTATCAGATCTACTCACAAGCAGACAACTCTCGCCCCACAAATCTCATAGACACTTTGGATTGTATCAGGACACACTTTCATCAGGAAAATGATATACCGTAAGTACCACTCATCAGAAATGGAACTCACTGCTGAAAGAGCCCCAGCACTACACTCCTATGTTTCTACCAAAAAGCATAAAACTGATATAATGCAACGGAATCCAATGTTGCCAGTCAACCTAGTATTTTTTGCCCTTTTTCCCATCTGGATCCTACTCTGCCACTCATCAACAGCTACCTATTCCATAAACATACCCACAACAGCCCTACAACCTTCCCTACTACACAAACCTTGCCACCCACACATATGGATGAACCCCCATAAGCATGTCAACAGACGAACCCCCAGATTAATAAGAATTCAAACCAAAACTCACACAACTGGCTACCACACTCTACACACACTAATCACTCCAATTAACATTGGATTAATCAATGCTAGGTCCATCAGAAACGAGACGAACACCATCATAGACTATATTCAATATCACCAAACTGACATCCTCTGCATCACTAAATCCTGGCTATAAAGTACTGACCAGGTCATTCTATCTCAGATCACTCCACAATCCCATACTGCCTTCAACTGCCCATGCACCCACAAGAGAGATGCGAATGGACCTTAAATTTAATTTTAAAATATCCCAATCTATAAGCGACAAACACTGTGACTTAAATCACTATAGGAAACAGACATTTAGCCATTTGTCTTGTCTACAGAGCACCAAATGCTCCCGCTGATGATACATCCAACATCCACGAAGCCATATGTTCAACCAGCTCTCCTCATAAGCTTTGCACCAATCAGAGAAGAAGCTAGTTTCCACAAGGCAATGGAATCACTTAACTTCTGCCAAATTCTCAAGAGTCCCGTGTCTACAGCTACTGTGTTGTCTGTCTTGACTAGATTTTAAGCTCTGACGAGCAGGGACTGTCTTTTACATGTGTCTGTGCAGCACTGCGTATATCTTGTATCATTACAGAAATGTTCAGTAGTAGTAGATGAGTGTCTCAGTAGTGTGTGTAGAAAGGAAGGGACAAATGTTTCTGATGTTGTTATAGAGAAAGAAGCGACAGGTTTTAGCTATCTTTTGGATGCTGCAGAGAAAGAGAGAGAAGAGTCAAAGACAGTATGGAAGGGCAGAAGGGAGAGGCCGTATGGTCTTTATCTGCTGTCAGATTTCTTTGTTTACATATAAAAGATTCCTTGAATACTGGCCAGTAATTTGTAATTATTTAATTTTAATGCAAATTGCTTCGCTTTTTTTTATGAAAGGAGGGACATAAGGAGATCACGAAATGAAATTAAATCAAGTAAGACATTAACTTTCTCCCTCTGTCACATTAGTCACAGCTGAATGGTCAGAGATGTGGGAAAATCTCATAGCAGGGATACCTCTGTGGTTCCAACATGTGATTAGTGCCTTCTTTTTATGTCCAGCAGGTGACGGGGTCACACAGGAAAAGAAGAGTGAAGAATGGGGAAACGCTTTCACACACGAGGTGCACCCAGCACTCCGCCTAAACTCTCACACGCAAGAGAGACATTTACTACGTACTGAGTGTGAGAGTGGTTTCAATCATAGCGATCGCATAAGAAGCCACCTGGAAACCCACACAGCAGAGGGAGCTACCCCAACAGAGAGGCCTTCTACATCTTTTCAAAGCTCTAAATGTGGAAGAAATTTCGCTCTTAAGAAATCCATAACAATACACCAGAAAATCCACAGGGCTGAGAAAAGATTTCACTGCACTGAATGTGAGAAATATTTCCTCAAAAACTCGCAACTTGTGGTGCATCACACAACCCACACAGGGGAGAAACCTTTTAGTTGTACTGAATGTGGAAAATGTTTCCTCCTGAAAGCACAACTAGTGCAGCATCATAAAACCCACACTGGCGAGAAACCTTTCCATTGTACTGATTGTGGGAAATCTTTCCGCACAAAAGGAGAACTATTGTTGCATTATAGAACCCACACAGGGGAGAAACCTTTTAGTTGTACTGAATGTGGGAAATGTTTCATCACGAAAACAGATCTAGTGAGGCATCATAGAACCCACACAGGGGGAAACCTTTTAGTTGTACTGATTGTGGGAAATGTTTCTGCAGAAAAGGAGACCTAGTGTTGCATCATAGAACCCACACAGGGGAGAAATCTTTTAGTTGTACTGAATGTGGAAAATGTTTCCTCCTGAAAGCACAACTAGTGCGGCATCATAAAACCCACACTGGCGAGAAACCTTTCCATTGTACTGATTGTGGGAAATGTTTCCTCTCTAAAGGAAATCTAGTGATGCATCATAGAACCCACACAGGGGAGAAACCTTTTAGTTGTACTGAATGTGGGAAATGTTTCATCACGAAAACAGATCTAGTGAGGCATCATAGAACCCACACAGGCGAGAAACCTTTTAGTTGTACTGAATGTGAGAAATGTTTCCTCACGAAAGCAGAACTAGTGTTGCATCATAGAACCCACACAGGGGAGAAACCTTTTAGTTGTACAGAATGTGGGAAATGTTTCATCACGAAAGCAGCACTAGTACAGCATCATAGAATCCACACAGGGGAGAAACCTTTTAGTTGTACTGATTGTGGGAAATGTTTCATCACAAAAGCAAAACGAGTGTTGCATCATAGAACCCAAACAGGGGAGAAACTTTTTAGTTCTACTGAATGTGAGAAATGTTTCCTCACGAAAGCAGAACTAGTGTTGCATCATAGAACCCACACAGGGGAGAAACCTTTTAGTTGTACAAAATGTGGGAAATGTTTCATCACGAAAGCAGCACTAGTACAGCATCATAGAATCCACACAGGGGAGAAACCTTTTAGTTGTACTGATTGTGGGAAATGTTTCATCACAAAAGCAAAACGAGTGTTGCATCATAGAACCCACACAGGGGAGAAACCTTTTAGTTGTACTGATTGTGGGAAATGTTTCCGCAGTAAAGGAGAACTAGTGTTGCATCATAGAACCCACACAGGGGAGAAACCTTTTAGTTGTACTGATTGTGGGAAATGTTTCCGCAGTAAAGGAGAACTAGTGTTGCATCATAGAACTCACACAGGGGAGAAACCTTTTAGTTGTACTGAATGTGAGAAATGTTTCTTCTCGAAAGCAGAACTAGTGTTGCATCATAGAACCCACACAGGGGAGAAACCTTTTAGTTGTACTGAATGTGGGAAATGTTTCATCACGAAAGCAGAACTAGTACGGCATCATAGAATCCACACAGGGGAGAAACCTTTTAGTTGTACTGATTGTGGGAAATGTTTCATCACGAAAGCAGAACTAGTACGACATCATAGAACCCACACAAGGGAGAAACCTTTTAGTTGTACTTATTGTGGGAAATGTTTCCTCATGAAAACAGATCTAGTGAGGCATCATAGAACCCACACAGGTGAGAAACCTTTTAGTTGTACTGAATGTGGGAAATGTTTCCGCACGAAAGCAGAACTAGTGTTGCATCATAGAACCCACACAGGGGAGAAACCTTTTTGTTGTACTGATTGTGGAAATGTTTCCTCTTGAAATCAAATCTAGTGACACATCATAGAATCCACACAGGGGAGAAATAATTTTGTGTTCGTGAGAAACTATGTAAACTATCTCACGAACACAGTCTTCTGAAAATTGTTCAGATGCCACTCACTTCAGTTCCTGTTTATGGGTGTTTTCTGAGGTCCTGCTCCTTGTTTCTGAGGTTCTGCTCCTGGTTCTTCATCTCTGAGCACAGAAGAGAAATATTTGTTAAGCAATTCTGTTTTATCCATATCAGCTTCTACATATTCCTCCCCTTCACTCTTGAGTCTGACAATACCACTTTGCCCTTCCTCTTCTCACTATCATATCTGAAAAATGTCTTAATCCCCCATTTTATTGCATTGGCTATTTACTCCTCTTATTGGATCTTTGCTTTCCTGACTACTTTGCTAGCTTCTCTAAGTTTTCCCAAATATAGATACCTGTCTTCCTTTCTCTGTGATTTCTTGTATTTTATGAAGGCCTCCTTCTTTTTCTTCACTTTTTCAGCTGCTTCTTTCAAAAACCATAGCAGTCTCCTTTTCCTTTTACCTTTATTTATCATTTTAACATGGTTGGTTGCCCTTAAAATATCCCCTTTTAGTTTTGCCTTCTGTTTTTCTACATCCCCAGCTATTCCCATCCCGCTAATGACTCACGGAGATATTGGCAGGCAGGAAACCACATCAAGGTTAAATCTTAATATTCTTTGACATTTCAGCTGCCTCTGACACTGTCTGTCACACCATCCTCCTTCAAAGAATACAAAATGAACTGCTAAAATTGTTTCACTCCTACCTATCTGAGAGACAACAGCAACTGAAAATGGGCATCAACATCAACAATGGGAGGAGTGGCCTAGTGGTTAGGACAAGGTACTTTGGGCCAGAGGGCCAGGGGTTCAAGTCCCACCTGGGGACAGCAATCTCAGGCCAGAGGGACTGGGATTTCTAGTCCTATAGGCACTCCTTGTGGTCTTGGGCAAGCCACTTAACCCTCCATTGCCCATGTTCCCTGTAAGTATTAGCATATGTGTGTCATATCCCCTCGTGTTAAATGTATCTCCCAATTGACCGCTTTGACCCGGTGAAAAGCAGGATATAAATACAGCTAAATAAATAAATAAACACCTCAACCTCCTTCCCTCAAACCCAAGGCACTTCTCTTCAGCCACCATGCCCAATTATCCGTGCCCATAAAGCGGTATATAAGACCTGTTAAATAAATGTACTTCCACATCTATGCATATGATAAAATTATTTATTTATTTCACCATTTTTATGCCACTTTATTATTTCAGTCAAAGCAATTTATATTGTAATTTAAACTTGGTAGTGTACATTAAATGGGGACAATGATAACTTGGATTTTTCTGAGGCAATGGAGGTACGCACCTTTCAACACCAACAAAGCCATATACAAAGGAATAGCAAGCTGCTTCACAGACATCACTCAATGGCTGGCAAGAAACTCATTGACAGTTAACTATAAAAAATCCCCAAAAACTCTGCATCACCAAGGATGACACATTCCACCCACCCCCTTCCCTGATAACAAATGAGACTGACGTGAAAGTCTGGACAGAGGTCTAATATCTCAGTAACACCCTGGACCAACAACTAATACTGAAACCACACATAAACAACACATTCAGGACAACCTAACACAAAATCTGAACCCTGCAACACCGACAGCCCCTACTGGAACCATTGGACTTCTGTATAGCATTCCAGGCCATCATCTCACCACACTCTGACTACTGTAACTCAATTTACCACAGCTCAAAAAATTCAACACTGCTCCCCTACACATTGCATTAGATAGAGCTGCATGCATCATTCAAGGAGCCCCAAAATATGACCACATAATCCCTATTCTGCGACATCTCCTCTAGCTTACCCTGCAAAGCTACTAAAGGCTGCATCAGATACTAAATACTGATCCTAACTTTCAAAATCATCAACAAGCAATCCTCCTCCCATCTACAAACTCTACTAAACACAACCAAAACCAACAAACCACTAAAAACATAGGACCCAATATTCAAAAGGTATTTACACAGTTAGTGCCGCTGAATATCCCGTCTTCTCCCTTGCATGCTCTGATGCTAACCGCTTAGCATCAGGGAGTTCCGGGTGACAGTCCCTATCTTGTAGCTGCAGGGGCTAACTGAGAAGCATTGAATATTGCTGCTGCCTGGTTAACTACAGCAGCCGTGAGGCAGTCCGGCAACCCCATATATTCAATGATATTCTGAATGAAATAGAGACTGAATGAATGCTTTGCTTCAGTCTCGACTGAGGAAGATGTAGGGAAGTTACCCATGACTGAAATGGTATTTAAAGCTAATTTGGGCTAAGAGAAAAGAATACCATGCTGATATCCTCAGCCTCTCTCTGAATAAACCAAGAGACTTATTTAATCTAGTAAAGTCCTTTATCAATCAACCATCTCCGCCACAACAAGAAGGGATTCAGCCCCAAGCCTAATCGAACTACATCCAATCCAAATCAATAAAAACAAATACTACATCATTACATGAACCTTTCCAAACTTCCCTTCCGCAGTTTTCAATCACCAACCTCTCACCACCCTCTGTAAAAACCATAAATGAAGTTATTACCTCCATCAACACGACAACTTCACCATCTGACCCATGCCCAGCACACTGGATAAGATCTATGCGCACAGAACTCAGCCCTTTTATAGCTAACATAGCGAAGCTGTCATTTGAATCTGGTGTCTTCCCAGATGCTCTCAAACATCCATCCATCCGACCACTGCTGAAAAACAACCAGCTTGACCCAAAGAAGGAGGACAAATACCATCCAATCTCTAGTATCCCATTTCTAGCCAAAATTCTTGAGAAATTAACTCTCAGGCAGATACAACAGCATATAGACTCATTTTCCCCTTTAGATCCATGTCAACATGGATTCAGGGAAGCCCACGGTGTAGAAACTCTCCTAACAACATTAATCAATACACTTATCAACGGCATTGACAATCTGAAAAATGGCTTTGCTCTAATATTTCTTGATATAGCTGCTGCGTTCGATTCTGTGGATCACATACAACTACTAAAGCGAATTCATGAGAAGGGAATCAAGAACCATGCTTGGGACTGGTGCAAATCCTACCTGGAAGGTAGATTAGAACAAGTTTGTATTGGTAATGCTACTTCAAATCCCTTTCAGCAGAAACAAGGTGTACCACAAGGCTCCTCCTTGTCTGCGCTGCTGTTCAACATCTATATGCAGCCAATCTGTGACATCACACGCTCTTTTGGTATATCCTGCCTTATGTATGCGGATGATGTGCTATTATTCTCACCGATATCTGTATCATACCCAAACTATACAGTGCTAATCAACTGTTTTAATTCAATAACTGATTGGCTTCTCTTTCAAAACCTCCGTATTAACTTTAAAAAAACAAACAGAGGTTCTAATAATCACAAGGAATAAATCTCCCCTCCATCAATTCTAAAAGTCAGAGATGCTGATCTCCCAGTCAAATCAAATATTTGATATCTAGGAGTAATTCTGGATCAAAGGTTAGACTTCAAGGAACATATAAAACGCACCGTAAAGGCCGTTTACTTCAAGATAAAAACCCTTTGTCATCTGAGACCTATGATGAAGTCTGATGACTTCCGCAACATCTTTCAAGCTCTAGTCACGCCGCACTTTGATTATGCTAACATAATACTCCATGGCTTACCAAATATAACTATTAATCCTCTACAATTAGCCATGAACGCAGCTGCTCGTGTCCTCTGCGGATCATCAAAGTGTGAGCATATTTCCCCCATTCTAGAGAAGCTTCATTGGTTACCAATAAACTGTAGAATCCAATATAAGGCCATCCTTACCACCTTTAGGGCCTTCAATAATATTTCTCCAGATTCCATCTCTGATCTCATCATACACACAACAAATAACAGGTCCAGGAGATCTCCAGCTGTTGACACACTACTTATACCAAAAGTTTCCTTAAAAGCTAATCAATCATCCATCAATAGGGCTTTTTCGAATTATGCTCCTAGATGTTGGAACAAACTCCCTCCCAATATCAGAGCAATTAAAGACATCAAACAATTCAAAAAAGCCCTTAAACACCACCTTTTCATTGCACACTTCAAACACCTAAACACCCCTTCCCCTCCCCCATCCTTTTAACCTCATACCTACCCTAACTAACTGTATAGATTTTATATATCTCCAACATGTATTTTCTAGAAATATAAATGATTTCCCTGTTTACTTCCATGTTAATTTTCCTGTTACTTGTAATAGGTCTGTTATATCTGACCAATTGTTGTATTGTTTCAATGTAAACCACACTGATGATAAATAGCGCAGTATATAAGAAAATTAAATAAATAAATAAATAAAGCTGGTGCATCAAAATAATTAAAAAAATATTGATAAACCTGGAAGTTTTATTACAACTATTTGATAAACTGAAGAGTAGCTAATCACCTGGACCAGATGGTATACATCCAAGGGTGTTGAACAAACTGAAATATGAGATTGCAGACCTGCTATTAGTAATCTGTGAACTATCATTAAAATCATCTGTAATATCTGAAAATTGGAAGATGGCCAGTGTTACGCCAATTTTTAAAAAGGGTTCCAGGGTTTATCCGGGAAACTATAGATCGGCGAGCCTGATGTCGGTACCTGGAAAAATGGTAGAAACCGTCATAAAGAACAAAATTACCAAACATGTAGATAGTCAGGGTTTAATGGGAGACAGCCAACATGGCTTTAGCCAAGGAACGTATTGTCTTACTAATTTCTTATGTTTTTATGAAAGTGTGAATAAACAGGTAGACAAAGGTGGGTTGGTCAATATAGTATATCTGGATTTTCAGAAAGCCTTTGACTTGGTCCCTCATGAGAGACTCTTGGTGAAATTAAAAAAGTCATGGGATAGGAGGCATTGTACTATTGTGGATCAGGAACTGTGGGGTACCCCAAGGATATGTGGTTGGTCTGCTGCTTATTAACATATTCGTAAATGACCTGCAAAATGGAATAATGAGTGAGATAATCGAATTTGCAGATGAAACAAAATTATTCAAAGTTGTTAAAACTCAGGAGGATTGTGAACAATAGCAAGAGGACCATGATAAATACGAAGACTGGATACTCTAATGCCAGATGAAATTTAATGTTGACAAGTGAAAACTTATGCACCCAGAATAACCCAATCAGTGGTTACACGATGCAAGGTTCCACATTAGGAACCACCACCCAGGAAAAAGATTTAGGTGTCATCATAGATAACATGTTAAAACCCTCTGCCCTATGTGCAGCGGCGGCCAAGAGAACAAATAGAATGCCAGGTATCATAAGGAAAGGAATGAATTCTGATATTTCCTGATTTGGCAAGGGATACCCAAAAGAGGAGGAGGGAGTTTCTGGCCATGCGCCAGCGCTCCCTCGCTTTGGGGGCACAATATAAGTTGAAATACCCGTGTAAATGTGTAATTGTTTACAAGTCCAAACATTTTCTTTTCTTTGAGCCCACTCAATTAAGAATGTTTCTTGAGGGGAATGAGAGGGGTGGGATGGATTCCGCACCGGCTGCCACACATAATATCTAAGCTCTAAGGCACTTGTCAGTATGTATTTCTTATGGTTTTTTTTTCTTTTTTCTTGGAACTTTATTGTGGTTATTTTTTTTGAGGTCTATACCAAGAGTAATTATTGCTTAATTTGATGTTGATATTGTTTATTGTATTTCTTTATTCGCTATATGCTTAGTTTATTCTTTGTGTATATGAATAACTTTAATAAAGAGAAATTAAAAAAAAAAGGAAAGGAATGGAAAATAAAACAAAGTATATTATAATGCCTCTGTATTGTTCCATGGTGCGACCGCACCTTGAATATTGTGTGCAGTTCTGTTCGCTGTATCTTAAGAAGAATATAGTGTTATTAGAAAAGGTACAGAGAAGAGCCATCAAAATGGTAAAGGGGATGGAAGGATACTCCTATGAAGAAAGGCAAAAATATTTGGGCTCTTCAACCTGGAAAAAAGACGGCTGTGGGAAGATATGATAGAGGTGTATAAATTAATGAATGGAGTAGAACAGGTAAATGTAGATTGATTGTTTACATCTTCAAAATATAGAAAGACTAGGGGATATGCAATGAAGCTACAGTGTAACCTATATAAATCTAATAAGAGAAAATATTTTTTCACTCAACACATAACCAAACTCTTGAATTTGTTACTAGAGGCTGTTATAAAAGCTGTTAGTGCAGCTGGGTTTAAAAAAGGGTTGGAGAAGTTCCAGGAGGAAACATCCATAAACCATTCTTAAAGGGGACCCAGGAAAGCCACTGGATGCCCCAGTACAAGCTTTATGGAACCTGTGTATTTTTGGGGAAACTTCTAGGTACTTGTGACCTAGATTGGCCCCTGTTGGAAACAGGATACTGGGCTTAATGGACCTTGGTCTGACCCAGTATGGCATTTCTTATGTTCTTGATGCTGGGGCCGCATTTGACCCCAGCATTGAATATCCGGGGTTAAGTTCAGCACCGACAATTAGTTGCTGTACTCGTGTGTAGCCATCAATGGAAATATTGGACCCATACTGACCATACCACAGGAGAATATCAAAAACAACCAATATGCATGCATGACAGCATTCAAACTACATGCACCAAGCCTCTGGTTCCCTCTATCAGAAAATGCAGAAATATCACCAAAAAAACTCAAGAACATCCTATTCATGGACTTCTTTGGACCTACCACATAAACTCTTCCTGTCCCCCTATCCCCCTCTCCCCAAAGCCTTCCCTCTTTGCATCCCTCCCACCCACCCCAAGCCTATCCACTGCTCAGACATGTGCACATCCATTCTGTTGCTGTTCACTATACATATGACGTGTTGCACTGTATTATAGTTCATCTCATATAAAATGCATATAAGTTTTGTTGCTGTACATAAGTTCTCATTGTTTCTTGTAACAACTTTGTAGCCATTAATAAATGTACAGTGCTTTGACCTGATACAAAGCGGTAAGATAAGAGGCATCCTTCCATCCTGGTGGTATAAGGAAGGAGGGGGTGGTAAGCCTTCAAGCCAAGGAGTGGTCCTCATTATGTACCTCCAGTTAAGTTAGATATGCTGCAGGCGGTGAGCCATATTTCAGCACAAAAGACTCCCAGACCTGTTCAAACTGGGGCAGGCGCATTCTCCCAATTTCTAACCCCCTGCCCCCCCCCCCCCGTTCCATTGTGTATAGGTCCCACATCTGTTCCAGCCAGTGTGATAGTGTCAGAGGCGATACCTGTTTCCAGGCGGTCGCCAGTGTCAGCCTAGCTGCATTCACACTATGACAAATCAGTGCTAACTGGGGGAGTCGTCCTCGAGGGA
The DNA here is from genome assembly GCA_033557465.1 of Ichthyophis bannanicus. Classification (NCBI taxonomy): domain Eukaryota; kingdom Metazoa; phylum Chordata; class Amphibia; order Gymnophiona; family Ichthyophiidae; genus Ichthyophis; species Ichthyophis bannanicus. The sequence goes on from CM066031.1 coordinate 80,378,467, forward strand.
CCCTCTTCCCAAAAAGAAAAATACCTGGATGCCACAGGATATTCAAACCAATCATTTGTTTCAGGCGATATTGTATCCCCCTCCAAAAGCCCTGAATTCAGGGGCAGAGTCACCACACATGCGACAAGGTGCCTCTCCCACCGCAGATCCACCAGCATAAGTCTGATGCCCCCCAGGAAAGCTCGGGCAGGGGTGGTTCTATCATTAGGCAGAGTGAGACGGCTGCCTCAGGCGGCAAAGTTTTAGGAGCGGCAAAAACTTCCCCTAAAACAGCCCAGCTATGGCCACCTCACTCTGCCTTTGAGCTGCTGCTGCACCACCGCCGCTTCTCCTGGGTCTTTGGTGGTGCTGACAGCATCAATCCTCCCCGTCTGATGAGAAGTGGCGGCTTAAATAAAAATGCAAGCGAAAACGCAGGGTCTTCCAAATTCCAGCCTGCTTGAAAGGCTCTAATGGCCCCGACCCTTTCTGACGCATACTGACATCAGAGGGGGGCGGGACTAGCAAAAGCTTACAAGCATGCTGGAGTCAGGAAGACCCCGTGCTTTCGATTGCATTTTTTAAAGCCACAGCTGATTAAGAAAAACAGCAACGATAGCAGTTTGGGGGCAGGAAGGAAAGAAAGTCATGTTGGACAGAGCCAGCCCTAGGCAGGAATGAGCATGTTGCCTGCATATGGCCCCGCTCTTGAACAGGCCCCACGCCTGGCTGGAGGAGGGACAGGAAGCAAGAGAAAGCTGCAGGGCAGCATAAGTGTAAAAATAGAAAAGCTGCGATTGCAAAGGCAATTGCAGTAAAGGGAGCCAAGATCGGGTCCAGGCTGTGCAGCCTTGTCAAGCTGAGGAGGGCAGGTGGGTTTTTGAAAAAGGTTGAATCTGCAGCTGCAATTGCTGGGGGCACTGCAAGCCACAATCACAGGAGCTGGGAGGAAGGGGGGGGGGGCAGAGGCAGGAAGAGACATAAAGAAGCAACCCTGGGCAGCAGTGGTGATCGGTGATCGAGGGTTGGGTCCTGTTCCAGAGCTTCAGTAAAGATGCTCGAGGGAAGGTCTGTAGTGTGTGCCGGGAGACAGAGGCAGCTTAGGTGGCCAGGGCTAGAAATGGCTTGGTGGGAGAGTGGATGGCCCGGGGCAGGAGCAGTACCATAACTGGGCCTGTGCCAGCGGGGCAGCCACATAGGGTACAAAGAAGGAGGGGCACGTTCAGAGCCAGATAGGAGGTGGAAGATGCCCCCAACTGGAAATCTAAGTCAGAGGTTTTGTGTAACACCTGAGCCACACTATTCAGGGGAGCAAGAGGGCTGCGCTATCTGAAGTCTGCTTTTCTAGGTGAGCTATCTGGGGGGGCTTCAAAGTCCTCACTTCCCAGCCTAGTGGCATGCCTGACATGGATCCCACAGCCCCATCAGTCCAATTTTGCAGGGCCGTGGCTGGAGCAACAGCTTATGTGGATCTGCAGATTGCTCTACCAGGAATTCAATGCCTGCAGTTCAATCACTTTCTAAATGTGTCCTTGCAGCCCAGAATATCTTGATGCTAGTTTTGCGATGCAGGTGAAATTAGCATCAAGACATTCTGGGCCGCAAGGACATGTTTAGAACGTGATCCCTCTACCTGGACTCCAGTGCTGGTAATGCAAAAGCTTATGCTGTGGCTCCGCAGATCACTCTACTGGGACCTCAATGCCCGGCGTGCAATCACGTTCTAAACATGTCTTTGCAGCCCAGAATGTCTTGATGCTCATCTCACCTGCATCGCAAGATTGGCATCAAGATATTCCGGGCTGCAAAGATGTCTTTAGAAAGTGATTGCACTGCCACATCACCTGGTAAGTTACCAGATGTCCCCGATTTTCAGGGTCTGTCCCTGATTTTACAGCAATTGGGATAGAGGGGATAGAAAAAAAAATATTTTCAGTTTAGTGATTTGAATATGCCTGTTTTTAGAATTGACATCCATTATCTTTGCATTTTGTATAGTACAGGGGAAATACATCACTGTTTCTATTTATCTGCTTGGAAACAATCTTGCTGCTGTCATGGGATGGATGGTGGGGGGAAGAGTATTGACTCCTCTTCCCTCCTCCAAGCTCTGTCCCTCAGACCTGGAACTAAGGTGTCCCTTCCTCCCCTCAACCCTACAATTACTTTGGATAAGAGTCCCAGATTCTCCTGCAAATAATCTGGTAACCTTATCACCTGGTGAAAGTGTCATGGGAAGCAAACATGGATGTTGCCTTAGGTGCAGCTCTGAAGGGCTGTTGGGGCGTGGTGGGAGGGGGGTGCGGAGTGAGGCTGCTGCCTTCTGTTGGCACTGTGCAGTGGCATGTTAAAGGCTTGATTTCATTAAGCTTTCTTCCACGTGGAATATTAGTAAATCAGAGCCTAAAAAGGGAACTGTTAATGTGCATTTATTTCTACGAGAGCAGCGGCACTTAACGCACATTAATGTTTAGTAAATATTTATTTATTTATTTAATAAACATTTTTATACCGTGCTTTCCCAAGATCAAGCGCGGTTTATAAATAACAGGGTTTGAAATGCAGTAAAAGCATATTCAATACATAGAACTCAAACTATATACAGTCAGACCTTGGACATTCATGAGGTTAGGTTCCAGAACCCATCGCGAATGACGAGGATTCGTGGATGTTTGGTAGACTCACTAAAAATGGTAATATATGCTTATTTCTATAGTTTAAACCCTAAATATGATGTCAGCCATGCTCCCAAACACTTTAATTTAATTTAAAATTAGCTTAATACATTACCCTTAAAAAAAAACATAAAATGTAAAAGCATGAAAACATAAATTACTACAAAAATTAAACATACACACTTCTGTAGGTTTTTTTGAGGATTTCGCGGATGCAAATAAGTTCAGTTCCAATGAAATTTTTGCGGATCTGTGACTTTGCGAATCACGAAGCGTGAATGTACAAGGGCATACTGTACATAGAATATAAACGAGTACTAGTAACAATAACGAGTACTAGTAACAATGCAAACTATTTACAATTAGGGTGAACCAGAAGCTCTAGATGAGCTATGTGGTCAGGATTATGTTTGTGATGTTTAAATTAGAGTTTGGGTCACTGTGAATTTGCATTGGTGAGTGGTTACTCTGGTTCTGGGATGTAGGTACTGTATTCATGGGGGAGTTAGGCTTAGCTGGAGTGTGATCAGGGAAGTTAGGTTCTGAACCATAGCAAAGAGGTATGTTTTTAAGTTTTTACAGAATGCACGAAGGTTATTAACTTCTCTGAGGTCATCAGGTAATTCATTCCATAGTATAGGGGCGAAGTGTGAGAAGGCTTTATTGTTGGTTAGCTTTTTGGCTTTTCTAAAGTGAAGTGGGGTTTTTAATTTATTTTTATATTTGTTTCTTTGATTTTGGTTAGTTGTATCCATATGAATTAAGGAGCTGATAGTAGGGGGTGCCAAGTTATGAATTATCTTGAATGTAGTCACTAGTATTTTATAGTTTATTCGGGAGTGGATGGGTAGCCAATGGAATTCATAGAGAATGGGTGTTATATGTTGTAATGTAGTGGATCTTCCAGAAGCTATGGATCTGGGTGAAGCTGAAGAAAATCTGTATGAAACTGACAGCATAGAAAAGCACATGGCCCAGGGTTGCCATGAGCAACGTAAACAAGGAGTGTCACGAGGGGAGAGAACATGCCCAAACTGCAAACAAGCCCCGAGCTCAGGGTGTAATGAGAGGCAGCTGGATGAGGGCGGGGTGCAGTTAAGCTCTAGGACACATGCACATAAAAATTACTCACCTGAAGATAGTGAGGGAAGCACAGGAAGGAGAATCAGGAGTCTCAGCAGGAGAGTTGATGAGAGACCCAGCTGCAGGACTGAAGAAAGCCTTGGTCATAGGACTGGTTGGGAAACCAGTTGGAGAAAGAGACCAGAGGAAAGTGTCCAAGTTGAAAGCTGCAGGTCCAGAGCAGCAGAGACGTCCTGGCTCGAGGACATTTATATGTCAGAGAGAAAGCAAAGGGTAAAAGGCAGGAGAACGCAGCCGTGCTGTGAAAGCCTTATTGACCCAGCTGTGCTGAGAGGTTCCTGTGTGCGAAAGCCGGAAGGTAGGCTGTATAAACCTGATAGAAGAGAAACTGAATGTAAAAGTTTTCCCTGTGACTGCCAGAGTTTGTGGGGCTCTTCTATAGCAAACTCCAGTATATATGCTAATCTTCCACCCTGCTCTGTAGCAAAAGGGGAAGGGAAGTCTCGAAGCAGTGAAGAGAGACTGCACTTTGGAGGGACGTATAATAATCCACAAGAATACTTAGCTGGGGGTGAGTGTGAAGAAATGCAAACAAAATTTCTTATGGAACAAACCCCAGAAGAACAAATGGATTGTACTCTGTCTGTAGCAGACCATGTCACGTCTCTATGCTAGAATAGTTGTTAAAAGTTTTGATAAGGAGTGTGTGCCTTGCTACATTGTGTTTTTTCCTTCTGGCTGAGAGGAGTTGAGCTGCCCAGTCCCGGAGAGCACTGCGGACCACGTGAGCAGATTGGGTTTTAAGAACGAGCCCTCCCTCTGCTTCTCTGAGTGTGTGCCTTGCTACATTGTGTTTTTTCCTTCTGGCTGAGAGGAGTTGAGCTGCCCAGTCCCGGAGAGCACTGCGGACCACGTGAGCAGATTGGGTTATAAAACCTGCCCTTACCACAGGACGCGCACCGCGGGTGCGTACCCAGGTGCGTGCTCCGAAGGGGCGTGTCCTAAGTGGCAAGCCATGCCCCTTTGGAGCCCCTTCGGAGCACATCGGAGCGGAGCGAGTGAACTTTCTCAAAGTGTCGTTATTATATGGGGAAGCACAAGAAGAAGCTTCTATCTGTACCAATGGCGTCTGGAAAATCTGCAAAGGTAGTGGGGCCCATGGACAGTCATGTACGGTCCGTGGTTCCCCCTCCTACCTCGTCGTTGTCTCTTGACTCTTCTGCTTCAGTTAGTTCTGTTTCCTCGAATCCATCTCCTGAACCGCGTAGGGTTGCAACCCCACCCAGCAAACGCCCACAGGAATCGGACAGTGGATCAAGTGGTAAAGTTTTTGTATCTTCTAAGTTGCCTGAGTCGTTTTTGAAACTTGAAGGGGATGTTGTATCGCTGCCTTGTTCTATCAATTTTTCTCTGCCATCTGTGGACGATCCATCTCCCCCGGCTGACGTTTCTTTACAAGATATATGGAAGATTGTTTCTAGAACTGAATGTTCTTTGAAATCTTCATTGGCTAAAATGTCTACGTTACGAAAGAAACTGTTAGCTTTTTGTCTAATCACCAGGATCGATTGTGTTCTCTTGAGTCTTATAAGGCTAAAGTAGATGGTCAGCTTGTTTCTATCCAAGGGTCTGTTGCCTCTTTTGTTCAAGATTCCTTACATTTGCATACTCGTGATGAAATTATCGAAAATGCTTTAAGGGTTAAAAATTTAAGATTATTAAATTTCCCTCGGACGCACTACCTTTCTCCAACAATATTATTTGTTAAATATTTAAAAGATGTTTTAAAGGTTTCTGAACCTGAATCCATAGTTTTATCCAAAATTTATTATTTACCTACAGCTATTAGAGGAAAAGTGGTTTCAGATTCAGAAACTGGTGGTGCAACTGTAGAAGATATGGAATGTTTATCTGCTCAGAGTCTAGATTTGTCAGCTTATTTGGAGTCCTCAGTGGAAGAGATATCCACTCGGGCTACTCTGTTAGTTGTATTTTCATTAGAGCGTGATAAGGAGATGATTATGCGTTCATATTTTAAACATCGACAGGAAAAGTTCTTCGGGCATCAGATACAGGTCTTTCCTGATGTGTGTCGCACAACGCAATTGAAAAGGAAGGCCTTTCTCTTACTTCGACCACATGTCTTGGCATTAGGGGCCTCTTTCTTACTTAAGTATCCTTGTAAGTGTGTTGTCACGCATCAGGTTAAGTCCTATATCTTTTTTGATGCCACTCAATTAGAGAATTTTTTGCAGAATGTTGGTTGATTAGTGGGATTGCTTAGTAAAAAGGGGTTCTGTTTATCTGTTTTCTCCTTCTCAGCATTGATTATTTTTCTTTTGTACACTCCATGTTGTGGGCTGGGTGTTAACATTGTTTAGGAAATTGTTAGTGTAATGTATTATTACTTATTATTGCCTTTTGTTTTTTTTTCTTTTGTAAAAGATTGAAATTTCAATAAAAAAAAAAAAAGTTTTGATAAAACAACATTGAAAGCAAGAGAGTTTGCCTTGGTTAAAAGGGACTGCTGCAGTTACATTTTTGTTCTACTGATTGTTTATAAGAGCTGAAGATAGAAGCTGTTTCTGTTCCTGTTTCGTTTCATTTTTGTACCAGAAGTATGGTCATTTTTGTTCTTGTTTTTCTTGCAAATGAATCCACCCGGAAGGGGAAATAAAATCCTGTCTTTTGCCTAACTCCACTCGACTACAACTCATTCCTTGCTTAGTAAGAGGGACTACAACCCCAGAAGGCAGTGCAGGGCCAACTGCACTCCCTACTTGCTAGGTTTGGACACGCCCAGGCTGACCTACCCCCAAGCTTTTGCCACTGGGGAGGGTTACTGGTGACAATGTTCAATGCTGCTTACATTCATAATTGATCTTGCAGCCACATTTTGAGCTAGTTGCAGCCTTCTGAGGGCCTGTTTGGAGGCTTCATGGAGAATGGAGTTGGCAAAATCAGTGTGAGGTGTAATAATTGCTTGTATTACAGATCTGTAGTCTTGGGTGTGAATCAAAGGCCGGAGTTGTTTTAAAAGTTTAAGTTTATAGTGAATTTTTGTGGCAGTATTTTATGTGGGATTCCATAGAGAGGGCCTGGTCTAGAATAACCCCTCAATATTTTACCTCACTCTTTACTGAAATTGTGGAGTCTTGGAACTGAATTTCAGATGGGGGTACAAAACTTTGGTTTCTGGTGACGAATAATGCCTCAGTTTTTGTAAAATTGATTAGTAGGTTATGTTTTTTCAGCCAGAGTGAGATGTCTTTAAAGCAATTTGAGATCCATTGAATCGGAGAGTTTGATAATTTGAATGGGAAATAAAGCATGATATCATTCGTGTAAGTATGGTAATTTTCACGGTGCTTTTTAAGAATGGAGCAAATAGACTGCAGATAGATATTAAATAAGCGGGCTGGTAGGGCAGACTCCTGGGGGAGGCCTAGATCTTGATGGAAAGGTGGGGAAGTTTGTTGATTAAGTCTAACTTCTTGTGTTCTGTCCTTTAAATATGATTCAAACCATTTATACACTGTTTCGGTTAGCCCAATCTGCCTGAGTCTGGTAAGCATAAGATGGCGATTTACACTATCAAAAACTGCTTTGATATCTAGGAATAGTAGAAAGAAGGCTTGCCTTGAGTCATCAGTTCCACGTGAAATCGTATCAGTCAGTACTGTGAGAAGTGTTTCCACTCCATGGGAAAGGCGAAACCCATATTGTTGTGCATTGAGTGGGGCAGATGTAGCAATGCAGTCTTGAAGTTGTATCTGTACAACTTTTTCAGTTAGTTTCTCCAGGAAAGGAATGCTTGAAATGGGTCGGTATGACCAAGGGGAGGTTTTGTCTAGTTTGTTACTTTTTATTATTGGCCGGATTTGAGCAAGTTTAAGTTTTGGTGGCAAGTAACCTTTGTTGAGTGAGAGGTTGATCATAAGAAGGATAAAAGGTAAGAGTTCAAGTAATGAAGCTTTAAGCCAATGCTACCTCGTTGCTTGTTTGCTACCTCACTGCTTGTAAATAAATACTGCATAACGTATAGACCCCATCACCAGATTAGAGCCACATGAAAGGAGGAGAGACCGAACAAAGAGAGCTGGCAAGTTTAGAGATACAAGAGAAGGATCAGACACATACCACCACTGAGCCACAATTCAAACTGAAACCAGGTCAGTAAATTGCAAAAATGCACTCTACTACCTCATTGCCTACCTTACACTCCTTCACACCTTCACACCCTGCACACAGGGCATCGGACACAACAAGCAAATCCCCTTGCTCCATCTACATACCACCCAACCTGTATGGACACTAGGCTCATCCCTCTCTAAAGAACACCAGCATACCAAGCCTGTAGTTCACAAACCGCATAATACCACACGTACTACGCCCACTCATCTCAAAAATAATGTACACACCAACCCAATAATAGCTGCCAACATCAAGTGTGCTTTAATAAATGCCAGATCAATCAGGAACAAACCGATTACTATCCTCGACAAAAAACTGGATATAATCTGCATCACAGAGACCTGGCTAGATGACTCAGACCAGGTAATACTAAATCAAGTAACCCCAAAAGGTTACTCAGCATTCAACTGCATCAGAGCACAAAGAGAGGAGGAGGTGTGCTAATACTGGCCAGAAAGGAATACAGATTTAAAACAATCTCCACCACTAATACAATTGAATCCAACACAAACACCATAGCTAACAAGTACCTAAGTGTCTCACTCACCTACAGGCCTCCTGGAACCACAACTGAACATCTCTCCACAGTACTTGAAGCAATATGTGCACACAACAGAAAACACAAACCACTCATTGTACTAGGAGACAACCTGACCTCCACACCCACCAAGGAAGCCACAGCATTCCTAAAAGCCATGGAGTCACTAAAATATTGCCAGACAATCAATGCCCCAACACACCAGCATGGTACAACTCTGGATATGGTCTTTATTCCAAAGCACTTGGTGGAACAGTGCAAGGCCACAACACCAACAATCACGCTGGTCCCTTGGTTAGATCATCAAGTAATTGACTTCACCTTAACCCTGAAAAACCCCACCCATCACAAGGAAGATGAGAGCATAGCCAGATGTTTCAGAGCCTTCAATAAAGACTCATTCATAGACAAAATCATTCCACAACTCCAGCAGGAATGTGACACCCTCGACCAAAGCATAAAGAAATGGAACTCCATAATATCTAATACAGCATCAGCCCCTACGAGTACAGAACCACAAGCACGCAGGAGGTCCAATGCCCCCTGGTACTCAAGTGGTATCAGAAATGCAAAGCACACTCTCTGAAGACTGGAGAGAAAATGGAGGCAGAAGTCGTCGCATAACTCCCTGACTCAACACAGAGCCAAGCAACTGGAATATAACAACCTGATAAATGAGCGTAAACAACAGCACCATACCAACCTAATCATGAAATCTGTCAACAGACCGAGAAAACTCTTTAGCATTGTCCAAACGCTCACTATGGACACCACGCAGCACTGTACCCACCATCTTGACCCACAGGAATTTGCGGACTACATGAAATCAAAAAACACCATCCAGACATGCTCCATCACATCACAGACAGATGACCGTGAAATGAAAGAACAACATCAAACCTGGGAGGACTTCAGCATACCATCAACACATCAAGTAGAGGACATATTAAATGGACTCAACACAACAACCTCACCATCAGACCCATGCCCAGTAGCATGGCTCAAAGCCACAAGAAGCCAGCTCTCCCATCACATTCACAAAATCATCAAAGATTCACTCCAACAAGGACACATGCTGCAATCCTTGAAGCATGTCATGATACGACTGATACTTAAAAGCAACAATCTAAGCCCCTCTGAACCAAAATCATACCGCCCCCATCTCCAGCCTACCATTCCTTGTGAAAAACGTCGAAAAGACAGTGCAATGGCAACTTCAGGACCATATTGATATGAATGCCCCACTGGACATCCATCAGCATGGCTTTAAACCCCAGCATGGTGTGGAAACATTACTCACTTCCCTCTTTGACAATCTCCTAAGAGGCATAGATAACATAAAGAACAGATTCCTGCTAGTATTCATGGATATCTCGGCAGCCTTTGACACAGTGTCCCATGCCAGGTTACTACAATGCCTGCAACAGATAGGACTATGCAAGAATACCTTGAAGTGGTTTACTTCCTACTTGAAAGATCGAACACAACAAGTCAAATGCGCCCTAAAGAAATCATTGCAGTTCCCCGTCACGCAAGGAATACCACAAGGCTCAGCTCTGTCATCAATGCTCTTTAATATTTACATCCAACCCATATGCAATATCATCAAACGCCACCAATTCCACTATCATCTCTATGCTGACAACATCATGGTGTATGCCCCAATCAACCTACTAGCACTTAACACCACAACAATGACCAGATGCCTTGAAGACATGAATGCCTGGCTCATAGCCAATAACCTGGCGGTCAGCTACGACAAAACTGAGGCAATGTTCGTCACTAGGAACCCCAACTTCATTCCACCACAAACTATCAATATTCTAGACAAACTCATAGTAGTCAAAGATGAAGTTAAGTACCTGGGCATCACAATGGACAGATCACTGAACCTGAAATCCCACATCACCAAAACCGCAAACAAGGCCTATCAACGTTTGAGGACCATCAGAAAGATCAAGCCAATACTCCGCAAGGCACTCATCACACCTCTGCTTGATTACGGAAACTCATTATATCAAGGCCTCCCTCAGCAGACCTTACACCCCCTCCAAAATGGTACAAAACACTGCAGCATGCATCATTACAGACACTCCAAGAATAGAGGATGGAGGAATGTGGCAGATTCTTGAGATTAGGATTTTTTATCTTATCCTGGCTGCAATGGGGAGCCAGTGGAGCTGCATTAATATAGGGGTGATGTGTGAGTGGTATGAAGCACCAGCAATTGTTTGGGCTGTTGTATTTTGTGCCATTTGAGGTGGATTGATCGTTTGTTTAGGTAAGCCTTGGTAAATGATATTGCAGTAATCCAATAGTGGTATAATCATGGCCTGGAGAGGTCTGGAGTGAGTAGTGGGTGGGGATGCCTCAGTATCCTTAGTTTGTAGTACACTGAGCTGGTTATTCTTTTTATGTGAGGTTGGAATGTCAGTTGTTGGTCTATTGTTATGCCTAAGTATTTTGTCTCTGAGCTGACCTTAATTTTTACATCGCTGAATTCTAGTGTTGATGGAGGGATGAAGGTAGGATTAGAGCTGATGTAGAGTGCTTCTGTTTGTTATGATTGCTTAGCTAAGATGTCAAGGAAAGACAAAGCCGGTCTTTGTATGTTGCATGCAGGGTATTTAGGAGGGATGTTATGAGTGTTTTGACTCCATGGTACTGTCTGAAGCCATTTTGATTGTGGTCAAGGGGGGCATGCTTGTCAAGATAGTAACATAGTATATGACAGCAGATAAAGACCTGTATACTATAATGACAAGTCGTTCAGTATCCACACTGTGAATAATGGAAATAGTCTTAATAATTTCCTTATAATTAAACCAGGAGCACTTTGCTACTAATAAGAAGGTCTCAGACTTATTGCGGCCATACCATTCAGACTTACGTCTTAAACCGGTATCATGCCTTATAGCATAAGAGGGAAGAGGGATCAGCATAAGTCTGTGTGCCAGAGGAGCTAAGAGTTTACTAGCTGAAAGCTAAGTGCATATTTCACACTTTGGATTTTGTTGAAGCTGTTAAAGCTGTCCTATTAATTGATAGATTGGCTTTCTAACGAATAGCTCCACTGGGGAAAAATATTTTGAAGTTCGTTGATGCTATAAGGCATGATACCGGTTTAAGACGTGAGTCTGAATGGTATGGCCACAATAAGTCTGAGACCTTCTTATTAGTAGCAAAGTGTTCCTGATTTAATTATAAGAAAATTATTAAGACTATTTCCATTCTTCACAGTGTGGATACTGAACGACTTGTCATTATAGTACACAGTAGTTAATCGTTCACAATAAGACCGCAAACGAAGTGAGCAGATAAAGACCAGCATGGTCCATCTAGCCTGTCCTCTATAAATTACCAAAATCAAAAATATCTATGCCCTAAAGAAAGAATAAATCCAAAAATAAAAATAGAGCAAAAACAAGCTGCGTGCTATAAATTGTGTTTTATTGTTGGAAGATTGGTCTTGAGGGACAATCCCCTCTTGTGACCTCTCATACATTTTACTCAGTGAAAGGTTTTACAAAGTTTTGCTGCCATTCACTACTACGGTTTTGGAGCGTTGAAGCAAGGCGTGCATAACTGACGGTGTCCTAAACGCAGTGCTATGTTCATTGTTGACACCGCAAACTTTTCACAATCAAGATCTTCTGTTTATGAAGGGTGGAAAAGGAGGTTATTTTCCCAGATAAGTGCATTAGTGTTTTTGCGCTTCTTGAATTTATGACTGTGGGAAAGTATTGTGGGGAATCGCTGCGGTTACATAGCAAACTACCGCGGTTTAAAGCGAGGATTTCCTGAGCTGCATATATATACACAGTCAATTTCATAATTTTTCACTGGATCTTTTTGTGTTCTAATTGTGTGAGGAGCATTGATATGTGCTTTTTTCACATGATTATGAAAAGGGTTTATAAAATTTAAAACCTTTCAGTGAGTAAAACGGACAAGAGGTCGTGAGAGGGGATTATCCCTCAAGACCAATCTTCCAACAATAAAACACAATTTATAGCACTCAGCTTGTTTTTGCTCTATTTTTGTTTTTTGCATCTAGCCTGTCCAGCAAGTTGGGAAGAGTAGGTGCACCTGCCACTCTGTGCAGGTCACCCCTCTCCATTCCTTTGTTTAGGGGTGTACCCACTGCTTCATAAAGGTCACCCCTATTTGTTGAGATAGCAGAGACAGTTAAGTTTATTTTGATTTTATCCTGTTGCTATAAAGGGATCCGCTGTGTCTATCACATGCTATTTTGAATTCTGTCACTGTATTTTGCCCCCACCACTTCCATCGGGAGGGCATTCCAAGCATCCACCACCCTTTCAGTGAAAAGTATTTCCTGGCGTTGCCTATCTGATCCTGAAGTTGCTTTGGATGAGTTTCTCTGTTATTTTAATAATAAGCAGGAGACCTGCTATTGGCCTGTATGATTTAGGTGAGGTTGGGTCCTGTTTTGTGCTTTTGAGAAGGGGTTGAATTGAAGATTGTTTCATCGCTGTGAGCATAATGCCTATTGACAGTAAAGTATGTACTATAGTCATTAGGTACTTACTCAAGTGTGACCTGGTCATTTTTACCCAGGTGACTGGGCATGGGTCTAGGGTGGGTGTTGTGGTGTTAAATTGTGTGCTCTATGTTTTCTACTAATGGAAGTTCAAATCGAGACCATATCTTCTGGGTGTTGATTTCAGAGTTGGGTGAGTTTGAGGTCTGATCCATTGGGAGTATTTTTAGTTGTTTGGAGATTAAATATGAGGCAAAGGTTTTGGGGGGATATCTTCTTTTGAGAGTTATCCTTGTCAGGTTCTCTGGTGAGTGTCTTCACTATTGAACATAAGAACATAAGATATGCCATACTGGGTCAGACCAAGGTCCATCAAGCCCAGTATTCTGTTTCCAACAGTGGCCAATCTAGGTCATATGTACCTAGCAGTTTCCCCAAGAGACACAAGTTCCACAATGCTTGTACTGGGTCAAGCATTGATATCTTCGGTCACTTCTTAATAATGGTTTATGGACCTTTCCTCCAGGAACTTGTCCAAACCTTTTTAAACCCAGCTACACTAACAGCCTTTACTCCTTCCTCTGGTAACAAATTCCAGAGTTTGATTACACGTTGAATGAAAATATATATTCTTTTATTAGTCTTAAATAGTTTACCCTGTAGCTTCATTGCATGTCCCCTAGTCTTTCTATATTCTGATAAGGTAAACAATCGATCTACGTTTACCCGTTCCACTCCGTTCATTAATTTATAGACTTCTATCGTATCTCCCCTCAGCCGTCTCTTTTCCAGGTTAAAGAGCCCTAACCTTTTTAGCCTTTCTTCATAGGAGTATCCTTCCATCCCCTTTACCATTTTGGTGGCTCTTCTCTGTACCTTTTCTAAAATAGCTATATCCTTTTTAAGATACGGCGACCAGAATTGCACACAATATTCAAGGTGCGGTCTCACCATGGAACGATATAGAGGCATTATAATAACTTTTGTTTTATTTTCCATTCCTTTCCTTATCATACCTAGCATTCTATTTGCTCTCTTGGCCGCCGCTGCACACTGGGCCGAGGGTTTTAACATGGTATCCACAATGACGCCTAAATCTTTTTCCTGGGTGGTGGTTCCTAATGTGGAATCTTGCATCGTGTAACCATAGTTTGGGTTGTTCTTCCCTAGGTTCATAACCTTGCACTTGTCCACATTAAATTTCACTCTAGGGCTGTGGAAACTGTGGCCATGAGTAAAAACAAAAAAAGCAGTTTAGGCAGGGAGTGTCCAACAGTCTTTATTACACACATACATGCATCATTCACAAGAGGCAGAAACAAAGGCAGGCGGAGCACATGACTCCTGGTCCTGCATCCAGCCACATTCCCTGAGCACTAGCCAGTGTTTCCCATCCAGTGATCTTGGTAAAGGCCCCACTGTCTGATGTTCACCATCCAGAACAGCACTTGTGTTTCCCTCTCAGCACCTCACAGCAATAACAGACACCAGCAGTAACTCTTACATGTGCAGGAGCTCCTTTCCGAGCACATGTGTAGTCGGGCATGCCTCTCCTTCCTACCTACAGCACGAGCCCTGGCGTGTGGGAACTAATGGGCTACAAGCAGTGTCTGGAGAGCCAAGGTTTACTTTGTGCAGCAGAGACACACTGTTCCCAGCAGCTCCTCCTCTTCCTTTATAGCCTCAGGCTGAGTGGCAAGCGTGAGCGCTGAGCCCCAGATGTGACTTGCTCTCAGGCTGGTGTAAGTCTGTATTAGACTTTTAGCACAGATACACTTACTTCCACATTAATGATTTACAACATAGTAAACTAAACACATGCAAAATCAAGAAAGTTAAAAAATCTATGCTAAAAGTAAAATAAAGTAGAAGATGCATTAAAACAGAATCAACGTTAATTTCTAAACTTAACTTTACAACAATATTTGACTTCAGAGGGGTCATTGTTATTATTAAAGACATTTCCAGAATAGATTTGAGGTGAGCACTTATCACTTGCTCATGGCAGAGTAGAGATTGGCACAGGGTGATGGGAATTTCCTCTTCCTGCTCATACACATTCTCACTCTCTGTCTTCTGCTTCCCAGCTCAGGGCCTCATTGCCGCAGGGCACCTGAGAAACTGCCCTGCTTTCCCTTCTCTAAATCTGGCCCTGGAAAATCTAGAATCGCTCGACTCTGCACAGCTCCCTAGTTAGACCAGTAGTTAAATAAAAAGAGAAAGAAAAAGGAAAATAAAGTGATATCTTTTTATTTGACAAGTACATCTGTTACTTCTAGTGTCCTGAGCTGAAGAAGAAGGTTTTACCTTTGAAACTAGTTCTAAAATGTATAAAGTTAATCCAATAAAAAGGTAGCACTATATTTTCCTTTTTGTTAATCCATTTTAGTTGTAGATAAATAAGACAAACACAGCTATCACACTACTTTATCTTTGATAAAACCAAGAACCAAAATGTGTCATTATAGAAAGGAAGATGCTAGAAGATTTCACACTTGAAGGAAGTTGTCATTGTGTATACACAAGTGTCTTTCTTTGGAATTAACATTCCTGCTGATGCCAGGGGTCTCCCAAATGTGGGCAGGGAAGATCCTTGTTAATATTTATTTATTTAACAAGATTTTTATACCTCCTCCTATTATAATCAAAGCGGTTTACATGAAACTCAACATGTTACAGAGAACTCAAAGCATCTTTAGTCTTTAGAGGTGATCATGTCAGGAATTTATGCTGATATGTTTGAGGCGGTGGGTGCTGAGTGGATTCCTCTTCTTGTTCCAGGTCCCTGCGACCTTTGAGGACGTTGCTGTCTATTTCTGTGAGGACGAGTGGGAGATGTTAGCAGAATGGCAGAAGGAGCTTTACAAGGAGACCATGAAGGAGAATTATGAAACTCTGACGTCACTGGGTAAAGATTATTTTCTGCTCCATTATTAGAAGTTATATGCTGAAATGTTCTGAATGCCTTCCATGTGGGGTTAGTAGATACTGTATTTAATTGGCGTATTCCCAATCTGTTATCCATAACTCTCTAGCAGGTATTTGAGAGGGGACCAGCAGCGTGTTGCAGGGACATGGGCTTGCTTTCTGATTGTAGGCTAACTCTCTGCTGATTTTATGTGGTGTAGATTAATTGGATTTGCAGACAGATAAATCTTTCCAGAAGTGCTGTTTGTCCCTTGAGAATCTCACTCTCCCCATTTCTTGCTTTTATCATGTAATATTAAGATCAAAGCCAGAATTATTATTAAGGGGCAATTTTGAAAACTACCCGCAATAGTGCAGAGTTCACAGGAACTTTTACCCCTGAGCTTTGCATCAGTTCTTGAATCCGGGACTACAGAAAGAAGAAAGATTTTGCTTATTTTGGTTTTGTTCTACTTTCTTTCATTTTATTTCATGTTGTTTCATTGTAGTGCAGATAGTTTGATTTACTGTGCACAAAGGGGGTAATTTTATAAGGGATTAAGGAAAGTTCCATACCATGGGCGCCCATAAGTCCTATTTTTTCAATGGTTTCTATGTATATATGGGCCATTACATGTGTACTATAACTGGTCTCTGTTTTATAAGTATACACATAAGGTTGATGGTGCGTATCTTCACTGTGGGCGTTCAGATGAATGGAGCTTGGGCGGAATGTAGGCAGAGCACGTATTCATACATGTACGTATGTAAAATATACACAACCATAGGGCTGGTGCAAGTTCTTGCACCTAGATCTGACACATGCTTCCCACTACTTATACACCTGCTTTATAAAGTCAAGGATGCACATACTTACCTTTATAACACATATATTTAATATACCTGTAAAATATGTGTTAACCTAAGCACAGCTTATAAAATTATCCTCATAGGGGCTGATATTCAAACCATTATCTGGACGACCAATGGGAGGCCATCCGAGATAAGGGTGCAGAGCGAGATGTTCAGCGGCATTATCTGGATAGTGCCTCTGTCTCCACAGACTGTCCTAACACTGTCCGGTTAGTGCAGGGACGGTCTGTGGGCAGAGTGAGGGTGATGCTGGTGCTCTCTGAATAAGTGCGGGCACCTGTGATTTCCATCGGGCACTTATTTGGATAACTGAGGCCTCATGAAAATCTCACTCTCCGGATAAGTGCAGGCAGCACTCAATCTGGATATTCAGTGGCAACTCTTATCCAAATATTGCTGCCAAATATATCCCACTGATAAAGAAAGAAACCCACTGTACACAGAAACACTAATGAGAGTCAAAAGATCCCATAAGAGCAGAAAACTCTTTCTGCTTGGGGGCTCTCAGATCCAACGTCTTCTCCTGTATGTATTAACACTAGTAATATTTCCTCATCCATTCAGAATGAACGTCAGGCTGTTCAAATTCACTCCATGATGTGATTCTGGTTTTTTTTGGTACAGGCTGTTTATTTGAGAAACCTTCTCTTATATCCAAGATTGAGCGGGAGGAAGATCCATGTGTCAGGGACCAGCAGCACCCTAGAGACAGAAGAAGACTGAAAAGCTCCTGGAGAGGTGAGTGACAGTGCAGGGACAGGAGGGGACTCCTGGGCAGTCTGGGGTCTCTGCTCTATCTGTATAGGGAGGGGGGAAAGAGGCTGCATTCCCATGACATTTGAGAAGCTGTGAGTGAGTTTTGTAGCGGAACTCTAGAAATATATAATGACGTTTCATGTTAAGTAATATACTAACACAGTAATACAGTAAATGACGACAGAAAAAAAACTTGAGGGAGATATTGAACCCCTTGATTTTACGTCCAGTTTTTGTTGAGGGAGCTCGAGCACGGGGTCATCGTCCTTGTGGTCGCTGTGACATTTGTGAGGTGTCTAGTGAGATCTCACAATTTGAATATCATGGGGTACAGTATAAGTTTAAGTATCAGACCTCCTGTGACTCCACGTTCGTTGTTTATGGGGTCATGTGCCCTTGTGGTCTGTTGTATGTGGGCAGCACATGTAGGACGTTTCGGAAGCGGATTATTGAACATCGAAGTCGGCTTAAGTGCATTGTCTGTGAGGCGCCTTTGGTTCCGCACTGTCTTGAATTTAAACATCAGTTTGTGCAGCTGCGATGCTTTTGTCTGGACCGAGTCTTGGCTGGGAGGGACGGTAAGAGCAGGGAACAGTCCCTTTTGATATGCGAGCAGAAGTGGATCTTTAAGCTGCACACTGTAGCTCCGGAGGGTTTAAATCTTCGCATAGATTGGGCGGTATGCCTTTAAGAAAAGGGGTGGAGTTTCTCTTTGGGGGATACCTGTTGACGTCAGTGGGAAGGTATTTATCTGAGCGCTGTGTTTTTGGTGGTTTGAGCATGCACGGCGTTTTTTGAGAAGCAATGTTGAAGTGCTAGTTTTGCTGCTGTCTTAATGTGAGTTACATCTTCGTTGTTGTATCTGTTGGGTGGGAGTGGGCGTGTTTTTTGTTTCGGCATTTTAGTAAATGTTAGTTTGGTTTTGAATGTTTGCTTCTTGTCTTTCACAGTATTTTCCCCTGATGCAGCGAGATTACTCACGAAACGTACAAGAGCTCTATAGTGACGTCAGGGCAGCGGCTCGTCATCAACTCCCGCTATCATTTCACTTTAAAGCTAAGTTTTCTTGGGGGTTGATGCGGTTGCTTGTTTATTCTTTTTGTTGAAGAATTTTCGTAAATGTGGAGGGTGGTGGCAGCAGGTCCTTGATGTTATCGGGCTCAAGTTTAAGTGGCAGGATCTGGACTCACGTCTCGATTATATTTGCCATTGCCCATGGAAGCTGAGACCTTGCTGACCACGGTTTTGTTTTCACTGTTCCACTATTGCTGTTAATATATGTTTGGATACAATCATTTTGGTTTTTGAAATCAGGAAACAAGTTTTGTTTTATTGGAGTGAGTTTTGTGACACATTGACAGAAAAAAAACAGCATCGTCCATAATGCTCTGCCCAGTAATGTTATACCCACTGCTCCATGGAGGTTGCCCTTCTATGCCTTTGTTTAGGGTTGTTCCCTGCTGGTCTGTGCAGGTTATTCTACTCAATGCCCTTGTTTAGAGTTGTACCCACCAATCTGTGCAGGTTATTTTTATTTATTTATTTAAACATTTCTGTGCCACGTTTTCCAAAGGATCAAGCACGGTTTACATTTAACAACAGTGTGAATAGTACAACATGAACAGGTACATATTCGGTTACATGGAACTATGTAGACTATATACAATAGAACAGAATACATTTATTTAGCTGTATTTATATCCTGCTTTTCACCGGGTCAAAGCGGTCAATTGGGAGATACATTTAACACAAGGGGATATGACACACATATGCTAATACTTACAGGGAACATGGGCAATGGAGGGTTAAGTGGCTTGCCAAGACCACAAGGAGTACCTATAGGACTAGAAATCCCAGTCCCTCCGGCCTGAGATTGCTGTCCCTAGGTGGGACTTGAACCCCCGGCCCTCCAGCCCGAAGTACCTTGTCCTAACCACTAGGCCACTCCTCCCACTGGAAACATGATACAATGTTAAACTATACGAGGGGGTACCCCAAAAAAACAGGAATAACATTGCCATGGGCGGAGCTTGTGTAGTACGCACTTCTGCCGCTAGGCGTGTATAGTGCAACTCATTGTCAGTTCAGTGCCGCCTGTGTTGTCGACCTGGCTTGTTCTGTTCATCTGCAGTGATTGTTTTTGCTTGTGCTGTTTTGTTCTTGTTTCTTTTTTTATGACGACAAGTTTAAGTGAACAACGTGCAGCTGTGAAATTTTGTTTTCTACTCGGTAAAAATGCTGCTGAAACTGTTTTAATGTTGAAAACAGCTTATCAAGATGATGCTATGGGAAAAAGTCAAGTGTACCAGTGGTTTGCTTGGTTTAAACATGGCGACATGTCGATTGATGACAAACCTCGTTCTGGGCGTCCATCAACTGCCCGAATCAACGAAAATATTGAAAAAATTAGAGAGCTTGTGCTCACAGACCATCGACAGACAATTGATCAACTGTCAGAGATTAGTGGGTTATCTTGGAGCTCGGTTCAGCGAATTTTAACGGAAGATTTGGGAATGAAAAGGGTTGCTGCCAAGTTTGTTCCTCGGGTTCTGACTGACAATCAAAAGGAACATCGAGTTGAAACATGTCGTGTTTTGAAACAACAGCTTGAAACTGATCCAGATTTTCTGTCAAAGGTCATTACAGGTGATAGGTCATGGTGCTATGGTTACGACCCAGAAACAAAGCAACAGTCAAGCCAATGGAAGACGTCATCGTCACCCCGTCCAAAAAAATGTCGTCAAGTCAAATCAAACATCAAAACAATGCTGATTTGCTTTTTTGATGCCAAGGAGGTAGTTCATTCAGAGTTTGTTCCCCAGGTCAGACCGTCAATCAAACCTTTTATTTGGAAGTTTTAAGAAGATTGCGCAACAGTGTTCGTCAAAAAAGACCCGATTTGTGGCAGGCAGGAGACTGGTTCTTCCACCACGACAACGCACCTGCACACACAGCCATCTCTGTTAGACAGTTTTTGGCTAAAAATGGCATGGTTCCGCTGCCCCACGCACCTTACTCGCCTGACCTGGCTCCGTGCGACATTTTCTTATTTCCACGCATGAAAAGGGGCATGAAAGGACACCGATTTGACAACATTGAAGAAGTCAAGAAAAAAAAGAGAGAGGAGCTGTCAGCCGTTTCTAAAGATGACTACAAAAAATGTTTCGAACAGTGGAAGCACCGGTGGGACAAATGTATCAGTTGTAATGGAGAGTATTTTGAAGGGGATAAGGTTGTTTTGTAAAGAATTTGAAATAAATAGCTTTTAAAAAATAATTCCTGTTTTTTTTGGGTACCCCCTCGTATACAATGGAAGAGAATATAATGAAGTAAAATCATAGGGATGGGATAGTTGAACTCTCTGAACAGCGAGATCTCAACAAAAACAGTTTATTGTTATGTGTGGAAGTGGAGTTAAAATGCACTAGTGGGTTGTGTCTGGTGTATTGTGATCTGCTTGGGAACCAACGTGAATTGTAAAAAGGTGTGTTTTGAGTTTTTTATGGAACGTGTATAGGTCATTTATTTCTCTGAGGTTGTTTGGGAGATTATTCCAGAGGATGGGTGCGATGTGGGAGAAAGCCTTGTTGCTTGTTAATTTTCTGGATTTCCTGAATTCCATTAGTATAACGAGTTTATTTTTGTTCTTATTCCGTTGATTTTGATTGGGGGTTTCCTTTGAGATTAGTGTGGAATGGAACGAAGGGGCAATGTTATTGATTAGTTTGAAGGTTGATACATGAATTTTGTAGATTATATGGCTTTGTTTGGGTAGCCAATGGAGGGTGGACAGTATGGGAGTGATGTGTTCCAGTGTATTGATATTCATGGTTATTCTAGCTACCACATTTTGGGCTAGTTGTAGTCTTCTTAGGTTCTGTTTTGCAATGCCCTGTAGAGTAATATTGGCAAAGTCAAAATGAGGTGTAATAATTGCCTGAATAACAGATTTAAAGTAATGGTAGTGGAGCAATGGACGGAGATGTTTTACAAGTTTAAGCTTGTAAAAAATCGTTTTAGTTGTGTGCTTTATATGAGATGCCATACTGAGGGTATGGTCAATAATGACTCTTATCTATTTCACCTCATTTTTGACTGCAATGTTGATATCCTGGAGCCTAATCAATGATAGAGGGGTGAAGTTCTGGTTTCTGGTGACATACATTGCTTCTGTTTTAGAAAAATTAATATAAAGATTGTGGTTCTTGAGCCATTGTAATATTTCAGAGAAGCAATCAGAGAGTGATCGGGTTGACGGATTTGAAATGTTAAAAGGAAGGTATAACATTATATCATCCGCGTAAATGTGTTAGTTGACGCGGAAATGTTTGAAGATGGAACAGAAGGGCTGAAGATTAATATTAAAAAGGAGGGCTGAGAGGGCAGAGCCCTGGGGGAGACCTTGTTCTTGTTTGTGTTCTGTCAGATAGATAAGAGGAAAACCATTTTAAGACTGTTTCATTGATCCCTCTTATCTGGTGGAGTCTGGTTAGCATTAATTGGTGATTTACACTGTCAACAGCTGTGGAAATGTCCAGAAATATGAGGAGAAAGGCTTGCTTAGAATCATCAATTCCATGTGTAAGTGTGTCAATGAGCACTGTGAGTAGCGTTTCAACTCCATGATAGGGGCGGAAACCATATTGTTGTTCGTCCAGTGGGGTAGAGGAGTCAAAGTGGTCCTGGAGATGGATTTGGAATATTTTTTCTATTAGTTTTGCCATGAATGGGAGGCTTGATATGAGTCTGTAGGAAGTGGGGGAGTTTTTGTCAGAGGCATTGTTTTTCACACTGAACACACTACTAAGACACTTATCCACTCTTTACTCACCTCCTGTCTAGACTATTGTAACCTACTCCTTGCTGGTCTCCTGCTGAATCGTCTCTCTCCCCTTCAATCTGTTCAACACTCTGCTGCGTGGCTTATTTTCCACCAGCCTCATCATGCTCATATAACCCCTCTTCTCAAGACACTTCATTGGCTCCCTGTCCGTTTCTGCATCCATTTCAAATTTGTCCTGCAAATCAATATGCAAAGTAGAAATTAGTTAGAAAGTGTTCTCAAATCGAATTCTATGAATCATCTATAGAACCCACATGTTAAGCAATAACCAAAAGAAAACTCAATATAATACTGACTTCATCAGTGCATAAAGCAAGCTCAGAAAATTGATGACATTTAATATTTTAATGTATGTTCAGTATGGGTCCAATTGTGACACACTAATAGTGGGGCTATATGTCCCAGTGAAATGTCCAGCCCTACTAAACTCTGTGACCATATGCTGGTTCAAGTGCTCCCCGCACATGGAGAGGACTGGACAGGGATGGGATGGGGTGGAGGGTGGGCAGAGACACCCGGAAGTACAGGGTTGATTCAGGTCATGGTCCAGTGCATCTGGTGGGCGGATGATGACCGTGCTTCTATTCCAGCTTGGAGATGGAATAAGGCACGGCGATGGTGGCGATAGGGCCCAGCAGCCCCACAGCAGCACAGGAGCTGCAGCAGGCGATTTCCCTCTGCCCGATCCCGGCCCTGGCAGGCCCCACCATGGGTCAGGCTGCGGGGAAAGGCAGGTTTGCGGGCTGGCAGGCTGTTGGCACTGCTGGGCATCCCAGTGCCATGGCGAGGGCACACCAACAGGAGTATAGGGCAGGCTGGATGGGGTATCTGTAGGATGTCCTGCACCATGGAATAAGAGCAACGCCGGGCCATCTGGGTGCTCGATTCTGTAGCCGTGGGAACATCTAGCTCCCACAGTTGCAAGATCGGGTACTAATTTGGTCCGTCTATTACTTGGCCGCCCAGACGGTCCGCATGTGCCCATCACAGAATTGGGTGCCACGCCTTTTATATATTTTTACATTTTGTGTTTTTAAGATATAATTTCTGAGGAAGGCACATTCCAAAACATGGTCATGTTATCCTCTCAGTGATTTGAAATGTCCTATCTATCTCTTCACATGAAAAGTGTGGGAACCTCTGAGCAACTCCATAGAATTTCTTAATATCAAATACTATGTGGTCATTGTGTGAACCCAGCAAATACTGTTCTCATCATTATTAGCTTTCCATATTCACTAATACACAGTTAATATCTCTTGTTTATATCCAGCAGTTACTGAGACCATCCTGGAAGAGAAGAAAAAGGAAAATAAAAAAGAACATCTTGTAGAAAGGGCTAAAATCCTAAGAAATTCAAGAAATGTCCCTGCAAATATTTTCTGTGGGACTGAGAGGAACAATACAAGGAATTGTCAGCAGGAATCAGAGAAGGAGCAGAGAGACTCTGCAGGAAACTCACCGGATGGAGTCACTGAGTGTGAGAGAAGTGACAGGAAGCTCACAGACATCCCTGAGCCCCAGAGACACCTGAGAGCAGAGAGATCCTTCCAAAATAGTAACAGTGACCAAATGACTTTCACTCCTCACCAAGGAGAGAGGAAAGGGAAGAAATCCTTTCTGTGTGACGCCTGTGGAAAAAGCTTTAATAGGATATATCAGTTATTATTGCACCAAAAAACCCACACTAGAGAGAGACGCTTTTCATGCTGTCAGTATGACAAATGTTTCAAATAGAAGGTAAATCTGAAATTATATGAGAGAATTCATGCTGAAGTTAAACCATTTCCATGTATTGAATTTAACAAAAGGTTCTGTCATAAGGAATCACTAATTACACACCAAAAGACTGGAAAAAGTAGTGAATATGTGAAATCTAGCAACATCAAGCAGTTCACAAAACGGAACCAGAAAATAAACATAGAAGAGATAAATCTGTCATCTTCAGCATTTACGGGTCTATCAGACATGAAAATTCATCAAGGGAGACACACTGGAGAGAAACCTTTCACTTGTTCTGAGCGTGATAGCAGCTTCATTTATTTGTCACAACTGAAAACCCACCAACTGATCCACAGCAGAAAGAAACCCTTTACATATGCTGAGTGTTGTAAAACCTTCAAGAGCATGTCATATTTGAAAATCAATCAAATGATTCACTGCGGAAAAAAACCCTTTACACCTTCTGAGTGTGGTAAAAACTTCTATAGATTGTCAAAACTGAAAACCCACCAAATAATCCACAGCAGAAAGAAAACCTTTATATGTACTGAGTGTAATAAAAGTTTCTATCAATTATTGATTCTAAAATGGCATCAAATGATCCACAGCAGAAACATTTTGAAACTGCAAATCCACCAAAAGATCCAAAGCAGGAAAAAACATTTTATATGTACTGAGTGTAATAAAAGTTTCACTCGCTCATCAAATCTGAAAAGTCATCAAATGATGCACAGCGGAGAGAAACCTTTTTCCTGCACTGAGTGTAATAAAAGTTTCAAAAGGTCATCACATCTGAAAAGTCATCAAATGATACACAGCGGAAAGAAACCTTTTACTTGCACTAAGTGTAATAAACCTTTCTGTCAGTCATCCGATCTAAAAAAGCATCAAATGATGCACAGCGGAGAGAAACCTTTTACATGCACTGAGTGTAATAAAAGTTTCAATCGGTCATCATATCTGAAAAGTCATCAAATAATACACAGCGGAAAGAAACCTTTTACATGCAGTGAGTGTAATAAAAGTTTCAATTGGTTATCAAATCTGAAAAAGCATGCAATAATACACAGCGGAAAGAAACCTTTTACATGCAGTGAGTGTAATAAAAGTTTCAGTTGGTTATCAAATCTGAAAAAGCATGCAATAATACACAGCGGACATAAACCTTTTACATGCACTGAGTGTAATAAAAGTTTCAATTGTTCATCTGGTCTGAAAAAGCATGCAATGATGCACAGTGGAGAGAAACCTTTTACATGCGCTGAGTGTAATAAAGGTTTCTATCAGTCATCATATCTGAAAAGGCATCAAATGATACACAGCGGACATAAACCTTTTACATGCACTGAGTGTAATAAAAGTTTCAATTCTTCATCTGGTCTGAAAAAGCATCAAATAATTCACAGTGGAAAGAAACCTTTTACATGTACTGAGTGTAATAAAAGTTTTAATCGGTCATCGACTCTGAAAAGTCATCAAATAATACACAGCAGAAAGAAAGCAGAAAGGCCCTCTTTGCCACAATGCATCTCTTTGCCACAATGCAAGAACTACGCTGAGCATTAGCAGTAAATCAAGAACCTGAGATCGTACTCCACATAACCTGACTTAGAAGTGAGTTTCATGACTGTCATCGTGTGCACTAAACTCACCCATTTGGAGAAAGAAACCTTTTAGATGCACTGAGTGTAATAATAGTTTCTAACAGTCATCACATCTAAAAAGGCATCAAATTATACCTAGAGGAAAGACATGAATCACCATGAATTCAATTACAAAAATCAGTGTTTGCCAAGACTGTATATCCCTAGAGCTGAAGGAGGCTAGGCTTCATGGAGATTGATTACACATACTGAGCTACTATCATAGGCAGACTGTATATCCCTAGAGCTGAAGGAGGCTAGGCCTCATGGAGATTGATTACACATACTGAGCTACTATCATAGGCAGACTGTATATCCCTAGAGCTGAAGGAGGCTAGGCCTCATGGAGATTGATTACACATACTGAGCTACTATCATAGGCCTTCCAACCTACCTAACTGCATCATCAGATGCAAATGCACAAAAAGTGCTGAAATATGAAAGTAAACATCCAGAATCTGTCTCCATCATCAAACTTGGGCATGTGTTCCGATGACTGGAAGGAATGATCAACAATCCACAAGCATACACAGGGAAAGAAGTAACAGAATTTGCAACACAATAGGAAAAAACTCTACAAAGAACTAGATCAACAAACAAGGAAAAACAAGTGGCAAAGCACAAATACAATGGGAAATACTGAATGTTACTCCAGGAACTCTTTGTCGATCAAGAAAGGACACATGAATGGTTATGGAGAGGTGAACTGAAACTGAAGGATGAGAGGTTGATAGTTGCAGCCAAGGATAGCGGATTATGGACAAGATAGTTTACAGTGAGCATTGAAAAAAATGGCAAAACAGACATATGTCACTTCTGTGGGAAAGAGCTGGAAACAGTGACTCACCTCATAGCTGGCTGTGAAGTTCTAATGGCTGAAAATTTCTATACAGAAAGACACAATAAAGTAGCATGTCTCTTCCTTTTGAAACTTCATAAACACTATTTATTTATTTTATTTTATTTTATCTATTTTGACAGTTTTGTATACCACCTTATCCTTCAATCAAAGTGGTCACAACACAATTGGGGGAGGGGATATGAGACATACACTAGTACTTACAGGGAACTATAACATCACTGTGCCTGAAAGGGTCATAATGCCAGTGCCTAAGAGAATCACAGAGAATGAGGAGATTATGATCATCTGGGATACTCCCATTCTGACTGATAAAAAGCTGGATATAGTGGTAAAGGAAAAAAAACACCAGAACTGCACTGATTATAGAGGTGTCAGTTCCAAGAGACTACTCTGTGAATTGCATTGAGAGGGAGAAGATCCTGAAATACCAGGAAATGCACTCAAAGATCACGAAAATGTGGCAGAAAGATACAGAGTTATTTCCCATCGTATTGAGTGCCACAGGCCTAATTAAGAGGAACTTCCAAGCACAGTTTGATAAACTACCCATACACATAACATCTTATGAACTCCAGAGGGAGGCTCTCTTTGGTATGATGCAAGTATTACACGGAGCATTAGCAGTAAATTTGAGAAACTGAGATCATACTCCACATACCCTGGCTTAGAAGTGAGATTCATGACTGTCATGCTATGCACAAAACTCAACCATTTGGAGAAGTTGCCCTCGGAATAAAACAGAAAAGTAAGCTATCAAAATAGACTAGACAGAACCTAAAACAGTTCTACAGTGAACGGCAAAAGAGCATAAATAATATAAAAACAACATCAATCAAAGCTGAAGCAAAAACCTATGAGGACCTATACAGCAGAGTCAAGAAGTAGAGTGGTTACCATGCATACAGGAACATTCAGAAAATCAAACATCAAAATTATGGAATGGCCTGTGTAACAACAAAAGATCTGGGAAGCAGGTTAAACCCCAAACTGGAAGAGCTCTGGCACAGATTGAGTGACCAACCTTTGGCTCAAGCAGTTAACATCACTCCAACAAGATATGGCATACTGTAAAAACCAACTGATCAAGCAGCCAAACTTAACACCACAATGGTAACAATAGGAAGAGCATTTCTCCTTCCAAAGGTGGGCCTATGTAAGATTCCCCAAAATTACAGACCACTAACTTGTTTACCTACAATCTATAAGCTGTTCACTACAATAGATGTAGGCAGGGCAATAAGAGGGAGTATATGGAATCAAGGACCAATTAATGTTGAATAAGGCCATCACGGCCCATGCTAAAAAAAAGCAGGAATCTCAGTATAGCATGGATTGATTATAAGAAAACTTTTGACAATGCCCCACACTCTTGGATAATAAATTGCCTTGAAATGTACAAAATAAATCCTGGTTTGATAGAGTACAGTAAATTCACCATGTGGCAAATCACACTTTTTGAAGTATGAAGATGGTCAGTACTTCATTCCTAACATTAAGATCCAGTGAGGAATATTTCAGGGACATTCTCTGTCACCACTTCTGGTTTGTATAGCATGTAATTCAATGATACTCTCATCAAATCTTTAGGATACGGACTTAGCCTGAATCCTT
Source organism: Ichthyophis bannanicus (assembly GCA_033557465.1). Lineage (NCBI taxonomy): Eukaryota > Metazoa > Chordata > Amphibia > Gymnophiona > Ichthyophiidae > Ichthyophis > Ichthyophis bannanicus. Next base: position 80,406,657 of record CM066031.1, read on the forward strand.
GAGAAGGTAACAACCCAGATGTACTATCCTATTTACTATTTGTAGACTACCTGAAGCCCTGCAGTTTCAGTGAGTCCAATTAGCAGAGCAACATTGTGTGATGAAAAGCTTTTCTTTTGGAAAAACTTAGAGAAGCTAGCAAAGTAATCAGAAAAGCAAAGATTCAAAAAGAGGAGGAAATAGCCAGTGCAATAAAATGGGGGGGGGGAGGGGGGGAGGATAAGACATTTTTCAGGTATGTTAGTGAGAAGATGAAGGGCAAAAGTGGTATTGTCGGACTCTATGGTGAAGGGGAGGAATATGTAGAAGCTGATTTGGATAAAGTGAAATTGCTTAACAAATACAGATGAAGAACTAGGAGCAGGACCTCAGAAAACACCCACAAACAGGAACAAAAGCAAGGGGCATCTTGAACAATTTTCAGAAGACTGTGTTCTTGATAAACTAGCTAAATTTAAAGTAGACAAAGTGATGGGACCTGATGGGATACACCCTAGAATACCGAGGGAACTTGGGGACAGTCTAGCAGCTCAACTGACTGACCTTTTCAATGCCTCCTTGGAGTCAGGAGTGGTACCAAAGTATTGGAGAGAGGCACATGTTGTCCCTTTACACAAAAGTGGAAGTAAGGATGTGGTTGAAAACTACAGGCTGGTTAGTTTAACTTTGGTGGTGAGTAAATTATTGGAAATGCTGCTGAAAGAGAAAATAGTGAGGTTTCTGGAGTCCAGCGGATTACAGGATCAGTGGCAGCAAGGATTCACCAGAAGTAGGTCTTGTCAGACAAATCTGATTGATTTCTTTGACTGGGTGACCAGGGAGTTGGACCAAGGAAGAGCCCTAGATGTGGTGTATTTAGATTTCAGTAAAGCCTTTGACACCGTTCCTCAGAGGCGACTTATAAACAAACTGAGCAACCTAGGGATGGACCCTAAAGTTACTGCTTGGGTTAGAAATTGGTTGAGTGGGAGGCGACAAAGGGTACAGATAAATGGAGCTCACTCTGAGGAGAAGGAGGTTACCAGTGGTGTGCTCCAGGGATCTGTCTTTGGTCCAATTCTTTTTAACATCTCTGTTAGTGATATAGCAGAAGGGCTGTTGGGTAAGATTTGCCTCTTTGCGGATGATGCCAAAATCTGCAATAGAGTAGACACCCAGGAATGTATAGATAACATGAGGCGGGATCTAGTTAAGCTTGAAGAATGGTCTAGAATTTGGCAGCTGAGATTTAATGTTAAAAATGCAAGGTCATACATTTGTGCTGCAGCAATCCAAGAGAGCAATATAGTATAGGCAGAAGTGGGCAATTCCAGCCTTCGTGCACCACAAGCCAGCCTGGTTTCATGATGTCCCTAATGAATATTCATGGACCTATTTCCATACAATAGAAGGCAATGGATGCAGATAAATCTCATGAATTTTCCTTAGGGACATCATGAAAACCAGGCTGGATTGTGGTGCACGAGGGCCGGAATTGCCCACCCCTGGTATAGGGGGTGAATTACTTTTGTCCACTAAAGAAGAGCAGGACCTAGGAGTGATTGTGTCTGATGATCTTAAAGTAGCTAAACAAGTAGAAAAGGTGATGGTAAAAGCTAAAAGGATGCTTGGGTGCCTAGGGAGAGGAATGGCCAGCAGAATAAAGGAGGTGATAGTGTCTCTGTATAAGGTTTTGGTGCAACCTCATTTGGAGTATTGTGTGCAATTCTGGAGACCGCTCCTTCAAAAGGATATAAACAGGCTGGAGTCCGTACAGAGGGTGGCTACTAAAATGGTTTGTGGTCTTCATTATACAGCATATGAGGACAGGGATCCTAATATGTACACCTTAGAGGAAAGGCGGGATAGAGGTGATATTTATTTATTTATTTAACGTTTCTTATATACCGCGCTATTTGTCATCAATGCGGTTTACATTAAAACATTATAACACTTGGTCAGATACATTTGGCCGTCGTTTACATAGAACAGAGATTTAACATAGAGGTAAACTTGGGGAAACTATATACATTCCAGGTCTATATACATAAACTTGGGGAAACTATATACAATTAAATACATTACATGTTCGAGATGAATACACAGTATAGTTTATCATCATATAGCGGTTGTTTGATGTAGTGAGGGTGTGGGAGAAATACGGGGAGGGATATCGGGATGGGTATAGTGCTAGAGAAAAAGGTGGTGTTTTAGGGCTTTTCTAAACTGACTTAAGGTCCCTAATTGCTCTAATGCAAGGGGGGAGTTTTTGTTCCAGCACGCAGGGGCGTAGTTTGAGAATGCCCTGTTAATGGTGATCTGGTTGAGTTTTGTGGATTCAATTGGTATTAGTAGCATGTCAGCGGCCAGTGATCTCCTGGACCTGTTGTTTGGAGAGTGTGTGATGAGGTCAGAGATGGAAGTTGGAGATATCTTGTTGAAGGCCTTGTAGGTAATGAGGAGGGTTTTGTATAGGATTCTACAGCTTATGGGAAGCCAGTGGAGTTCCTTTAGAATGGGGGAGATGTGTTCGGTTCTTGCGGCTCCATAGAGCACACGGGCTGCTGCATTCATGGCTAGCTGCAGAGGGTTGAGGGTGCTCTTTGGGAGACCATTTAGAACTATGTTGGCATAATCGAAGTGCGGTGTGATTAGTGCTTGGAAGATGGTGCGGAAATTGCCAGGTTCCATCATGGGTCTAAGATGCCGTAGGGTTTTGATCTTGAAGTAGATGGTTTTGACCGTTCGTTTGATATGTTCCTTGAGGTCCAGTTGTTCATCGAGTATTACCCCAAGATATCATATATTGGGTTTGATTTGGGAGCTCCGCGTCTCTGACTTTGAGCGTTGGTGGGGGAGAGTAACATTTATTCCTTGTGATTATTAGGACTTCGGGTTTTTTTAAGTTTATCCGGAGGTTCTGAGTGAGTAGCCAGTCCGTTATTGCGTTGAAGCAGTTGACTAGCACTGTGTAGTCAGGACAACTGATGGTTATGGGTGTAAATAGTAGTACATCATCGGCGTACATAAGGCAAGATATGCCAAATGAACGGGCAATGTCGCAAATTGGCTGTATATAGATGTTGAAGAGCAGCACAGAGAGGGAGGAGCCTTGGGGTACGCCTTGTGTCTGGCGGAAAGGTTCGAAAGTGGAATTTCCAATACGGACTTGTTGCCATCTGTTTTCGAGGTAGGATTTGCACCAGTTCCAGGCTTGGTCACAAATTCCCTTCTCATGTAGATGCGTAAGAAGCTGTAGATGGTCTACGGAGTCAAACGCTGCTGCTATATCGAGGAATATTAGCGCAAAGCCCTTCTTTATACTGTCTATTCCATTGATCAATGAACTGGTTAATGTTGTTAGCAGAGTTTCAATACCGTGGGCTTCTCTGAATCCATGTTGAGCGGGATCTAATGGTGAGGATGAGTCAACATTTAACTCTTTGTAAATTTTATATGTATATATCTTGTAAATAGTTTCCCCTGTTATTCTCCCGTTATGACTGTACCCTTGTTCTATGTAAGCACATTGTGTTATGTAAAAAACATTGTTGCATTGTTCAGTTGTAATGTAAACCGCACTGATCTTAATAGCGCGGTATATAAGAAAAGCAAATAAATAAAATAAATAAATAAATAAATAAACATGCTGCTGGATCTGTCTCAGGGTTAATTTCTCGAGAATTTTAGCTAGTAATGGGATACTAGAGATTGATCTGTACGAGCCTTCCTTCTTTGGATCAAGTTGATTGTTTTTTAGTAGTGGGCGAATGGATGTGTGCTTGAGTGCATCTGAGAAGACTCCCTTTTCAAAGGACAACTTGGTAATGTGGGCTATGAAAGGACTGAGCTCCGTGCACATCGTCTTGATCCAGTGTGCTGGGCAGGGATCAGTTGGTGCAGTCATGGCGTTGATTGAGGCAATTACTTCTTCAATGGTCTTCGATGATGGAGGTGAAAGTTTGGTGATTGTAGGCTGAATATGAGTAGTTTTGGAGTTTGAGGTATGGTTGAGAAGTGGTGGTGGTGTAGTTGTAGTTATCTTTATTACCTTGGATTGGATGTAGTTTGCATATGCCTGAGGATGAATACCTTCTTGTTGAGGTGGGGAGGGTTTGTTGGTAAGGGATTTCACAAGGTGGAAAAGGTCTCTTGGTTTATTTAGTGAGCGGTTGAGGATTTCTGCATGGAATTGTTTCCTTTTGGTCCAGGTTGATTCGCGGTGGATCTTCAGGTATTGTAAATAGATGGATTGGTCTGAGGTATTATGAGTGGCTCTCCATTTTCTTTCGAGTTTTCTAAGCTTAAGTAGGGAGGCTCTTAGTTCCGAGGAAAACCATGGGGCGGTCTGCTTCTTAGTGGCTCTTGTGTCAGGTGTGGCTTTTCTGTTGTTGGCAGGCTGTTGAGCGTATTGAGATAGGGTTCGGTTCCAGTTGAACAGCATTTCATTAAGGTTGTTTGTTGGTTGAGCAAGTTTTGGGAGAATATCGCTAATGACTATTTCCCTGTCAAGTTGTTTGAAGTGTGCAACTCTTGATGTAGCCATTGTATTTAAGTGGTGGCATGTAGTTTGTTGCGTTGGTATCTGGAATATTATTAGACTGTGATCTGACCAGGGGACTGGTGAGATGGTAAGGTCAAATTGATTTAACGTACTCATAACTGTATGGTGGATGAAAATTAGGTCAAGGAGGTTCCCTCCTTGATGGGTGGGATCTGATATAACTTGCTTGTAGTTGAGGTTAGACATTGCTTCTAGGAAGGTTTTGGTTAGGGCGAGTTGCGTAGAAGCAAGATTGAGGTCGCCCAGCAACCAGTTAGGTTTGGAGGGGTCTTCTGGATTACATGCTAAGTCAATGATGTCCGAGAGCTCATCTGGTCCAGTACTTGGTGCTCTGTAAATGAGGTTAATAGTATTGAATTTACTGGTGATAGTTAGTGTGTTTAGGTGCTGTGTGCTCTTGGTAAGGCTAGTTCGGTATTGTAACACTGACTTTGCAAGAATCAGTACGCCTCCACCTCTTTTGTTTTCCCTATTACAGGTGTAGATCGAAATGTTAGGAGGTGTAAGGTGGTTCAGTATGACGTTGTCAGATTCAGAGATCCATGTTTCTGTGACCATTAGTATGTCTAGATTGTGGGTAGTGATTAGGTCAGTGATTACAGGCCATTTATTACAGACCGAGCGCACATTGATAAGGGCGCACCTAAGTTCTTGCTGATGTTTTGAATCTATATGTTTTGTGGGGTTTGAGGTCTCTATAGATACATAAAGTAGGTGTGACTGTCTTCGGTGGTAGGGGTTTGGCTGTCGGTGGTATTGGTTGTTATATTGTTTACCGTTTGTGCTCTTTAGTAGTTGTATAGGGTTGCAGCCCTCTGCAGATACAACCGAATCGTAGAGAGTGCTGGCTAGAGTATAGATTAGGGCGAGAGTAAATAATGGGTATGCCATTGTGCTTTCGATGTAGGGTTTCACTATGTTAATGGGTGTTGCCTTGTGATGTTGTATGTGTTTTCTGGTGATGTTTGTTGTCGTTGTCTCGTGGTATTAGGAGTGTTTAGTAATTCAGTGTAGTATGGTGTGGTAGTAGGGGTGTTTAGCAATTCAGTATAGCAAATTAGTATAGCAATTCAATGTAGCAGTTCAGTATAGCAAATCAGTATAGCAATTCAATGTAGCAATTCGGTATGGAAGTTCAATGTAGCAATTCAGTATAGCAATTCAGTATAGCAATTCGGTTACTTAGTTGCAGTTACTTACATAGGTACTAGAATGCATAGGGTTAGTGTGAAAATTCAGTTACTTGGTTGTATCTACTTATACAGGTACATTGTAGCCAACTTAATGCATACTTAGTGATAAAGCTCAGTTACTTAGTGGCAGGTACTTATAACAGTTACTTGTACAGGTGATTAATTAGATACTTTGTGTTAGATACTTTGTATGGTAGTCAGGTAGGTGAATGAGTCAGATAAAGTTCTCTATGAAGATTTGTAGTATAAAGCAATTCTTGTTGTTAGCGATAGAGAAAACTTACACTGTCCCATTGGATGGCTCATGTGGCTATCGGCTGCAGTGGGGTCGGTGTTGCTCAATCCCACCAGGGAGAGCCTGGGCGTCTGCGGTGGTATTAAGGGGTGGACAGGCTGTTCAGTCATTGTACTAGACAAAAAACTGTATCAGGTCTACCAAAAAAGTGAACTACAATCACACTAACATATATCTAAATTCACTCCTATCAATGTTTAGTTTCAACACATTGTTTTAATTGCCAGCGGTCTCAGATAAACGGTAACTTATGACACTTATTATGGGTACTCAGACTCAGGGAGTCTGCAACAGACGTCTCCCATCTGCCACGGCGATTCTTGGCAGCATATTTCAACACCGGCTGCCTTGGGAGAGTGAGAATCAGCTGAGAGTGAGCCCGGAGCTGTGTGCCTGTGTAATTCCACCTGATTGGCTGCAACAGACGTCTCCCATCTGCCCCGGCGATTCTCGGCAGCATATTTCAACACCGGCTGCCTTGGGAGAGTGAGAATCAGCTGAGAGTGAGCCCGGAGCTGTGTGCCTGTGTAATTCCACCTGATTGGCTGCAACAGACGTCTCCCATCTGCCCCGGCGATTCTCGGCAGCATATTTTAACACCGGCTGCCTTGGGAGAGTGAGAATCAGCTGAGAGTGAGCCCGGAGCTGTGTGCCTGTGTAATTTATTTATTTATTTATTTATTTATTATTTATTTAAAGTTTCTTTTATACCGCGCTATTCGACATCAGCGCGGTTTATAGTGAACAGAAATTACACTTCACAACATTGATCAGTGCTTACAATGAACAGGGCAATACATTAAACAGGTTTACATTAAACAGGTTTCTTAAACAGCGAACATAATAAACTATGTACAAAAGGCAACTATATACAAGGCCGCTAAGTGCAGCTATATGATTCCTGATGAGAGCGGAAGCAAGGTGAGATTGCCGCTCTTCGTGTTAAGACTATAGAGCGCATGGGTTTAACGTGTTGACCTGGGATGTAGAGGTGGGTTGGTGTGAGACGGTGTCGGAAACATTGTAGTGAAGCAAGAACAGGTGGTGCTTCAGTGCCTTCCTGAACTGAGAAAGGTCACTGATGGTTCTGATGTCTGTTGGTAGGGCATTCCAACATAATGGTGCGAAGTAAGAGAAGGCTCTGGATCTAGTGGCTTGAGAGCACTTCGTGATTGCCTTAGGTAATACAAGGGAGTTAGAGGCAGTTGATCTCCTTGCACGATTAGGGGGTGTAATTGATATCAGGTCGGTGATGGAAGATGCGGAGTTGTTATTAATCGCTTTGTGAGTCAAGGTTAGTATCTTGAAAGAGATCCTGGATTGCATCGGAAGCCAATGTAGCTGTTTCAGTATTGGAGTGATGTGGGTTCTCTTGGAGGCTCCATAAAGGATTCTTGCAGCCGAGTTCATGGCCAATTGTAAGGGGTTAATCGTGCTCTTTGGTAGGCCATGGAGGATAGCATTGGCGTAGTCCAAGTGGGGCATTATTAAGGCTTGAAAGACTGAACGAAAGTCATCAGGTTCAAGCAACTGACGCAAATGACGGAGGGTCCGGATTTATGATAGATAGATTTCGTTACGTTGCTGATGTGAGCCTTCATGTTGAGCTGTTGATCGAGAGTAACCCCTAGGTATCTAACTGTGGTCTTGCAGATGAGCTCAGCGTCACGCACCTTGATGGACTTTGGTGGAGTGAATGCAGGGTTTCTGTTCACAAAGAGGACTTCAGTCTTTTTAAAATTTATCTTAAGCATTTGTGATTTTAACCAGTCTGTAACCGCATCGAAGCACTCGATTAGTGGGGAGAGGTCAAGGAGATCTGTTGAGAATGGCATATACATAAGGACATCATCGGCGTAGACCAGGCAGTTGATGTTAAAAGAGTGGATGAGGTCACAGATAGGCTGCATATAAACGTTGAAAAGTAAGGCGGAAAGGGAGGAGCCTTGTGGCACACCTTTGGTTTGCTGGAAGGGGTCAGAGGTTGAAGATCCAGAACGAACATGTTGCCAATGGTCTCTGAGATATGAGGAACACCAGGAGAGGGCGGATCCATGAACTCCCTTCACTCTAAGACGTGACAGGAGAACTTCATGATCAACAGTGTCGAACGCCGCGGCAATGTCCATGAAGATTAAAGCAAAACCTTGTCTGATATTGTTTAGGCCTATAGTTAGAGTATTGAACAGGGAAGTCAGTAGGGTTTCGACACCGTGTGACTCACGAAATCTGTGCTGACATGGGTGCAAGGGTGAATTGGAGTCAAGATGATCTTGTAGTTGACGTTGGGTAATCTTTTCAATGACTTTCGAAAGGAGAGGAATGCTGGAGATGGGTCTATACGATTCCATCAAGGAGGGGTCCAACCTGCTGTTTTTTAAGAGAGGTCTGATGGAGGTCTGTTTCAGAGCGTGGGGGAAAGTCCCTGTAGCGAACGATACATCCATTATTTTAGCTAGAAATGGGCTAAGATCAGCCCGTAGTGCCTTTATCCAGGAAGCTGGACAGGGGTCGGAGGGAGATGTTGTAGGGTTTATTTTTAAGATGGTATCTTGAATGACTCTGTCATTTGGGGTGGAAAAGGATGAGATAGTGTGTTGGGTCTCACCAGAGAACTGGCTAGGTGGGGGTGTAGGGACAGTGTAGGGGGTATTGGCTGAAGGTGGGGGTATAGAGGTTGAATCAAGCTGATTACTTTTGCTTCGTAAGTAGTTGGCGTATTCCTGGGGGTCTAGGTGTGGTGGAGCACCCTGAGAGGGTTCCTTTGATAAGGTTTTCACAATGTGGAAGAGCTCGTGAGGTTTGTTGAGGGAGCGCTGTAGTCTGCCTGCGTAATATTTTTTCATACTGGAGGATACGGATGAGCGATGCCTTGATAATTGTGTTTTGAATGCATCGTGGTTCTCGGTTGTTCTTGAACGTCGCCATCGTCTTTCTAGTTGTCTGAGGAGGAGGAGTGATTTTCTTAACTCTGGAGAGTACCATGGTGCATTCTTTTTCTTATGGGGTGTTTTGATTGAGGTAGGAGAGTGGATCACAGCATCTAGGCAGGAGTTCCAAGAGTCGACCATGTCATCAAGGCTTTTTTCAGGAGAGCAAATTAGGTTCTGGGTCTTCTTTAGGATGTCTTCTTGGTTAAAAGGGTGAAAGCGTCTGAAGTGCTCTGAGGAGAGTGCATCTGCTGGGAGTGTCTTGGAAGATCTAGGGCAAATAGGCATCTGAAACAGGATTAGGAGATGATCGGACCATGGTACTGTAATTGAATTTAGGTAGGACTGGTGCCAATGGGTAAGAGCTGATTGTGGTGCGAAGATAAGGTCCAGTGTGTTACCTTTTATATGAGTGGGTGTGTTGACCAACTGAACAAAGCCTAGTTCGATGAGTGCATCAGTGAAGGCATTAGTATGGCTGTCTTGAATGGTTGGGAGGTTAAGGTCGCCTAGAACCCAGTTTGGGGTGTATGGGTTTGAAGAGTTACAGGCCATATCAATGATTGTGGCTAAGTCGTCAGGTGAGGAGGATGGTGCTCTATACAGTAAGTTGATAGTGACCTGTTTATTTGTGATGGTCACAGAATCAAGGGTCGATGTGCTGTTTGAGGCTGCAAGCTGGAACCTAAGGTCTGATCTGGATAAGATGAGTACCCCACCGCCACGGTGGTCAGTTCTGTGACATGAGTGAGCTATGAAGTTAGGGGGAACAATCTGGTGGAGGAGCACAGAGTCAGAGGCAGACAGCCAGGTCTCAGTGACACATAAGATGTCGAGGTTATGAGCTGAGAGGATATCTATTAGTGCTGGCCATTTCTTCCGCATTGATCGAGCATTTATTAGAGCGCATTTGAGGTTAGAGGGATGGAGAGGCTGTGTGCTCTGATGGGGGTTGTGCTGCTGTAGGGCAACATAGATCACATGTGGACCAGGTGGGCGCCGTGGTGGTTCGGTTTGGTGGTTAGGAGGGCCAAAAGGTCTATTCACTGGTCTGTGAAGGATTGGGATAGTGTTGTGGGGTAAGGTGAAGGCTAAGGTATCATAAGTTAAAGCTATTAACATATAACACAGGGAGAGGGTGAAGGGGTATGGTGTTGAGCAATATGGTAGCATGGTAGAGGTAAAGCCTGAGCTAGCGTAATAGTGTTAGATAATCTGCGTGTACTAGGAGGTGTTTGAAATATATCTAAACCACAAGGCAGAATAAATGCTCATTTAATTGTAATAGCTAGGACAGTACTAGTGTGCTGTCTATTTAGAATATACTATTAAGCAAGGTGTATTACATAGGAGACAGAGTAACTAGCAATAGAATACAATGTTGCAAGGGACTGACTGAATCTAGCAATGTACTCTAGTGAGAGGCCTGCATTGCTATAAGGTATGGAATACAACAGACCTGGTCAGGCGTAATAGGTGGGCTCCGTTCAAATTGAATATAGTGCCCCGCCTAAGTGCCACGCCAAAGGGCCCTCTGGCGAGGCCCTCAGGCGCGGGCCCGACAGGCGCGGGCCCGCCTGTCGGCGGCACAAATTTAAATGGAGCTGCTGCTCCCTCCCACAGCCCGGATTGGGCCGGAGTCAGGCCGATGGTCTGGCGCTTCACCTGGGGCAGCGGTGGAGTCCTGTCCGTTTCCCGCCGTCGGCGGCACAAATTTAAATGGAGCTGCTGCTCCCTCCCACAGCCCGGATTGGGCCGGAGTCAGGCCGATGGTCTGGCGCTTCACCTGGGGCAGCGGTGGAGTCCTGTCCGTTTCCCGCCGTCGGCGGCACAAATTTAAATGGAGCTGCTGCTCCCTCCCACAGCCCGGATTGGGCCGGAGTCAGGCCGATGGTCTGGCGCTTCACCTGGGGCAGCGGTGGAGTCCTGTCCGTTTCCCGCCGTCGGCGGCACAAATTTAAATGGAGCTGCTGCTCCCTCCCACAGCCCGGATTGGGCCGGAGTCAGGCCGATGGTCTGGCGCTTCACCTGGGGCAGCGGTGGAGTCCTGTCCGTTTCCCGCCGTCGGCGGCACAAATTTAAATGGAGCTGCTGCTCCCTCCCACAGCCCGGATTGGGCCGGAGTCAGGCCGATGGTCTGGCGCTTCACCTGGGGCAGCGGTGGAGTCCTGTCCGTTTCCCGCCGTCGGCGGCACGAATTTAAATGGAGCTGCTGCTCCCTCCCACAGCCCGGATTGGGCCGGAGTCAGGCCGATGGTCTGGCGCTTCACCTGGGGCAGCGGTGGAGTCCTGTCCGTTTCCCGCCGTCGGCGGCACAAATTTAAATGGAGCTGCTGCTCCCTCCCACAGCCCGGATTGGGCCGGAGTCAGGCCGATGGTCTGGCGCTTCACCTGGGGCAGCGGTGGAGTCCTGTCCGTTTCCCGCCGTCGGCGGCACGAATTTAAATGGAGCTGCTGCTCCCTCCCACAGCCCGGATTGGGCCGGAGTCAGGCCGATGGTCTGGCGCTTCACCTGGGGCAGCGGTGGAGTCCTGATTGGCTGCAACAGACGTCTCCCATCTGCCCCGGTGATTCTAGGCAGCATATTTCAACACCGGCTGCTTTCGCGGCCGCGATCGCATGCCCGAAGGGGGCGTGACCAAAGGGGGGACGCCCCTTTGGTGCCCCTTCGGTGCCAATTCGGGGCCTTTGGGCCTTCGAATTTGTTTTTTGCCGCAGGTATGCCGCGTGGTCACGCGAAAAGAAAGAGCAAGAAGCTTCAAGGAGGTCAGCCTGCTAAACAAGCTGTTGCAGTTTCATCTACCCCTTCTGCTATTGTTGGACCTATGGATCAGCACGTTGTAATTCTTCCTCAATCTACTTCTGGTGCCCAACATTCTTCGTCGCCTGGCTCCGGCATTACCTTGAGTTCCATCGAAAGGACTCCTCCACCCAACCCAGGTTCTTCTCAAGCGTCTGTGAATTCGTTGTCTTCTACTGGATCATCCTCTTCTTCGGGGGAGGAGGAAGAGTTTCCTGTTTCTCTTTCTGTATCACCAAAGGTACTTTCGTTAGTTCCTATTACTATGGTTGCCAGCATTGAGGCTCCTAATTTTCCTCAAATTGAAAATCCTGAAAATGTTACCTTAGCAGACATTTGGAAACAGGTTACTGCTACTAATGTAATGCTATCTCAATTTGTTAATCAAACTGTAGCTTTTTCTCGGCAGGTTTCCAGTAAATTTCACACAGTAGAGACCTCTGTTAATCAGCTGTTTCAGCGTGCTGATCAGCTTGATTCGCAGGTGGCCTTTCTGCAGTCAGCAAATGTGGCAGCTTCTAAGGAAACAATTTTGTTTCACCAGCAACTAGAAGTTCTGGATAATGCTTCTTGAGCTAAAAATTTGCGGATTTTAAATTTTCCCAAGACTCATTTGTTGACATCTGCTTACTTGTTTAGACAATATTGTAAAGAAGTTTTGATGCTTCCTAATGCCGACACTGTAATGTTCGATCGGATGTTTTATATCTCTGCTTTGGCGACTTCCGGGGAATCAGAGGTGCCGCAGCAAGAGGAGGGAGTTTCTATGAATCTTACTAATTTTTTGGAACATTCTCAGACCCCCATCTCTACTCGCGCCACTTTGCTAGTTTCTTTGGTTCATTTTTCGGATAAATCTTCTATATTGAAGGCTTTTTTTCCTAAAAAAGATTTTCTTTTTTATGGTCAGAAGATATCTGTTTTCCCGGATGTCTCCAAACAGACGCAGTGTCATAGAAGATCTTTTCTTCAGTTAAAACCTCGAGTTTTGGCTATAGGGGGCACCTTTCTTTTACGATTTCCGTGTAAATGCCTAGTGACCATACAAGGTTCTAGCTATGTTTATTTTGATTCTTCTTTATTGGAATCACTTTTGGCTTCCTTACAGGCTTGAGTATTATATTATGATCTTTCTTTTTTCGTTTTCTTAGGAAATAATAGGCTGGGTGTAGTAGCCTTATATATTTTATACTCCGGTACCTCTCTTTCAATTGGTTCTTCTTGATGTGGTTAGCTAAGTGGTATGTTATTGTATATCTTTTTTGGACTGAAGAGTCTTGTTGTATCTAATTACATCATTTATTTTCTTTGTTTTGTATTACATTGGATGTAAAAATTGAAATTTATCAATAAAAAAAAAAAAAAAAGAGAACATAAGATATGCCATACTGGGTCAGACCAAGGTCCATCAAGCCCAGTATTCTGTTTCCAACAGTGGCCAATCTAGGTCATATGTACTGTGACGCTCGCGCCCCTACCAGGCGGTTGCCTAGTAGGGACGGCTGGCCATCTGATATCCCTTCTAGGATTTTTGTGTAGTTGTGTCCGAAAGGAAGAGCCAAGTGGTTATTAAAGCGCACAGGAAATTTTATTCGGTTTCCAGGCTGGTAAGTGGTGAACATAAAATTTCTTCAAGCATAACTTTTTTCCAGACAAAAGAAAATACAGGATACTTCTCCAGAAATCAAAATGTCCAAAACATTGTAACTTGGAATAAACTCATAGCAGTTTCTGTTCCTCACTGCAATTGCTTAACATTATAAAACAAAAGCATTTGTAAAACTCTTCACACAGTGAATGGGTCATCAGCTTCAAGCCTGCTGTTGCCACACACACACAAACAGTTTCAGCTGTTTGGGCCTTCACTGAGCTCCTGCAGTTTCAGGTTCTTAGGAGAGATTCTTAACCCTTTTCCTTCAGGCTTACTTCTCTCTTCCAGCTTCTGAAACTGTCTTTAAATTGCAACAGCCTCTTTTTATATTCCACTGTTTCTAGCTCACATTCTTAGTGTACCTTAGTGCACAGCTCACATTCCATCTCAGAGACCTCAGGCTCAATAACACTTTCCTCAGGGCCTACCTCCATGCTCTCAATTGAGCTACAGCTGGGTGCTTCCTGAAAGTGCTCTGGTTTCTTTTCCTTAAGAGTCTTCACAAGATTAAACAGTCTCTCCCACTGCCTGGCCTTGCCTTCTCCAGGCCGGTCTCTTGGGGGTCTCTCCTGTTTAACCTCCCTCTTGAGATATTTCTTGCTGTGCTGAGCCTTCAGGGGTATGAAAGTCTCCTCTGAGTCAGAGCAAGAACTATCCTGCTGGCAATGCTTGTTCCCTGCGTACCTTTCTTGGCTGCCTTTATAATGGTTCCTCCTTTTGCTGCTCTCCTTGGCTGCAAAGGTTCTCCTCAGCTTGGCCCCAGATCTTTCCTGTCTGTGCCTCCTGGGAACTGGACTCGAACCTGGGCTAGGTCTGGAACTGCAGCTGCCACTTGTGCTTGCTCTTGCACTCCTCCTGGACCTTCTTCTCAAAGCCCCTTCCAAACTCAAACTGGCTCTCTTTCTTGTGTTTGTTTTCTCCCTGTTAACTGCTGAGCAGGGCAACTCCCTTCCTGACTCCTCCCACTTGGACCTCCTACTCCTATGCAAGGTTGTCCTGTGGTCTTGGATTGGTTTACCCTTAGCTCTGCCCCCTAGGTTCCTTTCAGGGCTTCTAGTATGGAGTATGTGATTTTGTGCGCCCATCCCCCGTAAAGAAGAAAAATTCTTATTTTTTTCAGTTTTCTCTAGCTGGGCTGCACCCTCCTTACCACAGTACCTAGCAGTTTCCCCAAGGGACACAGGTTCCACAATGCTTGTATTGGTTCAAGCATTGATATCCTGGGTCCTTTCTTAATAATGGTTTATGGACCTTTCCTCCAGGAACTTGTCCAAACCTTTTTTAAACCCAGCTACATTAACAGTCTTTACTACATCCTCTGGTAACAAATTCCAGAGTTTGATTACACGTTGAGTGAAAAAATATTTTCTTTTATTAGTCTTAAATAGTTTACCCTGTAGCTTCATTGCATGTCCCCTAGTCTTTCTATATTCTGATAAGGTAAACAATCGATCCACGTTTACCCGTTCCACTCCGTTCATTAATTTATAGACTTCTATCATATCTCCCCTCAGCCGTCTCTTTTCCAGGTTAAAGAGCCCTAACCTTTTTAGCCTTTCTTCATAGAGTATCCTTCCATCCCCTTTACCATTTTGGTGGCTCTTCTCTGAACCTTTTCTAAAATCGCTATATCCTTTTTAAGATAAGGCGACCAGAATTGCACACAATATTCAAGGTGTGGTCTCACCATGGAACGATATAGAGGCATTATAATATCTTTTGTTTTATTTTCCATTCCTTTCCTTATCATACCTAGCATTCTATTTGCTCTCTTGGCCGCCGCTGCACACTGGGCCGAGGGTTTTAACATGGTATCCACAATGACGCCTAAATCTTTTTCCTGGGTGGTGGTTCCTAATGTGGAACCTTGGATCGTGTAACCATAGTTTGGTTTGTTCTTCCCTAAACAACACATTTAAAAACCTTAAAAACATTTCTAACACAAAATCCCCTCTGGATACATTTTATGATGCAGCCTACAATGAATCTCTATGTAACCTATAGGAGAGTGAAATATGCTGATGTCATAAGAGGGCATTATGACAGCAGAATACTGGCAAGAGAAAGTGTGTCTCTCTCACCACAGAGATTCATTTGTTTGTTTCCAAACACTGAGGAGTTTGAAGAGAGCAAACATAAACAATGGAAACCCTAAAGCAGGGGTTCTCAAACTTGCCTCCCAGACAGTCGGGTTTTCAGGATATCCATAATGAATATGCATGAGAGAGATTTGCATATGCTGCCTCCATTGTATGGAAACCTTTCTCATACATATTCATTGTGGATATCCGGAAAAATCGACTGGCTGGGTAGGCCCCAGGAAACGTTTGGGAACCCCTAAAGAGTAAAAAGACAGGAAGTTCAACTGATATCACCAGTGCACAAGCATGATCTGGAAGTGATGCCTGGTCAAGTTGATCACCTGAATCAAAGGCACTTGCACTGTGTCAGAGCCAGAAGAGTCTCCCAGAACCACCCAGTACATTAAATGGAGCAGTCTGGCCAATTTTGCCCCCAAAACTGTAACAAGAGTCTTCCAGAACCATTTGTCAACAGCTGCCCAGACAGAATTTGCCACCTTGGCTTCATTTCTCTCCCAGAGGGGACTCATAATCGTTGGCTGAACATGTAGTCAGTAGGTTCTTTTCATCTCTACAGTGCAGAGGAGCTTTTCCTTCCTAAAAGTGTATTTTCCAACTCCATTAAGAATAATGATCTCTCTCTCCATGTATGTATTAGGTATTTCAGGATAGTTTGGACATTTGTTTTGGTATCTAAAAGTGTGCTCAAATTGCTTATGCACATATATACCTATGAATGTATGTGTGCACAATAATTTATAGGTGTACAAAAGCCATAGCGTGCACTCCCGCAGAATGCTTGGTGAGTTACTTTGCTTGATAGGGAACCTCTGTGTAGGTGAGGGGATGTGTATGGAAGGAAGATGGGGAGATCATTTATATAACAGCACAAGACACAAAGCGCTGTGCAGACACATGGGGCCCTTTTACTAGAGGGCGCTAGTGTCAACACGTGTTCTGGCACACGTTGATGCTGAATGAGCATTGGGACACGTGTTGCCAGCTAGCGTGGGGCCATGACAGCATGGGATGATGTCTGTGCTGTCTAATTCAAGTTAAAGTCATGAGTATGGTTAGGGACAGACAGTGGGCGTGGTTTTCTCTGCGATGTTACTGTGGGGTTCACACCACGAGCCAACTGAAGTAACAAGGGATCACCTAACGGCACTTCCGTAGGGGCACCCACCCTAACATCGCATGCGCTATGGGACAGGACTCTGTGCTAACTGCCAGGGAAATGCGTTCTATACCCTTGACAGTTTACGTGGCGTAGTTGCCCCTTATGCAGCTTTGTTTCAGCACTTTTGCAATTATCACGTCCTTTAGTAAAAGGGCCCCATAGAAGAGACAGTTCCTGCTCTATAGAGCTTACAAATGAAATAAAAAAGCAGAATGATGTGGGACGTCATCTATGATCCTAATTGGCTTATAGATTTGTAGATAATACTTTCAGTGCAGTAGGATTGTAAATCCATAGCTGAACAGTTCAGCGTGTACAATGAACCAAAATAGTTGGGGACTGAACTCAACCAAATGATTTTTGGCTACCTGAGGGAACATAAAAAATGCTATACTGGGTCAGACCAAGCTCCATCAAGCCCAGTATCCTGTTTCCAACAGTGGCCATTCCATGTCACAGGTACTCAAAATCAAAACACACAACCTCCGTCAAGCAATGACTGCTAGTAATATCAAGCAAATAGAAAAGTAATCGACCATTAACTGATGGGTATAATCCTTAACAAATCCAAAAACTATATACCAATGTCTATATCTCCATTTTTGTCGGGATCGACTTGCCAGAGAGGAGAAATGGTGACACTCCCCCCTCGGTGCAAGAAGTGCCCTTTTAATCCAGTGAAGCAAATCACCCAAAATATAAAAATAGTGTAGGCACACTTATCTCAGACGATGTTCCCGGTCAAAGAGAACTGGAATCCAGACATGTATCCACACTTTTTTTGTCAGGATCGACTTGCCAGAGAGGAGAAATGGGGACACTCCCCCCTCGGTGCAAGAAGTGCCCTTTTAATCCAGTGAAGAAAGATGTGCACAAGATGCAATATCCACACAGAACTGCTAGAGGGAGCAGGCGTGCACTCACAGAGCCTGAGTGGACACACTTAGCTAATCGAGAGCACCTGACAGTCAGCCCGGAAAGCTCAAACACAGGAGAGCTTTATAAACGGAAGACTGGAGACTGGAGAGAGCAGAGCAGTGCTTGCAGGTGTGGAGCTGGAGGTAAAGCTGAAGGTTTACGAGAGAGAAGCACCACAAGCAAGGACCAAGCAGAAAGAAGCACTTGGGAAACTAGTGCTGGGCAAAGGAACAATCACCTTTGGAGGCAAAGCAGAGTGAAAGAAAGAAGCCTGCTTGTACTAGAGGAACCTGGGGCTAAACCGAAAGGTAACAGAAGCTTTCAGAGAGGAGACTGGCACAGGGATTGTGTGCCTGAAGAACTGCGGGAAGGAGGAAATCCCAGTTCTATATGCTGCTGGAAGCCAAGGTATGCTGACTCTGTTTCTATGAAGAAAACCTTACCTTATAAAAAGTCTTTTGAAAGTAATGCTAAACCTATGAGAAAGGAAAGCAAAGCTACCTCTCATAAGCCAAGTAGCCAACGCCCAAGGGTAGGCCATGCTCATTGGCAAACACTAGAGGAACTCTTTAAACATCCAGAGAACAGGACTAGGGCCTGTCCAGAAATTATAGCCAGTGAAACCACTGATACAGACAGAGATAATTCTGAGCCGATGCAAGTGGAACTTGTAGAGCCAAGCCTTTTATCTCAGGAAGAGATGGACTGTTCTTTGTGTATTTCAGGCAGTGCAGAGTCACTGTTAAACCTGTGAATGATATATGTTATCTTCAGAATGTTATTCATTTGCTAAATGGAAGAAGAGTGCTGAAACATTTGCTTTACTCTGGAAAGCTTAACTAAGCATTGTTACAACTGTGAAGCATAACAGTTTTTCCGTTAACCTGAGTTGATTTCATTCCTGAAGTTAAGGACTTTTTCTTTAGGTTGTAACCCAGCTGAATCTTATGCGTAAAGGGAAATAAATGCCTTGTTAATCCTCTACTCTGCATTCACAATTTTTCTTAGTTAGGAGATGAACTGCTAAGACCAGGTTACACCTGGCTCTTAAAAGACCCTCCTCTCATAATAAAATAATTTTTGTGTCCCACCTACCCTTACGACCACTGGCCACCAGGGCGGTGCACGACAGGCCTCTTCTTCTGGCATCAGTAGTGAGACATGGTGAGGTTTTTTGATATTTTCATTTGTTTTCTTCTGTTGTATTTTACATGCTGTGTAATGCAAGTTCCACATCTCCCAAGTGCCAAGTCACGAGTGTGATTAGAAATTTCCCCCAGCACCAGGGATTTTCCTGGCTTTTATTTTCTGTGGCTTCCTCCTCCCTGCACCATGTGGTTCTCTGTGAGTGTGATGCGTGTGGTGCAGGAACCCCCACGCTGGCTTCTGGATATCAAGTCTTAGAGGACCAGCGCAGTATTTCCTACGCCACGTGGCTCAACCTTGCCAAAGTGCTGGAAGAAGGAGTTCTTTGTATATCAGAGCAACTGGATCTATAGTAAAGGTAACAAATCATTATGTTAGGAATTAGATAATAATAATAATAATAAAAAAGACTGATGTGGTTTCACAAAGAAGTCGCTGAGAATGGAAGAGTAAAGAGATTAACATTCAAATATGCAAGGACCCAAGATAGCAGAAGAGTTGTTTCACGCTGCTCATCCTGGACTGATATTTTTTCTTCTAAAATCCCTGAAATGTTTGTCTGATGGGGAAGTGTAAGGGAAAGTGTGGCTACTCCTGGCACTTGTTCATCAAGCAGTGACAGATTCAACTCCACAGGGCTATGAAGAGGTTTCGCTGGGGCCTCTGTCAAGGAAAGACTTGCTGCCGGGGGTTTCCTGGCCTTGATGTTACCCTTATCCTAGAGCACACTAAACTACTACTAGTGCTACTAAGCAGTTAGATAGTGCTACAGAACATATGCCTTACTCAACAGATACGCAAAAGAGACAGTCCCTACTCCCTGAAGCCTACAGTCTGGTGAAGAAAGACAGGCCAGATAAATAGGGGTTTGCTGTGAATCAGGGATAATATTTGAAGTCTGAAGGGTACCTGAATTTAGTTTGACAGACTTTCTTTATCTAATTGGGTAAATCTATGAAATGTGGAATTTGTGCTGTAAAAACAGTCCATGTAAGAAAAGAAGGAAATGGGGTAGGGGAGATTACCAGCTAGAGCTCTTTGGGTCAGCTTTCATCTTGCAAATGCCCCGACTGACAACTCCACAGGAGTAGCAGTGCAGCTGATGGGAGGGGGCCGTTTGGCACAGTAGTAGGGAAAGCTTCTGGCTGCAGGCGATGCCCCCTAAAAAGTGCAGCAAGCCATGAGTTATGAGTGAGGTGTGTGAGTTGATCTTTGACCACAATGTTAAGATCCATCAGACTTGTGACTCTATCTTGATAAACAT
The DNA here is from genome assembly GCA_033557465.1 of Ichthyophis bannanicus. Lineage (NCBI taxonomy): Eukaryota > Metazoa > Chordata > Amphibia > Gymnophiona > Ichthyophiidae > Ichthyophis > Ichthyophis bannanicus. The sequence goes on from CM066031.1 coordinate 80,426,658, forward strand.
TTTTATTCATTATAAATTGTCTTTCTTGAACACACACGTAACAAGAACTATCTGTCATGTATGTCTACAGCACTGCGTACATCTAATAACATTCCAGGAATGATAAATAGCAGAAGTGGTAAATTCCTGAATTTATACATCTTCCAAGATATTTAATAGAAACACAATGAATTACATTTACTTCTATCACATAGATAAATCTTTACCATTTACCAAACTGCTGTGAATTGATAACGCGTGACTCTAATGATTCCCTGAAAGATGATTGGCTGCCTCCGTTCTGGGCGGGGCAGTGGGAGCTCTTCAGACATACATCTTTCCTGCTGTCTTTTTATATCCTTTTCCTTCACATTATGAGTCATTGCTGATCTCTTCCGTTCACTGTGCAGTCTTGCTCTTTCTCCTCCCACCATGCTGTTAACCAGTCTTTCCCTTTTAGCACATTCCTACCCATCCTACCATCTTCCTCCTCTAAAATCAGCCCTGACCCCCCCCCCCCCTTCTGCACCATTACTCCAGTCAGCCATGTTCCCGGTTCCTAACCCAACAAGCCTAGTTAAACATCCTACACCAGCTTCAAGTTCAGTATCAGTGACTGCAATGCTGGAACAGGAACTGCCTCTCCTCTACTGTGGCTTTTCTTCTGCTAATCTATGGCTTTTGTTCTTTGGAGAGCCATCTCAGCCATGTGTGTAGGGCAATAGGAAGTGCCCAGCATATTATCTTGGTAATTTTTTATAAGTGTCTATATTAGTTAAGCTGGTTTTTAGTTACTGATTTTTTTATTTATTTATTTATTACAGTTGCTTATATACCGCACTATTCGGCATCAGCGCGGTTTACAGTATAACAAAGTGACCAAATACACACATTCTGTTTGGTTTTACATCGAACAGGAATATAAACTTGTATAACAGGGGTTGAGCTATATACAAGAACTATTTACATGAAATATGCTATATACATGAAGTAAAATTCCTATAACCTGAAATATGCTATATACATGAAGTAAAATTCCTATAACATTGTTGAATAGCACAATAAATGATGAATCCCTTTTGAATACTTGAGACCTTGTGCGTATGGGCTGCAAAAGGCGGTGTTTCTTAGGTGGTGCTAACTAAATTCATCGCTGGTTGGGTAGTATTGGAGGAAGAGGTGATATTTGATTGCCTTCCTGAATTGGGTCAGGTCTGCTATAGCTCGAATGTCCGGTGGGAGTGCATTCCAATATTTGGGGACGTAAAGACTGAAGGCCCTGTTTGCTGTTGTGTTATTGCATTTAGTCAAGGTCTTCGGGGTTGTTAATAAATTTAGGGCTGTTGACCTCCTGGCTCTGTTGGGGGGCACTGTATGGATGAGATCAGTAAGTGCTGTGGAGGAAAGGCGCTTGATTGCCTTGAATGAGAGGATTAATGTTTTGAAGATAATCCTTCCGTGTATAGGTAGCCAATGAAGTTGTTTTAAAATCGGAGTCACGTGGTCTCTTCTGGAGGCTCCATGAAGAATCCTTGCTGCAGCATTCATGGCCAGTTGTAGCGAGTTTAGTGTGGATTGCGGGAGACCTTGTAGGATGGAATTGGCAAAGTCAAAGTGCGGCAGGATCAGTGCTTGGTATATGGTCCGGAAATCATCTGGCTCCAGTAGGAGCGCAGATGTCTGAGTGAACGGATTTTAAAATAGACCGCTTTGACAATGTTGCTTATATGACATTTCATGTCCAGATGTTGGTCTAAGGTGATCCCCAGGTATTTTATTGTTTCTTTGGTTTGTAATTCCGCTTCCTTTACCTTTATATGTGTTGGTGGGGTGAAGTCTGGATCTCTAGCGATGAACAATACCTCCGTCTTCTTGTGCTGGATGCGGAGGTTTTGAGCTTGAAGCCAATCCGATATGGTATTGAAGCATTCTATAAGAGGTGTAAGGTTCATTTGAACGGTTGAAAAAGGCATATATAGTAGGATGTCGTCTGCATATATTAGACAGCTCACGTTAAATGATCTAATGATGTTGCAGATGGGCTGCATGTAAATGTTGAATAGTAGAGATGACAATGAGGATCCTTGCGGCACACCTTGTGTTTGATGGAATTGTTTCGACTCTTCTGCTCCAGATTTAACATATTGACATCGACCATTTAGATAGGAACTGCACCAATTGAGTGCGGTATTACAAATTCCCTTTTCTTTCAGTCGCCCAAGGAGAATCTCATGATGAACCGAGTCAAAGGCTGCAGCGATGTCTAAAGAGATGAGTACAAAGCCTTGTCGGATGTTGTCAATGCCTGTGAATATGTTATTGAATAGGAAGGTGAGAAGTGTCTCTACTCCATGGTACTCTCTAAACCCGTGTTGGCAATGATCCAAGGGCGCTGTGGAGTCTATATGATCCTGGATTTGCCTTTGGACCTCTTTCTCCAATATCTTTGCTAGTATAGGAATACTAGCTATTGGTCTGTATGATTCGGCTTGTTGTGGATCAAGTTTAGGGTTCTTCAATAATGGCCTGATAGATGTTTGCTTGAGGGTTGTAGGGAAGGAACCAGTAGTAAAGGAATATTTTGTCAGTTTTTGCGATGAATGGACTAAATTCCTTGCGTAGCTCCTTGATCCAAAAAGCCGGGCAAGGGTCTGTTTGTGCTGTGGAGGTATTGAGGGAAGCTATTGTATCTTCAATGCTTTTTCTAGATGGTGCGGAAAACTTACTTAAAGGGGTTATGCCGGTATGGTCTTGGAAAGAGGCTGTTGATATTTTGTTGGTCTGTATGATCTTTGATTGGAGGTAGTCAGCGAATTTTTGTGGATGGATATCCACGTGTTGTTCAGGAGTTGGTTCTTTAGAAAGGGCTTGCACCAAGTTGAAAAGATCTTGTGGTTTGTTCAGAGATCTTTTCAAGGTGTCTGTGTGGTGCTGTTTCATTTTTATTGAGATCGCTTCCCTGTGCCTTGTTAGGTGGAGTTGGTAGGCTGTCAAGTCTTGTGTGGAGAGTGATCGGCGCCATTTTTTCTCTAGTCTGCGTAGTTGTGTTAGAGAAGCTCTCAATTCTTGGGAGAACCAAGGGGCCGCATTTCTTATTCTCTTGGATGCGTTATTGCTTTGTGGACGTAGTGAGATAGCCTTGAGGTTGAGGTTCCATGCGGTGACTAGTTCTTCCGGGTCTGATGAGGTTATGGTGAAGAGGGATTGAGTTTGCGATAGTATTAACTCTCTGTCAAATGCGCGGAAGTTTCTTGTTGGGGTTCGAGCTGTGTTGTAGCATTTTTGGGTACTGTGCCGCTGGCTGTCTCTGGTGGGTATTTGAAAAGTGATAAGTTTATGGTCAGACCAGGGGACGTCAATGATAGATAACGTCGTGTTATGGTTTTCCTCAAGGGCTGCGTGAGGTGCGAACACCATGTCCAAGATATTGCCCTTTTCGTGTGTGGGTTTGTTGATGATTTGTGTAAAGCCCAAATTCTCGATGGCTTCAAGGAAGGCAGTTGCATGGCTTTGATGAAGTGAAGGGAGGTTAAAGTCTCCCATTATGAATTGAAAAAGTGTTTTCCTTCCCTGTGGGTAGAATATGAAAAAGGAGGCTTGCCGTGATCTCCAGAGTTCATGTGAAAAATCCCTTCTGGCTACATTTTATGATACAGCCTACAATGAATCTCCACTAAACCTAGAGAGAGTGAAAGGTGCTGATGTCATAAGGGGGCATTATGACAGCAGAATCCTGGCAGGAGAAAGTGTCTCTCTCTAACCACAGAGATTCATTTGTTTATTTCCAAACACTGAGGAGTTTGAAGAGGGCAAAGATAAACAATGGAAACCCAAAAAGTAGTGGTTCTCAAACTTGCCTCCCAGCTAGTCGGGTTTTCCGGATATCCATAATGAATATGCATGAGAGAGATTTGCATGCACTGCCTCCATTGTATGCAATCTTTTCATGCATATTTATTGTGGATATTTGGAAAACCCAGCTGGTTGGGAAGAATCCAGGACAGGTTTGGAAACCCCTGCTCTAAAGAGTAAGAGCTCTGGAAGCTCATCTGATATCACCAGTGCACAAGCAGGAGCTGGAAGGGATGCCTGGTCGGGTTGATCACCCAAATCAAAGGCAGCTGGACTATGTCAGAGCCATTAGAGCCTCTCAGAACAACCCAGTACATGAACTGGAGCAGCTTGGCCAGCTTTGCTCCCAAAACTGTAGCAGGAGTCTCACAGGACCATTTATCAACAGCTGTCCAAACAGAGTCTGCCATCTTGGCTTAATTTCTCTTCCAACAGAACTCATGATCATTGGCTGGATATGTAGTCAGTGGGTTCTATTCATTTCTGTGTCCCTGTACCCAGCCTTTCTCCTTCTATGCTGACTTCCCATCTAATATAGATCTGTGGCAGCCATGAGCACCAGCATCAGCATGAGACAAGTCTAAGGTAGCCTGAAGAGCACCTGAAATCTGCTCCATGCCAAACCCGATCTGGATGGTGGTACACTGCAGAGGAGCTTTTCCTTCCTAAAACTGTATTTTCCAACTCCATTAAGAATAATGATCTTTCTCTCCATGTATGTATTAAGCATTTCAGGATGGTGTGGACATTCATTTTGGTGTCTAAAAAATAAAAATGTGCTCAAATTGCTTGTGCACAAATATACCTATGTGTGCACAATTAATTTTTTTGGGGAAAAAAGCCATAGTGTGTGTGCACTCCCACCGGATGCTTGGTGAGATACTTTGCCTGATAGGGTAGTTCTGGGTAGGTGAGAGGGTGTGTATGGATGGGGGATGGGGAGATCATTTATATAACAGCACAAGACATACAAAGCGCTGTGCAGACACTTAGGGACCCTTTTACTAGAGGGCGCTGTCAACACATGTTCTGGCACATGTCAATGCTGAATGCGCATTGGAACATGTGTTTCCAGCTAGAGCGAGGCCATGACAGTATAGGATGATGTCCGCCATAACCATCTAACTCAAGTTAAGGTTGCGAGTAGGGGTAAGGGCAGAGTGGGCATGGTTTCCCCTGCGAAGTCAGCATGGGGTTCACACCACATGCGAACTGCATTAGAAAGGAACCACCTAACGCCACTTCAGTAGGTGGCATTGGGGGAACCCACCCTAACACCGCACGTGCTAGGGGACAGGGCTCTGTGCTATTAGCCAGGGAAATGGAGTGGAGTGAAGGAGTGGCCTAGTGGTTGGGGCAAGGTACTTCAGGCTGTAAGGTCAGGGGTTCAAATCCCACTAGAGGACAGCAACCTTGGGCTGGAAGGACTGGGGTTTCTAGTCCCACAGGTGCTCCTTGTGGTCTTGGGCAAACAACTTAACCCTCCATAGCCCATGTTCCCTGTAAAATAGTTATCTCCAAGTTATAATGCCCTGTTTAATGTAATTTCAGTTTGTTCAATGTAAACCACACTGATGCAGAATAGCACAGTATATAAGAGAATGTAAATAAATGCCTTTGACAGTTAACATGGTGGAACTGCCCCTAATACAGCTTTGTTTCAGCACTTAGGTGCAACACTATCACGTCCCATAGAAGAGACAGTTCCTGCTCCATAGAGCTTACAAATGAAATTAAAAAGCAAAATTATGTGGACCTCATCTGTGATTGTATGTGGTTTAAAGATTTGTAGATAATATCTTCAGTGCAGTAGGACTGTAAATCCATAGCTGAACAGTTCAACGTGTACAATGAATCAAAATAGTTGAGGACTGAATTCAATCAAATGATTTTTGGCTTCCAGAGGGAACATAAGAAATGCCAAACTGGGTCAGGCCAATGTCCATGAAGCCCAGTAACCTGTTTCCAACAGTGGACAATCCAGGGCACAAGTACCTAGTAGGTTCCCAAAAAGACACATAGGTTCCAAAATGCTTGTATTGGGGCAAGCAGTGGATTTTCTGGGTCCTCTTTAATAATGGTTTATGGACCTTTCTTCCAGGAACTTGTCCAAGTCTTTTTTAAACCCAGCTACACTAATAGCTTTTACCACATCCTCCGGTAACAAATTCCAGAGTTTGATTATGTGTTGACTGATAAAATAATTTCTCTTATTAGTCTTAAATGGATTAAACTGCAGCTTCATTAGATATTCAGGAGTCTCTGCATGTTCCACAAGCTCTTGAAATGTATGTTCTTACTGCCTCGAATGAGATATGCCCCTAATGCCCTCTGGTTACTGTTTCCAGTCTTATCCGGTGCTCGGAAGTGAGCACCAGCTGATAAGGAAATGTCACAGATTGGAGAGAGACCTGCCACTCAAGAACCAGATTTAGACCTGACCATGCCGTAGAACTCAGACACCCAAGGACTGGGACAATAGTAACTCCCTGATGCCTCTTCTTCTGGCATCGATATTGAGACATGGTGAGGTTTTTTGATATTTTCATTTGTTTTCTTCTGCTGTATTTTATATGCTGTGTAATGCAAGTTCCACAAATCCCAAGTGCCAGGTCACCAATGTGATTAGAAATTTCCCCCAGCACCAGGGATTTTCCTGCCTTTTATTTTCTGTGGCTTCCTCCTCTCTGCACCATGTGGTTCTCTGTGAGTGTGATCCGTGTGGTGCAGGAACTCCCGCACTGGTCTTGGGGTCTCAAGGCCTACAGGACCAGTGCAGTATTTCCTGCACCAAGAGGCTCACCCTTGCCAAAGTGCTGGAAGAAGGAGTTCTTTGTATAGCAGAGCAACAGGATCTATTATTCATTTATTTAGCTGTGCTTATATACCGCTTTTCACTGGGTCAAAGCAGTTTACAGATATACACTAACAGGCACTTTTTATTCCCTTGTCCCCGAAGGGCTCACAGTCTAAGCATACCTGAGGCAATGGAGGGTTAAGTGGCTTGCCCAAGGCCACAAGGAGTGGCCATGGGACTAGAGACCCCAGACCTTCCGGCCTGAGGTTACTTGTCCCTATGTGGGAATTGAACGGTAACAAATTATGTTAGGAATTAGGTAATAATAAGAAAAACAGACTGATGTGGTTTCACAAAGAAGTGGCTAAGAATGGAAGGGTAAAGACCCAAGATAGCAGAAGAGTCGTTGTTTCATGCTGTTCATACTGGACTGATTCTTTTTCTTTTAAATTCCCTGAAATGCTTGTCTGATGAGAAAGTGTAAGGGAAAGTGCAGCTACTCCCGGCAGAAGCTGCCCTTACTCGACTCCTCCTATAGACAATTTGATTCATCGAGCAGTGGCAGCTTCTTCTCCGCAGGGCTCTGAAGATATGTTGTTGGGGCCTCTGGAAAGGGAAGGCGTGCTGCCTGAGGCTTCCTGACCTTGATGTTACCTTTAGCCTGGAGCACTGTAATCTACTACTAGTGCTACTAAGCAGTTATATAGTGCTACAGAACGTATGTCTGTACTGTCCATGTAAGAAAAGAAGGAAATGGGGTAGGGGAGATTACCAGCTAGAGCTCTTTGGGTCAGCTTTCATCTTGCAAATACACCGACTGACAAATCCACAGGAGTAGTAGTGCTGCTGATGGGAGGGGGCAGTTTGGCACAGCAGTAGGGAAAGCTTCAGGCTGTGGGTGATGCACCCTAAAAAGTGCAGCAAGAGATGAATTATGGGTGAGGTGTGTGAGTTGATCTTTGACCGCAATGCTAAGATCTAGTGGCTTATAACTCTATTTTGGTAAACATTTTTATTCACTGTAAATTGTCTTTCTTGAATAGTCGCATAGCAGAAACCATCTGTCCTGGGTATGTCTATGGCATTGCACACATCTAATAACACTCTAGGAATGATAAATAGCAGAAGTGGAACATTCAGGAATTTACCAGGATCTTTAATAGGAACACACTGAGTTACACCTCCTTCTATCACATGAGATAATTCTTTACCATTTATGAAACTGCTATGAATTAATAACGTGATTCTCTGAAAGATGATTGGCTGCCTCTGTTCTGGGCGGGGCAGTGGGAGCTCTTCAGACGGACATCTTTCCCACTGTCTTTTTATATCCTTTCCCTCCCCATTATGAGCTGTTGCTGTTCTCTTCCATGCATTGTGCAGTAATTCACAGGATAGGAAGGAGGCACTGCTCAGACAATCTTTGTGATTCTCATGATCTGTAAACTTCAAGTTAACACTGTGAGCCAGATTTTATAACGAAACACCTAAAGTATAAAGTCCATGAAGGGGCATATTTTAAGGCAACATAGGCTCCCATCCACCTTTATAAAATAGACCCTAGGAACTAGTCCCGAAAGTACACAAATGCATGCACGTACACACGCACTTACACCCGCCCCAAACCTACTGTAAATGTGTGAGGAACTCTGCACGTGTACCCATGTATTGTATAAAATATACTTGTACACTGTAACCCTGCCCCAGCTCGACCCAAACTTCACCCTTGGGGAATGCATACATGTAATGTACATACAAGAACAGGTAACCTTGTAGGTGTGCATGCTTACATACATGTATACAGCTGCACAATTATATAAAAGGCCCCTCTTTGGACTCTGTCACAATCTCTATAAACGGCCTTGGAAAGTTACAGCATTACAAACTTCTGTGGATAGCCTCCCACTGGCTGGAGCTCATGTTGGGGTATATTCAAGTTAGAGTGTGAGAGGCAGGAGACATTTTTGCCTTGCTTGAGAAAGATCTTCAGCCTTGATGCTAGTGTCAGACAAAAAGACAGATGCTATCCTAATCTTTTTTTTAAATATCTATTTCCATTAACACACTGCATTTTCAATCTAAAAAGAGCTGCCCAAAGTGACTTATAAAAGATAATACTCGTGTAATTCAAAAGTCAACACATTTGAGATTCCTCACTCCTGAGGGTATGGATTCAGTGTTGGTGTGTAACAAATGATAAAGGCAGGTAGTCAACAATTTATTACATACATGTAGTTCAGAACATGGAATAACACGACTGTGACTCACCTCTGTGATTTCTCCATCAATTTTCTAATGCTCGTGCACAAAGCTATCGAGCATCTGATATTTACCATGACTTTGGTGAAAGTGCAAGTCGTGGTCGTGAAGCCAAATGGCAGAGCCTTGAACTGAAAATGCCCCATGGGCACAGCCAGGGCCGGATTTACCTATACGCCATGTACGCCATGGCGTAGGGCCCACAGCCGGCAGGGGCCCACAAAAAAAGAACCAGTTAATTTTTTTTAAACACAATTAAAAAAAAAAACCTGGTGGCTGCCGCCGCGGGGCCCCCTCTGCTGCCGCGGGGGCCCCGTCTACAAGCTGAAGCCGTCGGGTCGGGTCGGGTCGGGTCTCTCCTCTCCCTCCCTCCCTCGCTGCAGGCTGCAGGCTGCGAGAGACGCGAAGGGAGAGCGTCTCCTCGCGTCTGTGTTAAGCCCGCAGGGGCTGATGGGAAATCCCATCAGCCCCTGCGGGCTTAACACAGACGCGAGGTGACGCTCTCCCTTCGCGTCTCTCGCAGCCTGCAGCGAGGGAGGGAGGGAGAGGAGAGACCCGACCCGACCCGACGGCTTCAGCTTGTAGACGGGGCCCCCGCGGCAGCAGAGGGGGCCCCGCGGCGGCAGCCATCAGGTTTTTTTTTAAAATTAAATTTTACTTTAGGCCGGGGGGGGGGGGGGGTTGGACTGGTAATGGGCTATGGGGGGGGTAGGACTGGTAATGGGCTATTGGGGGGGCTGGGGCTGGAAATGGACTGGGGGGGGTAGGGCTGGTAATGGGCTATGGGGGGGGTAGGACTGGTAATGGGCTATTGGGGGGCTGGGCTGGGCTGGGCTGGGCTGGGGGGGGGTTAAGGCTAGAGGTGGGCTGATGGGGTTAGGACTGGTAATGGACTGTGGGCTGTTGGGGGGGCTTAGAACTGGCAATGGGCTTTGGGGGGGGGTTAAGACTGGTAATGGGCTGTGGGCTGATGGGGGCTGTCTGGTAATGGGCTATGGGGGGGGGCTACGACTCGAAATGGGCTGGGGGGTTAAGACTGGAGGTGGGCTGATGGGGTTAGGACTGGTAATGGGCTGTTGGGGGGGGTTAGAACTGGTAATGTGCTTTGGGGGGGTTTTAAGACTGGTAATGGGCTGTGGGCTGATGGGGGTTGTCTGGTAATGGGCTATGGGGGGCTAGGACTGGAAATGGGCTGGGGGGTTAAAACTGGAGGTGGGATGATGGGGTTAGGACTGGTAATGGGCTGTGGGCTGATGGGGGGGGGTAGGACTGGCAATGGGCTATGGGGGCTGACTGGAAATGGGTTTATGGGGTTAGGACTGGAAGTGGGCTGATGGGGGGTTAGGACTGGTAATGGGTTATAGGGGGGCTTAAACTGAAAATGGGGTGATGGGGGGTTAAGGACTGAAAATGGGGTGATGGGGGGTTAAGGACTGGAAGTGGGGTGATGGGGGGGCTAGGACTGGAAATGGGCTGATGGATGGCTAGGACTGGAAATGGGCTGATGCAGGGACTAGAAGGGAATGGATGCTGGGTGAGGCTGGAACTAGAAGGGAGCTGATGTTGGGGGAGGATTAGAATGGGATGGGGCTGGAAGAGTAAAATGGAGAAGGGAAAAATATTTTGTGTGGGAGGGATAAAAAATCTACAATTGGCCGGGTATTGGGAGAGTAAGTGGGGATTGAGGATGGAGGGGTAAAATTTGAGTGGATGAAATAGGAATGAGGAAAGAGCAAAAGGAGAAAGATTAGTATGTTAAAGCAGATGTAGAGAGAGAATGGAAAAAAATCTAGAAGAGAGAAGAAAGGACAAATGGACAGCAGACGATGGAGAGTTAGCAGAAGACACAAAGAAACCAGAAGAAAGTGGCTGGAGCAATTGCAGCTGAAAAAAATGCACAAAAGGTAGAAAAATATCTCTTTATTTTGAATTTATTAATTGGAATATGTCAGCTCTGGTAAATGTGCATCATTAACATTTGCGCTTTGTTTAGTACAAGAGCAAATTAATGTATAGTTATATTTCTACAGTGTTGTACATTCCAAGTTTGGCTTTTGGGATTCCCAGTTTAATTATTGTCTTCCTATTTCTAAATTGTGATTACTTGTTTGGTGATGGTCTATGTTCTGCATGTGTAACTGAGCTGAGGTGTTCTGTTTATATAATTCCTATTTGACATTGCCACTTGTTCTCTTTCCCCAGTAGGTCATGTATTGTTGTTCTCTGAAATGTATTGGTTTAATATTTGCAGTGTTGCCTTTTGATTGGTAGAGTATGGTGCTTTGTGAGTCCTGGTAGTGCTGTTAGGATACGGCGGGTTTTACTATGGGCAGTGTTTGTAGTAGTTCCTAATGTGTCTGGCAGTTGGCACTGGATTATAGCAATGTAGAAATCTTTTAGTCTTTCTTTATCCATACACTCATTAAGAGGCACGTTTACTAAAAGTTAGTATATGGTAACATTATGCAAATATTTATGCAAATGAGGCCCCTTATGCAAATGAGGTCCGCACCCCCCTTGGGCCGCCCCTGCTGGGGGCCCACAATTTTTGTTGGCGTAGGGCCTCACTCAAGGTAAATCCGGCCCTGGGCACAGCAAGAACTTCTCTGCTTCAGCTTTGTTTGGTGATATTTTAACATAATCCCTTTCCTCATTGTCTTTGGAGTCTGTAATCCATTGAGTTACTCTTCTACCAGTAACACCTCTGCACGCAGTGATTCCATTTTGCCCTTTACAGGTGGTTAGTTTTCTTCTGGCATTGTGTCCTCATTGGTTAAATTTTCTGGGTATAATTTTCACTACACAATACTGAATGCAATTGATTTCTGTAAGGTTATGCAGGTTATCAACTTGGTCATGTTCCTTATCAGATACTTTACTCTGGGTATCAAGTTTAGCTTAGGTCCCCTTCCATCTCCAGGACTATAGACCAAGTATCCATCTCCAGAAGCTCAGCTCCGAGTCCTTCCATCTTCCAGACTCTGTTCCTTGGTCTGTTTTACATCATGTTTCACCTCCTCTGTTGCCCTCTTACCATTCATCGGTTTCTGTATCTGGCCAGTTATCTCATCCTATTTCTCCGGCTGTGCTGGCATCTTTCTTCTGGTTCCTCTCTTTCATGTTCTCTCTCATCGCTCAATTGTTCTGAGATGTTATCACTTTATTTATTTAACAATTTCTTCTATACCGCCCCTTCCAGAGATCAAGGGCGATTTACATAGAACAATTAACAAAATTTTGTATACTTCTGTATACTTTACATGGAACAGAGTTTGAAACTATCAGGGCCGGCCCGTCCATTGAGCAAGAATGTTTTTTGCACAGGGCCCCACGTTTCAGGGGGCCCCGCACAAAAAACATTCTTCATCATCCCAAGTTTAAAAAAAAAAAAAACAGCTGCTTCTGCCGCGGCAGCATCAAGAGTGCCGCCGCGAGGCCCCCCCCTGCCCGGCAGAACCTCCCTACATCGTAGGCTAGCGTTGAATCCCCGAACGCGGGCTTCTTTCAGAGCCGCGAGAGTTTCCTTTCTCGCGGCTCTGTTAATCCCACCGGGGATTTCCCATCAGCCCCGGCGGGATTAACAAAGCTGCGAGAAAGGAAACTCTCGCGGCTCTGAAAGAAGCCCGCGTTCGGGGATTCAACGTAGCCTACGATGCAGGGAGGCTCTGCCGGGCAGGGGGGGCCCCGCGGCAGCACTCTTGATGCTGCCGCGGCAGAAGCAGCTGTTTTTTTTATTTTTTAATTTGGGATGATAGGGGGGAAGGGGGTTTAGGAATGGTAATGGGCTGGGGGGGGGGGGGAGGGAGGCTAATACAGGAAAAGGGCTGATAGGGGAGGGTTAGGACTAGTAATGGGCCATGGGGGGGGGGTGCTAAGACTGGAAGTGGGGCCATGGGGGGGTGCTAAGACTGGAATTGGGCTGATCGGGTGGTTAGGACTAGTAATGGGCCATTGGGGGGGTGCTAAGACTGGAAGTGGGCTGATGGGGGGGGGGTTAGGACAAGTAATGGGCCATGGGGGGGGGGGGTGCAAATAATGGAAGTGGGCTAATGGGGGGGGTTAGGACTGGCAATGGGCGGCTAAGACTGGAAATGGGCTGATGGGGGGTTAGGGCTGGTAATTGGCTATGGGGGGGGGCTAAGACTGGAAATGGGCTGATGGGGAGTTTAGGACTGGTAATTGGCTATGGGAGGGGCTAAGACTGGAAATGGGCTGATGGGGAGGTTTAGGACTGGTAATGGGTTATGGGGGGGCTAAGACTGGAAATGGGCTGATGGGGGGTTAGGACTGGTAATGGGCTATGGGGGGCTAAGACTTTATTTACATTCTCTTATATACCGCGCTATTCTGCATCAGCGCAGTTTACATTGAACAAACTGAAACTACATTGAACAGGGTATTATAACTGGGAGAAAACTATTTTTCAGGGAACATGGGCTATGGAGGGTTAAGTGGCTTGCCCAAGACCACAAGGAGCACCTGTGGGACTAGAAACCCCAATCCTTCCAGCCCAAGGTTGCTGTCCTCTAGTGGGATTTGAACCCCTGACCTTCCGGCCTGAAGTACCTTGCCCCAACCACTAGGCTACTCCTCCACTCCTGGTAATGGGTTATTGGGGGGGGGGGGGGTTAGGACTGGTAATGGGTTGATGGGGGAATAGGACTGGTAATGGGCTATGAGGGGCTAAGACTGGAAATAGGCTGATGGGGGGGGGTTAGGACGTAATGGGCTGATGGGGAGGTTTATGACTGGTAATGGGTTATGGGGGGTGGGCGAATAATGGAAGTGGGCTGATGGGGAGGTTTAGGACTGGTAATGGGTTATGGGGGGAGCTAAGACTGGAAATGGGCTGATGGATGTTAGGACTGGTAATGGGCTATGGGAGGGGATTAGGACTGGTAATGGGCTATGGGGGGCTAAGACTGGAAATAGGCTGATGGGGGGGTTAGGACGTAATGGGCTGATGGGGGGGGTTAGGACTAGTAATGGGCTATGGGGGGGCTAGGACTGGAAATGGGCTGATGGGTTAGGACTGGTAATGGGCTGGGGAGGGCTAAGACTGTTAATGGGCTGGGGGGGTTGCTAGGACTGGAAATGGGCTGAGTGGAAGGAGGGCTTGAACTGCAAATAGCTGATGGGGACGGGGGCTTGGAATGGAAATGGGTTATGAGGGGTAGGGAGCTAGGACTGGAAATGGGTGAGTGGGGGGGGGGTTAGGACAGGAAATGGGCTGATGGAGGGGCTAGAATAGGACTGGAAATTGGCTGTTGGGGGGGTGCTAAGATTGGAAATGGGCTGTGGTGGGGGTTTGGATTGAAATGGACTCATGAAGGGGCTAGAACTGGAAGTAGGCTCATGGGGGGCTTGGATTGGAAATGGGCTGAGTGGAGGGCAGCTAGGATTTGACATGGGCTGATGGGCTCATGGAGGGCTGGGATTGGAAATGAGCTGATGGAGGGACTCGGATAGGACTGGAAATAGATGGGGGAGCTAGGACTGGAAATAGGCTGATGGTGGGTCTAGGATAGGACTGGAAATGGGCTTATGGGGGGCTAGGACTGGAAATGGGCTGATGCGGGGACTAGAAGGGAGCGGATGCTGGGTGGGACTGGAACTAGAATGGAGCTGATGTTGGGGGAGGATTAGAATGGGATGGAGCTGGGAGAGTGAAATGGAGAGGGAAAAAATATTTTGTGTGGGAGGGAAGACAAATCTACCATTGCCCGGATATTGGGAGAGTAAGTGGGGATTGAGAATGGAGGGGTAAAATTTGAGCAGATGAAATAGGAATGAGGAAAGAGCAAAAGGAGAAAGATTAGTATGTTAAAGCAGATGTAGAGAGAGAATGGAAAAAAACTAGAAGAGAGAAGAAAAGACAAATGGACAGCAGACGATGGAGAGTTAGCGGAAGACACAAAGAAACCAGAAGAAAGTGGCTGGAGCAATTGCAACTGAAACAAAATGCACAAAAGGTAGAAAAATATCTCTTTATTTTGAATTTATTAATTGGAATATGTCAGCTCTGGGAAATGTGCATCATTAATGTCTGCACTTTGTTTAGTACAAGAGCAAATTAATGTATAGTTTTATTTCTACAGTGTTGTACATTCCAAGTTTGGCTTTTGGGATTCCCAGTTATTATTATTGTCTTCCTGTTTCTAAATTGTGATTCCTTGTTTGGTGATGGTCTATGTTCTGTATGTGTAACTGAGCTGAGGTATTCTGTTTATGTAATTCCTATTTGACATTGCCACTTGTTCTCGTTCCCCAGTAGGTCATGTATTGTTGTTCTCTGAAATGTATTGGTTTAATATTTGCAGCGTTTCCTTTTGATAGTTAGGGTATGGTGCTTTATGAGTCCTGGTAGGATACGGCGGGTTTGCTATGGGTTCTAAATGGGCAGTGTTTGTAGTAGCTCCTAATGTGTCTGGCGGTTGGCACTGGATTATAGTAATGTAGAAGTCTTTTAGTCTTTCTTTATTCATACACTCATTAAGAGGCATGTTTACTAAAAGTTAGTGTATGGTAACATTATGCAAATATTTAAGCAAATGAGGCCCCGCACTGAGTCTCCGCACATGGCCCCACACCCCCCTTGGGCGGCCCCTGGAAACTATATACAGGTAATATTACATGGAACATAACAGAACTAATTACAAGTGACTATTTACAAGGAGCAATAAAACAACAGTTTGGATAAGACTTTTCGCAGTGGGTTGATGGATAAGTACTGTAAGGTTTTCTTGTGTTAGTCATTTGTCCTATCACTTACATACTTCTCTCATTTGATTTTCTAATTTGAGAACTTATCTGTGGATCATCAAGTTATTTTGTATTGATTTTCTCTTGCTTCCAATTTTTGAACTTTCTGGATTTAAATTTAGAACCTGTGTTTTCAAAATAGCAGAACCTTATTGCCTTTTAAACTTCAAAAGTCGATATAACTGTAATTTGCCCTCTTAATTTTTTCATTAGCCTCTTTGTTCTCTGCCCCAATAGAGTAGGTTACTGAACAAGTTTTCCTTGTCCAATAGCTGCACCAGAGATCAGACACATTGCTGGTTAACCAGCATCCCAGGCAATCTATAGGCTGCCCATTCTAAATTCTGACTCAATCCACAGTTAGCAGGGATCCACGTCCAGTAATGCAGGAGCTTAATGTAATCTTCAAACTACTACTGTTTCTGCAGCAATGGAAGAAGACACTGACTCCTCATCTCTGGGCAAAATAGATTAGAACTACAGGACATCCCCCATCACATTCGCTCCTGAAGTCATCATGGGAAGGTACTCAACCAGATTTGGTAAGAGATATGGACTCCCTTCAGTTATACACTGGCTCCCCTTGGGGCAATATCTCCAAATGGGATAGTTTTTCTGCATACCAAGGCAGTCATGAACCTCATTCCTAAGCCAAGATATGTGGAGTATTAGCTCAGTCTATTAAATTTACTGCTAATGCTCAGTGTAGTACTTGCATCGTCCAAAGACAGCTTCCTTCTGGAGTTCTTAAGATGGAACATGTATGGGTAATTGCTCTCTACACCTGAAATCCTTCCAGGGGATCCAGGCCCGGATCTCTGCCTGCTTATCTGACACTGCTGCCTGGATGTCTCACTGCCATCTGAAATTGAACATGGCCAAATCTGAGCTCCTTATCCTTCCCCCCCCCCCCCCAAACTCACCTCCCCCCTTCCTCCCTGTCCTGGTTCTGTGAATAACACCATACTCCTCCCTGTTCCCTTAGCTTGTAACCTTGGGGTCATCTTTGACTCTACTTTCTCTTTCTCTGCACACGTCCAATCAGATAGCTAAAACCTGTCGCTTCTTCCTCTAAAACAGGCATGTCCAACAGGTAGATCGCAATCTAGCTGTAGATCGCAGAGGGGTCAGAGGTAGATCGCCAGTCCCACTTGGCTCCTTGCCTTCGAATTGGTTCAAACCACTGTGACTTTTGCTTGCCTCTGCAATTTTATTTTGCCTAGCCTTTGCGTTGTTTCTACACTGCAATTTTATTTTGCCTTGCCTTTGCATTGATTCTACACTGTGTGCAGAATTTATTAAAACACGTGTGGTGGTACTTGAACTTGTTTGGCGGTATTTGATTTTATCTGGTTTGCTGGACCGGTGTTTGAGGTTTTTTGATGATTGGTGGTATTTGATTATTGGTGCCAGTATGATGAATTATTTTTACTTTTAGAACTGCATGTGTGGTTTTGGCATCTCCATTCCTTGTATTGCACATCATCCAGAGGTCTTCAGTTCCTGTTGAACTTTAATACTTTGGAACAGTGACAGTTTTGGACCAGATTCAGCCAGTGTTTATACTAACTTAGCAGATTTGGCCTTCTTACATCCAGCCACCCCAGTATAACAAAGATGAGTGTTCCAAAGAAGAGCAAAACCTACCACTTTCACGATGAATGGGAAATGGACTACTTCTTCATCATGGTGAAAGACAAGTGTTGTTGTCTAATTTGTAACATCCCAGTATTCTTGCTCAAAAAGGGTAATTTGGAACATCATTTTAAGGCTCTGCATAGGAATAAATTTTACGCTGATTTTCCACCCAAAAGTGAAATTCGTAAACTGAAGCTCAAAGAACTTGCTCCTGATCCATGCACACCAACTCTCGCCCCCTATCACGTACATTTCCCTTGGGTTTCTGCTACCCAAGTGCATGACTCTGCACTTAAGATTTAATGCAAAGAAGTGCAGAGTCATGCACTTGCGTAGCAGAAACCCAAGGGAAATGTACACGATAGGGGGGTGAGAAGTTGGTGTGCACAGATCAGGAGAAAGACCTTGGTGTGATTATTTCTGTAGATCTCAAGGTGGCAAAACAGTGCGATAAGGCGGTGGCAAAAGCCAGGAGGTTGTTGGGCTGCATAAGAAGAGGAATTACCAGTAGAAAGAAAGAGGTTCTAATGCCACTGTATAAGTCACTGGTGAGGCCTCACTTGGAATACTGTGTTCAGTTTTGGAGACCGTATCTTGCAAAGGATGTAAAAAGAATGGAAACCGTTCAGAGGAAGGTGACCAAAATGATTTAGAGCCTGCATCAGAAGCCTTATGAGAAGAGACTTGAAGACCTAAATATGTACACTTTGGAGGAGAGGAGGGATAGGGGAGATATGATTCAGACCCTTAAAGAGAAATAATGAACAAACAAACCTCTTCCAACTAGAGGGCATAACATGAAGCTACAAGGGGGTAAATTGAAAGGCAATATCAGGAAATACATTTTCACTGAGAGGGTGGTGGATGCTTGGAATGCCCTCCCAATGGAGGTGGTGGGGCAAATACAGTGGCAGAATTCAAAATGGCATGGGACAGTCACAATGGATCCATTTATAGCAACAGAATAAAATCAAAATAAACTGAACCATCTAACTTCTCAACAAATAGGGGTGTCCTGCATGGAGCAGTGGGGTCACCCCTAAACAAAGACATGGGGAAGGGTGGCCTGCACGGAGTGGCACCTACTCCTGCCATCTTTCTCCAGCTATCTTACTGAGCAGACTAGATGGACCATACTGGTCGTTATCTGCCATCATTTACTATGTTACTATGTTAAATCGAAATTGGCTACTCAGCAACAGTTGATGGCGAAGCCAAGGTCACATTCGGTCAGTGCAACCATCTCATCCTTCAAGGTCAGCAGCCTGATCGCAAAGAAATGCAAACCTTTCACTGAAGGGGAATTTGTAAAAGATTGTTTTCTTGAAGCAGCTGACAATCTTTTTGAAAGATTTAAAAATAAGAAAGATATCATAGCTGCTATTCAAGATGTACAATTCTCAAGAAACACCGTTGTGCAGTGAATAGAAAAGATGTGTGGAGATACAACTGAACAATTGTTGGAAGATGTTTCAAATTGTGTTGCTTTCTCACTCCAACTGGATGAATCTACAGACATAAGAGACATAGCCCAGTTACTAGTCTTTATCCGGATGGTTTTTGAAGACTTCAGTGTTAAAGAAGAACTACTTGGAATGATTTCTTTAAAATGGAGAACTACAGGTCAGGAAATATTCAGTTCTTTCCATTCTTTTGTGACAAAGTGTAATCTTCCATTGCATAGACTTGTTTCCATCACTACTGATGGAGCAAGATCAATGGCAGGTGAGGTTAATGGTTTGATAGCCCTCTGTAGACAGTATGACGACTTCCCAGATTTCCTTTCTTACCACTGCATCATTCACCAGCAAGTTTTGGCAAGCAAGAGACTCAATGCAAAGACTGTCATGGACATCACTTTCAACATTGTAAATTCAGTTCGTGGAAGATCACTTCAAAGATGGCTTTTCAATCTTACTCTTGATGAAGGGGCAGCGGAAATCATTTTGCACACAGATGTAAGGTGGCTAAGTAGGCACAAATTTCTGCAAAGATTTCTGGATTTGCTGAATGGAATAAGAAGTTTTTTGAAGGAGAGGAGAGATGACCAAGCAGAGTTGGAAGATGAGGAGTGGTTATGTGATCTGGCATTTCTCGCTGACTTTACAGGCAAACTAAGTGATATGAACCTTGAACTACAAGGTAAAAACGAATGCATTGGCGAGATGATGAGTACAGTTTCATCCTACAAGGGCATATTTAAGCTGATGATGACTGACCTTGCAAACAACACTTTTGATCATTTTCCTAATATGTAGGACCATCTGGGACAATATCCAAATTTTGTTTTTCAGAACGAGAAGTATGTGACAGAAATCTGTTCTGTTATCCAGGAATTCAAAAATAGATTCTGTGACTTCCAAAAAATTGGAACAGTTATGGAGTACTTGTCATACCCATTCAAAGTAGATGTGGACATTAAAGAAACTGCAGCTGCTATCAGTAAAAATTACTCATTGAACAAGCTATCTCTTGAAAATGAAATATTAACCCTTAAAAATGACATTTTTCTCAAGACCCATGCTGAGCAAGAATCGTTTTGGAAGCTAGTGCCTAGAGACAAATTTCCCAACTTGAGAAGATGCAGTGAAGCTGTACACTCCTGTTTTGGTTCAACTTATTTGTGTGAATCTGTGTTTTCCCATCTGAAAATGACAAAGATTATGTCACGTTCCAACATGACAGATGAACATCTCCAGGATTCCCTGAGACTGGCCCTTATGCAATATTCACCCAACTTCAAAAAGCTGGTGGATGAAATGCAGGCTCAGACGTCTCACTAAGGAGCAAGAGCAAAATATTAAAGATTGTGCAAGATCAGAATGGATCAATACTCAACCTAAATTTAACACAAATTACTCAATAAAAGTTAAAGAAAGTTACTAAGACAGTTAAAGAAAGTTATTACTCAATAAAACTTTAAGAAAAAATTTACTTTCCATTTCCCCTCGCAGTTCTTACCGGATCTTAGTCTCTCTGTTTTATTTTTGCTTAATTTGCTTAACAGCTGATCACATCCAAGTAAATGACAGAAGGTTCATTAAAAATGGGGGGGGGGGGGAGGAATCCTCCAACTTTATTGGGTTAAAATGTAATTTGAAACTTAATTTTCATGGTGGTAGATCACTGGCACTTTTGGCCGGAAAAAGTAGATCACGACCTATTCGAAGTTGGACATGCCTGCTCTATAATATCAGTAAAATTTGTCCCTTCCTTTCTACGCAGACTACCAAGATCCTCATCTACTCTCTAGTCACCTCCCATCTTCACTATTGTAACCTGCTCCTCACTGGTCTCCCTCTCAATCATCAATCTGTTCAGAACTCAGCTGCATGGCTTATCTTCTGCCTGCTAGGCTCATATAACCCCTCTTCTCATGACATTTCACTGGCTCCCTATCCATTTCTGCATCCAGTTCAAACTTTTCCTGCTGATCTGCAAGTGCATTCATTTTGCGGCTCCTCAATACCTTTCCTCTCTTATCTCATTCTAAAAACCCCTCCTCAGGAACTCTGTTCCCCTAGCACAGCGATGGCGAACCTATGGCACGCGTGCCAGCTGTGGCACGCGAAGGCCTTGCAGCTGGCACGCGGGAAGGTCCGCATTTAAAAGGTCCCAAATTTAAAAAAAAAAAAAAAAACCAAACAAACCGGCTGCTTCTGCCGCGGCAGCCTCAAGAGCTCTGCCGCGGCAGCCTCAAGAGCTCTGCCGCGGGGCCCCCCCTGCCCGGCAGAGCCTCCCTGCATCATCTACCTTCAAGTCGCAAAACGCGGTCTTCTTTCAGAGCCGCGAGAGTTTCCTTTCTCGCGAAAGAGCCGCGAGAAAGGAAACTCTCGCGGCTCTGAAAGAAGCCCGCGTTTTGCGACTTGAAGGTAGATGATGCAGGGAGGCTCTGCCGGGCAGGGGGGGGCCCCGCGGCAGAGCTCTTGAGGCTGCCGCGGCAGAAGCAGCCGCTTTGTTTGGGTTTTTTTTTTTAATTTGGGCTGATAGGGGGGAAGGGGGTTTAGGACTGGTAATGGGCTATGGTGGGGAGGCTAAGACTGGAAATGGGCTGATGGGGGGGGTTAGGACTGGTAATTGGCCATGGGGGGGGCTAAGACTGGAAAATGGCTGATGGGGGGGGTTAGGACTGGTAATTGGCCATGGGGGGGGGGCTAAGACTGGAAAGGGGCTGATGGGGGGGGGGTAGGACTGGTAATTGGCCAGGGGGGGGGTTAGGACTGGTAATTGGCCAGGGGGGGGGGTTAGGACTGGTAATTGGCCGGGGTTAGGACTGGTAATTGGCCATGGGGGGGGCTAAGACTGGAAATGGGCTGATGGGGGGGGGGGGTTAGGACTAGTAATGGGCAATGGGGGGTGCTAAGTCAGGACTTGGGACCGTGATGCGGATGGTGAAGGTGATTTGGGGGGGGGGTAGGACTAGTAATGGGCTCTGGGGGGGGGCTAGGACTGGAAATGGGCTGATGGGGGGGTTAGGACTGGTAATGGGCTATGGGGGGGCTAAGACTGGAAATGGGCTGAGTGGACGGAGGGCTTGAACTGCAAATAGCTGATGGGATTGGGGCTTGGAATGGAAATGGGTTGTGAGGGGGAGGGAGCTAGGACTGGAAATGGGTGAGGGGGGGCTAGGACAGGAAATGGGCTGATGGAGGGGCTAGAATAGGACTGGAAATTGGCTGTTGGGGGGGTGCTAAGATTGGAAATGGGCTGGGGTGGCCGTTTGGATTGAAATGGACTCATGAAGGGGCTAGAACTGGAAGTAGGCTCATGGGGGCTTGGATATGGGCGGAGTGGAGGGGAGCTAGGATTTGACAGGGGCTGATGGTGGGGCGAGGAAAGGACTAGAAATGGGCTCATGGGGGGCTGGGTTTGGAAATGAGCTGATGGAGGGACTCGGATGGGACTGCAAATAGATGGGGGAGCTAGGACTGGAAATGGGCTTATGGGGGGTTAGGACTGGAAGTGGGTTGATGAGGGGGGGCTAGGACTGGTATTGGGTTGGGAGGTTGCTAGGACTGGAAATGGGTTGGGGGGCTGCTAGGACTGGAAATGGGCTGATGCAGGGACTAGAAGGGAATGGATGCTGGGTGAGGCTGGAACTAGAAGGGAGCTGGTGTTGGGGGAGGATTAGAATGGGATGGGGCTGGGAGAGTAAAATGGAGAGGGGAAAAATATTTTGTGTGGGAGGGATAAAAAATCTACAATTGGCCGGGTATTGGGAGAATAAGTGGGGATTGAGGATGGAGGGGTAAATTTTGAGTAGATGAAATAGGAATGAGGAAAGAGCAAAAGGAGAAAGATTAGTATGTTAAAGCAGATGTAGAGAGAGAATGGAAAAAAAAAACCAAGAAGACAGAAGAAAGGACAAATGGACAGCAGATGGAGAGTTAGGAGAAGACACGAAGAAACCAGAAGAAAGTGGCTGGAGCAATTGCAACTGAAAAAAAATGCACAAAAGGTAGAAAAATATCTCTTTATTTTGAATTTATTTACTGGAATATGTCAGCTCTGGGAAATGTGCATCATTAATTTTTGCGCTTTGTTTAGTACAAGAGGAAATTAATTTATAGTTTTATTTCTACAGTGTTGTTGTATATTCCAAGTTTGGCTTTTGGGGTTCCCAGTTTAATTATTGTCTTCCTGTTTTTAAATTGTGATTCCTTGTTTGGTGATGGTCTGTTCTGCATGTGTAACTGAGCTGAGGTATTCTGTTTATATAATTCCTATTTGACATTGCCACTTGTTCTTTCCCCAGTAGGTCATGTATTGTTGTTCTCTGAAATGTATTGGTTAATATTTGCAGTGTTGCCTTTTGATAGTTAGGGTATGGTGCTTTGTGAGTCCTGGTAGTACTGTTAGGATACGGCGGGTTTGCTATGGGTTCTAAATGGGCAGCGTTTGTAGTAGTTCCTAATGTGCCTGGCGGTTGGTACTGGATTATAGTAATGTAGAAACCTTTTAGTCTTTCTTTATCCATATACTCATTAAGAGGCATGTTTACTAAAAGTTAGTGTATGGTAACATTATGCAAATATTTATGCAAATGAGGCACCTTATGCAAATGAGGCTTTAATGGACGTGCTGGCACTTTGAGGAAATTCTTTGGTTTTGTGCGGCAGTTTGGGCACTCGGGCTCAAAAAGGTTAGCCATCACTGCCCTAGCAGATCCCTTCTCTGTCACTGCCAACTCCAAACTTTGTTCATTCCACCTTTCTACTCCATATGCCTGGAACAAACTATCTGAGTCAGTGTGTCAGGCTCCTTCTCTAGCCCTATTCAAATCCAGGCTAAGAAACCAACTCTTTGAGGCTGCTTTTGGATCCTGATGCTCCTCACTCTCTTGTTCACTACTTAAGTTTATCTTACCATATTCTAGTTTCCAGTTTTGTGATGTTTTTGCCCTGATTAGATTGTAAGCTCTGATGAGCAGTGACTGTGTCTCACGTCTTACATGTACGAAGCTGCATACACCTTGTAGCGCTATACTGATTAGTAAGTAGTAGTAATTTGTCAAGGTATGCTCGGAAATTTATTTATTTATTTATTTACATTCTCTTATATACCGCGCTATTCTGCATCAGTGCGGTTTACATTGAACAAACTGAAATTACATTGAACAGGGCATTATAACTTGGAGATAACTATTTTACAGGGAACATGGGCTATGGAGGGTTAAGTGGCTTGCCCAAGACCACAAGGAGTGGTGATCTTCTCCCTCTCAACGTGATTCAGAGAATGGTCACGTGGAACTGATACTTCTATAATCAATGCAATTCTGGGGTGCTCTTCTCATTTATCAGTAGGACTGGCTTCCTTCATCCAGCTTCTTATCTGTTGGAATGGGAGCAATCCAGGTGATCAGAACTTCTTCATTCTCCATAATTCTCCTAGGGTCATGCTCCCAGTTCTTTACCAGTATAATGATGCTGTAGTGTTTACATGACACTGATATGAGGAATGGCGGGAGGAGATGGATGAGATGTGCTGCTTTATTCTGCCTTTCTGTATAGAAATGTTTTTCCATCAGAACTTTGCAGCCAGCTATAGAATCTATGGATGTCTGTTTTACTGTTTTTTTTTCAGTGTCCTCTGTAAACCATTCCATCTGTAATCCATTCTCTTGGACTGGAACTATCAATCTCTCATCCTTTGAATTCATTCCCCGCTCCATAACCATTCCTGTATCCGGTATGGATTGACCAAGGGTTTCTGGAGTAACACTCTAATTCCCACTGTGTTTGTGTACTTGCCACTTGTTGTCCTTGTTTTGCTAATCTATCCCCCCTCTCCCGATCCACCACTTGACCTACATGTGTCAAGCCCTTTCAGGCCCATTCCTCAAATAACTTTTTTTTCTGCCTGGCGTAAACGTCCCCATCCCCCGAATAAAGGTGTATTTTGAGAATCTTTTCTTCCCCCCTCAAAAGGGACTGTCTCCAGTTTTTCCAAATTTGAAAGGTTAATTTCCCTTGTGGATTTTCGGCCTCCTCCCCTCTGGATATCTCAGTCGGGTCCCAAATCAATGACTCTGTGTACCTTGCTGCCCTCTTCCATTCACACCCACTGTAGGGCATCTCCTCCATCCTTCCAAGCAAACAGAGCATGTAGTTGTGCTGTGGCATAGTAGGGGGCTATACACAGTACTCCCAGCCCCCCCTTCTTCCCTCCGCTTATACATGGTGGACCGTGCCACCTTGGGGACTTTCCCATTCCATACATATTGCATTATCATATTTTAATGCATTTTTAATACCCCCCAGGGCACCGCATTGGGCAAGGACACAAATGAAAATAAAATTTGCAGTAGCACATTCATTTTGACTATGGCTATGCACCCCAGTCAGGTCCCATCCAAGAAAGAGGTCTCGTTTGAGGCTTTCCACCAGTAGTTTATAGTTCCAGTCCTGAAGGTTCTTGACCAGGCTGCCTAATTGTATCCCCAGATATCAGAAGTGCTTATTTACCCACTTGATGGGGAAATGCCCCACAGGTGGTCCTCCAATGCTTTTAGTAAATTAATTATTGCAGTCTTGCTCTGATTTAATTTATAGCCCACTACCTCACTGTATCTACCCATCGCTGTCACCAATATTGGCAGTGTGGTAAGGGGCTGTTGTAGGGTAAAAATAATATTGTCTGCAAAAAGGGTGATTTTGGTCCTCTGCTCCCTCCCCCCCCTGCCACCTCCACCCCCTGAATGTCTTCTTGCTCTCTAATATACTCTGCGAGGGGCTGTATCGCCAAGGCGAATAGAAGTGGTGATAGTGGGTATTCCTGGCATGTCCCTCTCCCCAGAGCAAAACTATCGGAATAACCTCTATTTACTCTGATGCAGGCTCTTGGATGGGCATACAGTGCTTTTATCCATTTTAGAAAATTCTTCCCCAGGCCCATTCATTCTAAAACCTGGAACATAAACTGCCACTGTACCTGGTCAAATGCTTTTTCAGCTTCCAACGTAACTAATACTGCTTGCTCTCCTGACCTCTGTAGGTCCCAAGTAATATTTAATAGTTTCTGAATGTTGTCACCTCCTTGTCGCCCCATCATAAACCCCATTTGGTCTTTGTGTGCCAATTTAGGTACTACCCCTTGGAGGCAATTAGCTAGCACCTTGGCCAGTACTTTAGCATTGAGGTTAATTAGAGAGTTTGGCCGATACGATCCACAGACTGTGTTATCCTTGCCCAGTTTAGGTAGGACTGTGATACCCACTTTTTCCATCAACTTCAGGATCTCCTCCCCTTGGAGCACCCCATTAAAGACCTTAGTTAACACCAGGGCAATTAAGCGATAAAATTTGCAGTGAAGCCATCTAACTCCAGGGCCTTAACCAACTTGAGGATCTTAATGGCTGCTTGGACCTCCTCCTCACTGATTTCCTGTCCTATTCTCTCCTCCTACTCCGCCCCAGCTTCTTTAGATTACAGTCATTCAAAAATGAGACCTCCCTCTCTTTTCCCCCTGATATTTCACTTTATAAAGGCTCTCATAATATTCTCTAAATACCTGACTAATTTAAGACAGTCAATGTACCACCCCCCCTTCCCTCTTGTGGTTCCGAATACCTCCTATGTAGGCCACCTGCCTTTTGGCTTTCAGCCGGCTAGCCAGAATCTTACCAGACTTATTACCCCCTTCAAAATGTGCTTGCTGCAACACGGCTAACCCGTGTGCAATTTCTTGAGCCCGCAATCTGCTCAATTCTCCCCGCAGTTTAATCAATTCTAATCTATTAATTATGGATCGCAATCACTCTGTTGCCTCCCTTCTAACTCCACAATTTTTTCTAAGAGTTTGTTTTATTTATTTATTTGCTTTTATATACCATGCTTTTTGGAATCAGTGCGGTTTACAAATAACATGAGCAATCAAACATTTCACATAGAACTGGAGATAACAAGAACAAAAACAGTGGAACAGTTACATGGAACAAATTGAATAGAACAGATTACAATTTAACTGAAATTTCTGCTTTTCAGAATTACTCCTCTCCCTCTTGGCCTGGGCTGCCATATTGATGAGGTGACCTCTAGTGACAGTCTTCAGCCCCTCCCAAACGGTGCCCATTTCTCCATTCAAATTAAAAGACGTATTCCTGTATAGTTTTATGTATTTTATTTACCTGTGCTTTCTCAACTAAAAGTGAAATTTAACCTCCAGAATTTAACCCCTTCATCCCGATCTCCAGTGTCAAATGTAACACTAATGGGGGCATGGTTTGTTCAGGTTATCGGTCCTGCTCTATGGTCCTAGCCTTAGAAATCCAGCTTCCACTAGCCCAGATCATATACAATCGACTGTACATCCCATAAGAATGGGAGTAGAATGTATATTTTTGCTACTCTGAATATCTACATCTCCAAATGTCCAAAAACCCAAGATATTCCTTAAATTTTATCAAACTCTTCTGCTCCAGCAGCCCTCGCTGGCTTGTCCCCCGCTGTTGTCCAAGTGCGGGTTGCTGATCAAATTATCGTCCCCTCACAAGTTAATCAGGGCCTCCCCTAGCCCCTCCTTCTCCTTTAACATCTGCTCATATAACTCCCCCTAATGTTCATTTGGGCAGTAAACACTGATGATCCAAACTTCTTCATCAGTAACCCTTAGCCGCACCCCTACCCACTGCCCCACTTTATCCCTACATTCTCCCACAATTGCATGTTGACATGTCTCATGAACTAAGATGCCCACACCTCCTTTCCTTGGATTTGCTCTTTGTCCAGCAAGGATCACTACTGAGTAATATCTTGAATATAGCAGTTGCTCCTGCCCCACCCTCAGATGCATTTCTTAGACACATAAGACATTCGCATTAAGATGCCTGCCCTCTCTCTCCAATAAGTGTCTTTTATGCCATGTCTAGAGCCCTTTAGAATTCACCGTGGTCACTGTTAGCTGCTTCCTATTCCAGTTCCCTTTATCCTTTGATTTATTCCCACCCTGGTCCCCTCCTTGCATCCTCTACCCCCTCCCTCTCCATCCCCTCTCCCTGTCCCCCGCTCCCTTCCCCCTCGTGTTCCAGAAGCAAATATAAATTAGAGTGCCCTTTACCCTTTCCGATCTTCGGGCAACTTAACCATTTAACTCTGCCAAAATCAGCTCCTCCCTCATGTGGTCTGGTGAGCCTTTACCGACCAATCAGTCTATGCTGTCCTCTTTCACTTCGATCAATCCCCTCAGTCCATTCACAGCTCAATTTTCATCCCATGCGGCCTGCTCCTTAGCTGTCTAATTCAGCACTTTGTCTCCTCAAGATGCTTTACTCGAGTCTCCCACTCCTGATGGGCTGCTACCTCTTGCTGCTGGAAACCAGCAACTTTTAAAGCTCTGAGTGCCTCAGTCTTTGTATGCACTCGCCATGTCTTCTCTCCCCGGAGAGCAAGAGTCCAAATGGATGCAGCCAGTGATTGCTTTCTGCGCTCTATGCCACTGCAGAGTCCCTGCTGACAGATCATCATAGATGGAGACCGGGTACACTTGCCAGGTGAAATTCCCTTCATTTTTGCCACTAAGCGCTCCTTAAGTTTGTAATCCTTCAAGCAAATGATGATGTCTCTATTGATTCTTGGCTGACCCAGCGCTCGGTGTGCTTTGTCCAGCAGTATTTCTCTAGGGGGCTACCTCTTCCCCTCCCTTTTGCAAGGCTTCTGAGCAAACTACTGCAACTTTTGCACTGTCTTTAAATTTTGAGTCCTTGGTATGCCTCTGAATCGCAGGTTGTTTCTCCGGGATCTGTTTTCAGGTCCTCCAGTTTGTATTGCAGTTTGTCCTGCCACTCCTCTCCTTTTCCTACCCGGTTTTCCAATACTTCTTGTTGCTGCTCCAAGTCCTGCAGTCTGTTTTCATGCTCTCCCGCCTGATGCGTCAATTCTGCAAACTCCTCCTTCATTTTCCCGATGAGTTCTCCAAGCTCCATCTTAACTGCCCGAACTTCAGTTTTAATTTCATTAAACCATTCCCCACTGTCCATTTCAGGTGGGGGAAGTGATTAGGGATCGGGAGGGGAGAGTCTAATGGGGGGCAAGTTCCATTTTGGAAAGAACTGAGAGTATTATTGGAACGGGAGGTGCAGGGGAAACTCATGTTGGGGGAGATTTTAATTTGGCACTGCATCCAGTGCCAAAATATCGGTCCCTATATCCAAATTATCAGTCGCTATATCCTAAAAAAGGATATAGCGTTATTGGAAAAGGTTCAGAGAAGAGCCACCAAAATGGTAAAGGGGATGGAAGGATACTCCTATGAAGAAAGGCTAAAAAGGTTAGGGCTCTTTAACCTGGAAAGAGACAGCTGAGGGGAGATATGATAGAAGTCTATAAATTAATGAACGGAGTGGAACGGGTAAACGTAGATCGATTGTTTACGTTATCAGAATATAGAAAGACTAGGGGACATGCAATGAAGGTAGAGGGTAAACTATTTAAGACTAATAAAAGAAAATATTTTTTCACTCAACGTGTAATCAAACTGTGGAATTTGTTACCAGAGGATGTAGTAAAGGCTGTTAGTGTAGCTGGGTTTAAAAAAGGTTTGGACAATTCCTGGAGGAAAGGTCCATAAACCGTTTTTAAGAAGGGACCCAGGTTATCAGTGCTTGACCCAGTACAAGCATTGTGGAAACTTTTTTTGGGCAGGAAGCTGCTAGGTACGTATGACCTAGATTGGCCACAGTTGGAAACAGGATATTGGGCTTGATGGACCTTGGTCTGACCCAGTATGGCATATCTTATGTTCTTATGTTCAGAATGGGATAGGCAGATGGGGGGGGGGGTGGTGGTGAAGGGAAAGCCTGGAGTAGGAGATTAGTGAAGGGGATACTTCGGAGATTCCACGTGTTAGATGTGTGGAGGGAACATAACAGGGAGGCAAGGGAGTACACCTTTTATTCACATCCAGATAAAACTTATAGTCAGATAGATTACTTGCTGATAGAAAAACTGTGGGGGACCAGAGTGCGGGGAGTGGAGATTGGAAATGTTACATGGTCAGATCATGCCCCTGGGTTGACATACAGGGTGGGAATGGAGAGGGAGGTATCAGATTTTGGAGGTTCAATGAGAGTCTTCTCCGAAGGGACGAAGTAGTAAAAGACATCAAGAAAAGCTTGCAGGATTATTGGCACCTGAATGATACAGGAGAAGTGCGGGAGACTATTGTGTGGGAAGGAATGAAAGCAGTAATCCGGGGGAGGTTGATTATGTGGGCTGCTAAATACAAGAAGGGTAGGAAAGAAAGGGAGGACAAATTGCATGTTGAAATTAAGGAGGCCACAACGCTGTACAATAGGACGGGGTCAGGAAGGCAAATGAAATATTTAAATCAATTGCGCTTGGTGTTAAACAAGTTACAATTAGAAGCCATTATCAGATGGCCTCACTTAGTTTGCAGCTTGTTGTGCTGTGAGGGCGTGTGTGTATCAGTGATGCTGAGAGCTAAACTATCGGTAGTTTAACTACTGGCAGGGTCTCCCAAGATGGACAGGTCTCAGCTGAGGTGCCAAACCAAGACAAACCACCCATCTGGGCAGCAGCAGAATGGGATAGTGTTGACAGCAGAGGGTAACATTTCTGTGACAATGGCAACAACACCAAACTTAAACTGCGCGGAAGAAAGGCCTGGCAATCTACTTCTGTATCTTGCCATGAAAACCCAATGGATAGTTACAACAAAACAAATTGTGCAATAGTGCTGGAAGATGAGACCCCCAGGTCGGAAGGCACTCAACTAGCTACTGGGGAAGAGCTGAAGACTTTTCAGAGTAAAGCCAGCATTTATGATGTGGTTGGATCAAAGCCCTCGGGACATCTGGCTGCTGATGTAGCTGCGCATGAAATGAGAGTCAGAAGCTGTAAAGATGTCTTACACATTGGAACATGGAACATACAAAGCATGAACCAAGGGAAGTTGGAGGTGGTCAAGAATGAAATGGAACGTGTACAACTTGATCTGTTTGGTGTCAGCGAACTGAAATGGACTGGCATCGGGCACTTTGCATCTGATGATCACATGGTCTACTATGCTGGAAATGAAAGACAAAGAAGAAATGGTGTTTCATTTATAATAAAGAAACTTGCAAGAACTGTAATGAAATACAATGCAGTCAGTGAACGTTTAATCTCTATTCGTCTACGAGGAATGCCTATCAAAACAACTATAATTCAAGTATATGCCCCAACAACAGCTGCAGAAGAGAATGAAATTGAAGAGTTCTATGAACAAGTACAAGCTGAAATTGACAGAACATACAAACAGGATATCCTGATAGTCATGGGTGACTGGAACGCAAAAGTTGGCAACAAAGAAGAAGGCAAAGTAATTGGAAAATATGGACTTGGCAATAGAAATGAAGCTGGACAAAGACTGATAGAATTCTGCAAAACCAACGATCTATTCATCTCAAACACCTTCTTCCATCAACCCAAGCGGCGACTGTACACATGGACTTCACCCAATGGATTGTATAAAAATCAAATTGACTACATCTGTGGAAGTCAACGATGGAAAAGTTCTATAACATCAACAAAGACAAAACCTGGAGCTGACTATGGTATAGATCATCAACTACTAGTATGCAAACTCAAGCTAAAGTTGAAAAAGAGCAAACCACTCATGAATGCAGCAAAATATAACCTTGAGAATATACCACTGGAATTTAAAGACTGCCTGCAAAATCGATTTGCTGCTTTAGATACAAATGATAAAGCTCCAGAAGAGTTATGGAATGACATCAAGAAGGTTGTGTTGGAAGAAAGCGAGAAGTCTCTACAAAAGGTGAAAAAGCAAAAACAGCCAAAATGGATGACGGAAGAAATTCTGAAAATTGCCCAGAAATGCAGAGAAGCTGAAACCAGAGGAGAAAGAAAGACAATAACAGAACTCAGAGATTTCCAACGTGCAGCAAGACAGGACAAGGAAAAGTACTACAATGATGCATGCAAGGAAATAGAAGCAGAAACTATTAGAGGAAGAACAAGATCGGCTTTCCTAAAACTACGAGAGTTAAAGAAAAAGTTCCAGCCTCGAATTGGAATGTTACAAGATGCTCAAGGTTCTATGTTGAATGATGCTGAGAAGATCAAGAAAAGGTGGAAGGAATATACAGAGTTTTTATATGATAAAGATCAAGTGGACCAACAGCCGTTTCAACCTGTATCTTATGATCAGGAACCACTAGTGATGAAAGAAGAAGTTAAAGCAGCATTGAAAGCCTTATCAAAGAACAAAGCACCAGGCATTGATAGCATTCCCATAGAAGTATTACAGCAATCTGATGCAGTTGTTACCATACTTATAAGGTTCTGCCAAGAAATATGAAAGACAACATCATGGCCAAATGACTGGAAAAGATCTGTGTTTATACCAATACTAAAGAAAGGTGATCCAACTGACTGTGGAAATTATCGCACAATCGCTCTGATCCCACATGCCAGCAAGATTCTACTGAAGATTATTCAAAAGAGACTACAACCAAACCTGGAACAAGAACTACCTGAAGTGCAAGCAGGGTTCAGAAAAGG
Organism: Ichthyophis bannanicus; assembly: GCA_033557465.1. NCBI lineage: Eukaryota > Metazoa > Chordata > Amphibia > Gymnophiona > Ichthyophiidae > Ichthyophis > Ichthyophis bannanicus. The sequence continues at coordinate 80,458,965 of CM066031.1, forward strand.
GCGAGGAACGAGAGACATCATTGCGGATGTGAGATGGATCCTAGAAAAGACTAAAGAATACCTAAAGGATATCTATATGTGCTTTATCGACTATAGCAAGGCTTTTGACTGTGTAAACCATGAGAAACTCTGGGCCACATTAAGAAGCCTGGGTATACCAGAACACCTGATCGTACTCTTGCACATTCTGTACATTGATCAAGAAGCAACAGTTCGAACAGATCAAGGAGAAACAGAATGGTTTAAAATAAGCAAAGGTGTAAGACAAGGCTGCATACTTTCCCCCTACCTGTTTAATTTATATGCAAAACAAATCATCAGAGAAGCAGGATTGTATGAAGACAACAGAGGTGTGAAGATTGGTGGAAGACTCATCTACAACCTTCGCTATGCTGATGATACCACATTACTGGCTGAAAGTGAAGATGGTCTGAAACATTTGCTTCTCACAATCAAAGAACACAGTCTCAAAATGGGCCTGCACCTTAATGTAAAGAAGACAAAGATCATGACAACTTGCATAATCAACAGGTTCATCGTTGGAGAAGAAATTGAAATCATGAGCAACTTTAACCTACTTGGATCAACTATCAATAAAGAAGCAACAAGCAGTCAAGAAATCAGACGACGCATTGCTCTTGGCAGAATGGCTATGAAAGACCTAGATAAGATTCTCAAGAGCAGAGATGTCTCTCTCCATACAAAGATTCGACTTGTTCAAGCCATGGTATTTTCAATAACATCATATGGATGTGAAAGCTGAACAGTGAAAAAGATAGACAGGAAGAAAATTGATGCCTTTGAATTATGGTACTGGCGGCGAATATTGTGTATACCATGGACTGCCCGAAGAACAAACCAGTCGGTACTAGAGGAGATCAAACCTAAGGGGCATGTTTACTAAACATTCCTAACGTGCGGGGCCGCGGTAGTGTGCCTGTGCCATATAAAGAGTGGGCGGTTCAGGCAGAAAAAAGAAAAAAACCTGACCGTACTTGTGCGCGTCGCACATTAGCGCGTGGGAAGGCTAAGTGGGGGGCTGCTGGGCACATATAGGAACAGAGCTGTAGCACAATGGTGAACACACTAACCAATGGTGCAGGGGCCACTGCTTCAATCCCCCATTGTGCACAAAAAAAAAGGCCAGCTGAAACACCACCTTGAATGTGTAAAAGTGGTTCAGGAGGCAAAGTAATTTTGTATGGCATAAGGCGGCGCACTGTTCTGTTTGGGCGGCATAAGGCGGCGCACTGTTCTTTTTGGGCGGCATAAGGCGGCGCACTGTTCTGTTTGGGCGGCATAAGGTGGCGCACTGTTCTTTTTGGGCGGCACAAGGCGGCGCACTGTTAAGTGTGGGCAGCAGGATGCGGCATGCTGATGGGCATAAGGCTGCGTTCTGATGATAAAGCAAAGGAACACAGCCACAGCACAATTGTTAAGACACTGACCAATGGTGCAGGGACCAGGGGTTCAATCCCTCACAATGCCCTGTGAAAAAGGCTAGTTGAGGCAGTATGTTTTGTGCTGTAGGTGGCTTTTTGATTTTATTTTGTGATAACTACTAGCAAACGCACTCTCACAGCATGTTAACATAAGGCGGCCCATAAGGCACATGTTACAGTGCACCGTCCGCCAAGGCACCCTAGAATGTCCCCTATAGGGCAGCATGTATGTTGCGACACAGGATAATGTATAGTGCACCCTATATGGCTGGCAACCGTAACGTGCCCTATAGGGCGCCCCATAAAGCACCCTCAGAGGCACCTTATGGGTACAGTACGCTGAGGGTGGTATTGCTGGCAGCAACATATGTACAGTAAATTAAAATAAATGCTGTGGACACCCCTATCACATAACCCCACTGTGGGTTTGAACCCATGACATCTGGCTGCATAGACAGTGACGTAACCATTGGGCTACAGCTCTATAGCTGTAAGCAAACCTCTGGCTGGCTGCAGATAGCCTGCACGTCACCTCACGGACAGTCTGCTGTTGTGAACCACCCGTACCCATGATGCACTGCACATGCAAATCAGCTGTCCACAGATTGAACACAGGATGGGAAATGCACCCCTAACGCTCCCCGGCCTGGTAGGGGGAAGTGTCCGTGTGCACCCACACAGCACCTCGGCCTGGTAGGGTGTCCTGAGTGGGTGGACAAACGGCAAAGAGTAGCTAAACACCATCACATTGTGCGGTTACTGTGCTCACCCTGAGTGTGTGATGTTGCGCCCAGGACCAGGTCCACAACACCAGGCATGGCTGAATGCGGCCATGTCAGAGCTCCAAAGCAGCAATAATCTGTGGAATAGGTAGGTGCTGCATAAACATTTTGGAGTTCCCTGTCTGACTCAGTTAGTGGGGACCCCAACCCCCAAGTGGATAAAACCCAAAGCAGGGCTTCCCCCTCAACAGATCCCCACCCCAATGGCAGTAGAGTGGACCATCAACCCCAGTCCTGCTAGGGAACAGACACCCTACAGGGCAGTCCAAGCAGCTCCACACACACATCCATAACACACTATCAGACAGACATTAGGCCTGGATATTCAAAGATGCACCCCACCACCATCTAATATTCACCTGCAGCAAGCCATCAGCCACTGCACCCCACAAGGCACTCCATCACAACACATATCAGCTGCAAACAGTCTGCTGGCTGGTCCTGATGGACATGCATGCACCCACAACTGGGGTGGCAGCACACACAGACAGATAAGTCCATGAAGAGGCCCCCACAGGACACCCATACATACCACATGGAAGAATCACAATATAGCACTATGGGGGTGCCTAGCCATGCTGCCATCACTGCACACTCAGAGTGAGAGTGATCCCCCAGCAGCACATACAGAGGTCACCCTGTCTGTGTAGGTGGTGGCCGGGCACTACCATGCCCCTGCCAATGCCCTATGCCCTGTGCAGCTGTATCCTGGTCAGTCCACTCTGTCTGAGATATACCCATGGTCCCTTGCTACTCATTATGCACATTGGCAGGCCAATACTGGCAACAGTGTTGGCAGTGTGGGCTGTGGAAGGGGCATGCAGCCAACACCCACTGTATAGACAGACACACAATTCCACACCTATGCCATCATGGTGCTACTATTGAGGAGGTAATTAGCCTTGCCCACCAAACCGGTGCTGGGCACGGCAAGGCATGGATATGCTACGCAGTACTGCTGGGGGTCACTCCCCAGGGTGGTAAACACCGTCAGAGGCAAGGGCTGGAGCACACACCGCAAACACCAAACAGATTGTTCGGATGGGGTCAACTAGCAGTATGTGCGTAACGTATGGATATCTATCTGCCAGTACTCCTAGCAAGCGTCTCAGAGCTGTGTACCGTATACCTCAGGTGTAGGGTTACATTGCTAGGGTATGCAGGTGCTAGTATTGGGAGATGCACGCAGGGTCCAATGTTCTGCCTCTCCAGGAGACATTGGCCAATGGGGCCTGTGGGTGTGGGTGTGGGTGTCTGCCCCTGTTGGCTGCTGCTTTACGGCAGAGATTCCCAACTCCAGTCCAGATTTGCATCACACTGATCGGGTTTACCTGCTGTTCCTCATGAATATGCATGAGCTATATCTACATGCCATGGGGGTGGTGCATAGATATACAGCACAGGCATTTGTATGAGTGGCAGCATGGACCCTGACTGGTGTGTGGCCCACCAGGACTGCATTTGGGAGATTCTGCTCTAGGTACTGCCCCTGTACATGGTGTCTGTGCTCAGTGGGGTAAAAGATAGAGGTAGTACCATTGCATATGTCCTCGCCACGAAAGGTTTGTCCTTACTATCACTGTGTAGCTGTGGTAAAAATATGTGGGAAGGATTGGTGGTAGCCCCAGCTGGGCTTTGAACCTGTGTCCTTCTGTTCTTGTATGCACTGTCTGTGTGCACTGCACCACCTTGTAGCCACAGATTGGCTGGATTGCCTGGAACATCCATGCCTGTGGATCCAGCAGGGCCTGTGTGTTTCAGTGGACTGTGCCAGCCTGCACATGGCTTGGCCTCTGTCCTCTGTGGCTAGCTGCCACTGCCCCCTGCACCACATGTACTCGTGCGCCAACATGCTGGCATGAGCTTCTCTCAGAAAAAGCAGATGACCTGATTGCAATGTGGCAGTATGGGACTGCATTTGGGGGACTTGGCTGTAGGTATGCCCATTGTTGTGGTGTGTGTGCGGTGTTGGGTAACATATGGGTGTTTCCCCCATGCTTATGTTCCCTGCAATACAGGGGTGTCTGCTCTATCTTTGTTTAGTGGTGGGTAAAATATATGGACTGGGCTGGCAAGTGCCCCAGCTGGGATTTGAACCTCTGGTCTTCTAGTCCTAGAGGTTATGGCTATGTCCTCTGCACCACACTATGGCCACAGAGACAGTGCAGCCCCTGGAGGTAGTAAACCTGGCAGGATGGAGTCACAAACCCTGCTGTATGCATTTTTACTGTGGGCTCCTTCACCCTGTGTGGTGACAAACGTGCAAATAAAACCCGGGAATGACCACGGAACAAAGGGGGAAAACATATACCCAAGCTGGGCAACAGTGATATTAATGGGCAACCCTAGATAACACTCCCAGGACAGCGAAAGCCTCAGACAGCATTCCTAAATAACACCACAGTGGGATCAAACCCATGATCTCTGCTTCCACAGTCATTGATGGAACCAGTAGACTACATCCCTACAGCTACTACCATGCTGCTGGCTGGCCACAGAAAGACTGCAGGTCCCAACACAAACTGTCTGCTGTGGTTACCAGGATAGGGTTAACCCACCCGTACCCATGATGCACTGCACATGCAGATCAGCAGTCTACAGTTGATCACATAATGGGGTATGCACCCCCACAGCCCCTAGGCCTGGTAGGGGGAACTGACCGTGTGTGTTACTGGCACAGAGTAGCTACAGACCGTGACATTGTGCGGGTCCTGTGCTCACCCTGAAGATGAGGTGGGGCACCCAGCACCAGGTCCGCAGCACCTGGCTTAACTGAGATAGGCTATGCTGCAGGTCCCCATCAGTGCCAGTGTGTGATAGGTAGTCCTTGCAAACACACCTAGGATACACTTGTGTCCATCTGTATTTCCCTGCCACGTTTAGCCCTTGTAGACTATGATGCACCCAGTGTGGGTGCCATGGTCACATGTTATAGGTAAAGGGGGGTGTTTGGACACAAAAGCGGATTATGTAGCACCACCCAACCCACCCTCTATGGCTCAGGGTGTGGGGAACAGGATCTCCCACCAACAGATCCACATTGTATATCTCTGCAATGGTGGCAGTAGAGAGGACCATCAACCCCAGTCCTGATGGGGAACAGGCATGCTATACATCATATAAGGCAATGGCAGACAGGCAGAATACTGGAGAAGCTCAGATGCCCCCCACCACTATCTGACATTCACCAGCAGAGGGCACAATCAGTCTCCACCCACTGCACGCTGCAAAGTGTTCCAGCCTTACACATGCTAACTGCAGACAGTCTGCTAGCTAGTACATAGTGCATGTTCCTGGAGGAACTGTGTGCACCCAAAAATGAGATGTGAGCACACACACCAAGCAGGTATGTCAGTGATTGGACCCCAGAAAAGAAAACCCATAAATATAGCTTGAGAAAAATACTACATAGCACTATGGGGGAACCTAGCCATGCCGTGGTCACTGCTCAGTCAGGGTGAGAGTGACCTCCCAGCATGACATGCTGTGGCTACCCTGTCCGTGCAGGTGGTTGTCGGGCACTACAATGTCCCAGCCATTGCCCTATACCCTGTGCAGATGCATCCTGCCCAGGCCATCCTGTCCAGGCCATACCCACAGTACCTTGCTCCTCATTATGCACATTGGCAGGCTAAAACTGGAAACAGTGCAAGCAGTGTGGGCTCAGTAAGGTGTAGGCAGCCACAACACACTGGATAGACAGACACACACTCCCACACCTATGCCAGCATTGTGCAAATATGGAGGTTTGTGGCAGCCCTGGCTGCCACACCAGTCCTGGGCACAGTGTGGGCATTGCTATGGTACGCAGTACTGTTGGGGTCACTCCCCGGGGTGGTAAACACTGTCAGAAGCAATAACTGAAACACACTCCACAGATATCAGAAAGGGTGCTATGATGAATCTCTATCAACAAATCATGTTTAACTTAGGATTTGTTAGCTGACATTAATCATAGCAACCTTTTGATATATGTGGAATGTGTTCCCAAGTTTAGGACGGCATTGTTAAGGTATGCAGGTGCCAGTAGTGGGAGATGCTGCTCCACGCAGGGCCCAACAGCCTGGCTCTCCATGAGGCTTTGGATATTGGAGCCTGTGGGTGTGGGTGTTTCTGCCCCTGTTGGCCGCTGCTCTAGGGCAGAGGTTCCCAACTCCGGTCCTGGTGGGCCAAACACTGTTCAGGTTTTCATGCTGTCCCTAATGAATATGCATGAGATACCTTTGCATACAATGGGGGTGATGCATACAAATGTAGCACAGGCATATTTATTAGGGACAGCATGAAATCTGAATGGTGTTTGGTCCTCCAGGACTGCAGTTGGGAAACTCTGCTCTAGGGATTGCACATGTTTATGGTGTCTGTGCTCTGTAGGGTAAAATATAGGCGTTTCAGGCATGTTTAATTTATCTACAATAAAGGTTCCGTCTTTATTACCATGGTTTAGTACTGGATAAAATATGGGAACAAGGTTGGCAGGAGCCACAGCTGGGACTTGAACTTGTGACCTTCTGCCCCTGAACACATGGGCTGTGTGCACTGCACCAAAACTGCTGCCACAGTGGGGATACCATGACTGTTTGTCAGACAGACCTTGTCTTTTGCAGTGCACGGCACCCACCTAAACGGGGCTTGGCCGTGGTCTGCTGTGGGCAGATGCCACTGCCCCCTCCGCCACCAGCACTCCTCTGCCACCATGCTGACATGCCCTTATGCCGGTGGTGCTGGTGGTGCCCAGTCTCAGGCCATCCAGTGTGCCGGTAGGCAGCTGCCTATGGTGTGGGTTCTTGGGTAGGGGTGCCTACATGGACCTGCGCGCTTCCCCCCGTTACCACCTGCCAATGTTATGTGCCCTGTGACACTGTGGGACACACACTCGTGCCCATGTTGGTCCCTCGTCAGTTGCTGTCTTGCTGCTTTACAGTTTCGGCATTCCTATGTGCCACCTAGGCATCTGCCTAGCCCGCACTGTGCTCCAGCTGGACCACAGCATGTGCCGCCTGCAGCCCCCTGTATCCCATTTACAGCATCAGTACAGTTGCCCTTTCCTATGTGCCCACTATGCTGTTGCTGCACATGTGCACGCCCTAACAAACCTGCCCAATATAAATGACAAAAAGCCTGATCACCACTATTTCAATGTGGGATCATTCACTTTGTAGGGGGACAGAAAATAGACCCTTCCAAACATTATATCTTCCTTTTTACGCTTTGTCAGTAGTGTTGCTTTATGTTTATCATTAATATCACTACTGGCCAGCTTGTTTATTGGGATTTCAGATGTGGTTCTGGTCATTTGCCTTTTTGGTTCCTGCACATGTATCACTACTATCACTTTTCTGGGTTTCCCTGCCTTTGCTGTATATTGCTGACTGAAATTGTTTCTCTCTCCTGCAAATGTGCCTCTAATGCGAGGGTTTCACTGGCGTTTGTGTGCAGACCCGGATTTCACAGCGTTAGTGTGCCTGGAGCCTCTCCCCACCAACTCTCCACCCATTGACCCCTATCTCCGCCCTCTGGGAGGCCTTTCTCCACCCTTCAGAGACGGATTTCACAGCGTTAGTGTGCCTTAACGCTGTTGCCGACGTTATCGCACGATACGTGATGTTATCACGCGATAATGTTACATTATCGTGCAATAACGTTACGTATTGCACGATAACGTCGCCGCTGCTACGTTAAGACAGTTTAGTAAACATACCCCAAAGAGTCTTACAGCGCTGGTCACCTTTACAGCTCTCGTGGTGGGGCAGACTTGAAACCATTAAGATGATGATCCTTCCTTGTGTAGTTTAAAAACTGGGGATTCTCCCTGGTTTTTGCAAGCAAAGTTTTTTGAACGTATCATGCAGCATCATTGTTAAGATATGGGTCTGGCTGGCTACAAAATGATTTTGACGCAATCTTTAGTCACACCATTCAGATTATCAGAATTACCTACAATGAGTGTTTCAATTAGTAGATTAAAATCTCCCACCATTGTCAGAGCCATTAAAGTCCTTAAAGAGCTAAACTCTCACTATTCCATTCCATATTCGGGTTCTGAGGCCTCCTCCTTATGGTTTAATCCACTCATTCGAATCAATAGGAAGAAAATTTTTTGGAAGGGATGGATTGACAAAGAAATCTACAAAGCAGGCCAGCTTTTTGAAGGAGGTATTCTAGTTTCCACACAACGCCTAATAGAACTATATGATTTATCGCCTTCGCAAGCTTCCAAAATAGATGGCTTGATCAGGGGTTTGACACAATCATCCATATGATGTGAGGGGAGGTTCCAGACTTCAATGTGCCCTGCTGGAAGGGCAGCAACAACAGCAGCAGCAGCAGGTATAGAGCCTTCTTCAGGCACAAGAGGAGCTACAGAGGAGTTCCCTGGCTCAGTTGACTCAATCCCTACAGAGACTGACACGCCAACCTCCAGCACAAGCGCTACTTAAAATGGGAATACGTGAACTTAGGGAAGATTGGATGAGAGAGAAAATGGAAACTATGGAAACTTTTGGCTTCAGATGGGGTTTTCGCAGGAGCACAGGACCAGTTTGCTCAGAAGGAGTCTGCTTGGGGAGAGAGTGGATTTATCAGGGTAGTTTCTCCGTTGGGGAACACATATGGGGTTATGTGTTCCTTTTTAACTCAGGGGGAAGAGGGAAGATAAGAAATAGGCAATCATGTTAGTCTACAAATACTCTCAGTCTAAGTTAAGTACATCCATTCAGATGTAGTTTACAACACAAATTGAATGACTTCGCACAGTTTGTGTTATTCTGTTTGAATATTAATAAGCTGCTTTGCATACATTTGACTGACACAGCTCACTAATATTTTAACTCATATTAAGATAATTATTTTGCATTGTCAGTGATGATTGAGTGGGAGGTACTAATAGTATGTGTTAACATTAATTTATTGCATACTACACACCAAATCTGGCATGTTGAGGATAATTTTAAAGCCATTTCTGAGGTTAATGCATAGCTTTACAACAAAATGGGATAATATGAAATTGTTCACCTAGTATGCAGGCAAAAGTACCTACAGTATCTCCTGAATATCCCCAGCCTGCCAATCATTTAGTGAAGCTGCTTTACTTCAAGCATAATTCTTTTCACTTTTTAAGCACAGAGAGAGAGAAAACATCAAAGGGGGGGATATTCGGAGGCATTTATACGGTGTGTAGACAATGCCGCTGTGCAGGATATTCAGTGGCACTTCCACGGTTAGTGCCAAAAAATATCCACAGGTGTTGCCACTACACACCCTGATGCTAACCGGTTAGCATCGGGGCTTGTTGAGGGTGTTCCAGGGCGGCATCCATCACTAACTGGGCAGTGGCGATACGCAGTGAAGGTCCGGTGCAGGAAACTCTGGCCTAACTTTAGAAGCAGAGTTAACTGGTCAGTGGCTGAATATCACCACCGCCTCATTAGCTTTGCGGCAATCTGGGCATCCTGGATATTCAAAGTCCAAATATCCGGGTTTAAAGTTCCTTGCCGGTGGCTAGCCACAAGTGCTAAATATCAAGCCCATTCTAGCTTATCCCAAAGAACGTGCTTCTCTGCTCCTTAGTCTGCATACTTTTTTCCTCTGGTTGAGTGCAAAGATCTCCTGTTGATCCTGGATAAAAATGTCTTTCTCCTTGGCAGCAGGCACAACTACCTGTCTCAGGGAATAACTTCCTCTATAACTTGGAGTTATTAAAGAACATACCGGTCTCTGTTCCAGCGCAGCCCATCATCTTATTCTTCCTAGCATTGCCCTGTTGATTCATAAGAGGTGTAATCCCTCTGGTGGCCATATTTGCTCAGAACCCCCTTCAGACGTGCCTGATTTAGGGAGATTGTCCCCAGTTTGGGAGCTGTGTCCTTACTCCCACCTGTTTGGCAGTCTCCTTTCCCCGATTCCAGTAATGGGGGCAGAGGGGATACAAAAAAACTATTTTCAATTTAGTGATTTGAATATGTCAGTCTTTAGAATTTATATCCATTATCTTTATATTTTGCACAGTACTGGGGAAATGCATCACTGTGTCTGTTTCTCTGTCAATTTGTCTGCTTGGAAATTATATTGTGGCTGTCGCGGGATGGATGGGGATGGGGGAAAGGTAATGACTCCACGTCCCTCCTCCATGCCATGTTGCTCAAACCTAGAATTAAGGTGTGTCCCTTCCTTCGCCGTCTCCATCCCCACCCCCTCCCCCTCCCCCACATCACACTTCAGATAATTGTTCCAGATTGGTCAGTCTGTATCTCCATTTGGTGGCTCTTTTCATTACACTCCAGTCTGAAGAACAGAAGTTGTGGTCTGCCCTCTGGCGCTTTAGCACACTTAGCTATGCTTTATTTTCTGGGGAAGGTTCTCCTGGACAATCTTAAAGCTGATGTACCACTGTATGAGGTTTATATGCTTCTATTTCAAGAAGTCCAGTCATTTTTACCATCTGAAGGCAGAGCTTCCACACGATCCATTTCCACTAGGGAGATTTTAGACCAGTCCTAGATTTCTGAAAGTCCTATCCTAGTGCATTATGGAGCCTGCAGCATTTATTTTAATGGGTAGAATCAGGAACTACAAACACTTCACTGCCTTGGGATTTAATTTCAAAACCGGGACTGGCCAAAAAGTCTCCCTCCTGGAACTGAGCAACCTGGTGACACTATGAAGGCCTCATATGCAAAAAAAAATAAAAATAAAATAAACACTTTTAGTTCCACCCAACAATACCTTCACATCAATTAATACATTGTGGACTTTCTAAAAAAGCCATGTTTCTGGTTGCAATCTTATAAGCGGCGGGGAACAAGACTCAAAGAGGTCAGTAGTAGTCTGTGTATGACTTCACATACTGAAGAAGGAACAGAGTGACTCAACGAAGAAAAAGTTGTTGACTAGAATCTGAAAGGAAACAATTTGTTTTTGGTGATAACGGCTAATGACATCTAATGGGAAACCTGCCGCATTGTACTTTGCAGATGACATGATAGTGCTGCTGACCTCCCATTATTGGAGGTCACAGTCACAGTATTCATCTAACTGCACTAGACATATAGGTAATTTCATACACATTTTGATGTCATATGGTCTCACCAAAGACGTCAGTCTAAATTGTACATAACATGGTGACACTTTTAGCAGTTGTGCTTAATCTGACCGAAATGTACAGAACTGCAAGCCTCTGTAATCCATTTCTTTATGTGCAGTCAATAACGGGGAAGAGTCGCTTTACCAGGGCTTAATTTGTAGACAGGAAAGAAGTGGAACTGTGGGCGTGGCAAAGGCCGCAAGTGACATGTGTGGGGAGGGGGGGGGGGGTAGGGCCAGGGCTGGAATTGTTTAAAACCTTCACCCCTCCCCATATTTCTGCATTTAGTCTCACAGCCCTATTCATGCCCATCAGCTTGTCCCCACTGTTCTCCTAATCTCTGGTCAATTTCTTGGTTTCCACTATCCCCTCAGGCAACCTCGTCTCCACTTGTCCACTCTACCCAGTCCCTGAGTCCTCACTTACAAGCCCAATACCCAGCCTATGTTAGTCTTTCATCTGTTTTATCACCCAATCTTAGATTCTCCACCTAAGCCCTAGTCCCTGCTCTCCCACATCACCATGTCCCCAGTGCCCACCCATCTACCATCTCCTCAGATACTTATTAAACCTTCCTTTCCTACTTCATACCAGAGCATTTGATCTTATAGCCACCATCTCACCTTCCCCTGGTTATGAGTTTACTTCTTCCCCAGTCTTCACAATATCTATCCTCCTCTCCCTTCTCAATACCACAGTATCTCCTTCTTTTTCCTCACTCCGACCCCAGCATTTGTCAGCACTAACCCCCTTTACTGTAAGTACCAGGTCTCCCCCCAGCCGTAAAATTAGCCCCATCCCAGCACAAGTCCCCTTCCAGTCACAGTCTCCTTCCAGCATAAACCTATTTCTATTCCCAACCCCAATATCAGTCCATTTCTGGACCCAATCCCCCCTGCAGCCCCAGTCTTAGCCCATATCTAGTCCCAGTCCCCATCTCCCCTGCAGTCCCAGTATCAGCCCTTCTCTACTATCAGTCCTCCCCACAGCCCCAGTATCAGCCCATTTCCAGTCCCGCCCCCCCCCCCCCCACAGTCCCAGTATCAGCCCTTCTAGTCCCAGTCTCGCCCACAGCACCAGCACCAGCATCAGACCATATCATCTCAATCCCTCCCTTGCAGCCCCAGTATCAGCCCATGCCCAGTCTCAGTCCTCCAGCCCTGTATTAGTCTATTTCTTGCTACACTTCCACCAACCCCAGAATCAGCCCATTTCCAGTTTCAGACTTCCCCAACCCCAGTATCAGCTCATTTCCAGTCACAGCCCCCTCCACCACCATCAGCCCATTTCCAGTGCCCCTTCCCCTTTCCAGTTCCTCTCTCCCTCACCCTACATTAGCTCCCTAATCCCGACTTCCCTGTATCAGCTCTGGCAATCTCTCCACCTCCTCCCCCCACGTCACTCTGAGCCAGCTATCTCCTCTCTTCTTCTCCCTTCCCATTCCATACTTAACACAACCACAGGAGCAAAATGGAAATGCTCCTACGGCTGTGTTATGCATTAATACAGCCGCGGCTACCTCCTCTCTTCCTCTACCTGCTCTGTGCTACCACGGTTTTATTATCACTTAACACTGCCATGGGAGCATTTCCTTTCCTCCCACAGCTTGCTGAACTGAACAGGAATTGCTTATTTTGGTTTACTAGAAGTGCCACAGCTGGGTTGATTCAGTCCAGCACAGTTGCAGAAGGAAAGGAAAATGCTCCCGCGGCTGTGTTACTTGTTAAGACGGCCGCAGCAATACAGAGCAGGGTAAGGAGGTGGGACACGCAATGTGAATTACTTCCGCCTCCTCAAGAAGTGCCAGAATGTTGTTTCACTCCGTTCCAGCAAAAGTAAGCACTGTGCTTTACTGAGCCTGCCTTTTGCCATGTTGTGATAAACTGGACAGCAAGTCAATTTTATTTTTTTTATTTATTTGTTGTTTTTCTATACCGCTTTCCACTTGATAAAAGTACTTTACATGTAACGTGAATTTATTGAAGATTAGATTTAACTACAAACATTTAACTAGAATCAGGTTCAAAGGTAACATAAACTTGTTGGAGATTACATTTGACTAGAATTAGGTTATTGTATAATTATATTTAACTATTAACAGTCTGTTGCACCAGTGGCACAAGTTACAGGATCATTGGGACTATGTATTATTGCAATTGAGGAGGAGGGAGGGGAATAAATGGGATGGAGTGTGAGGTAGGTCAGTGTTCAGTCATTGGTTTATTAGGTCTCTTGCCTCCTAACTGGAAAGCCTCTTTGTAAAGGTCTCTAGAAACTATTTATTTCTTTCTACTCAAAGAATATTTACCCTACTCTACCTTCTATGCTAAGCTATACTCTGATTTGATTTAAATGAACAGCTCTCTGGTGGTACTAAGCCCTGAATGACTTAACAAAAAGACTGAGTTCTAAAATACCCAGTATCAGCCTTAACCCAAAGAATTCCCTTCTCCCTGAGATTTAGGGGCATGTTTACTAAACATTCCTAACGTGCGGGGCCGCGGTAGTGTACCTGTGCCATATAAGGAGTGGGCGGATCAGGCTGAAAAAATGAAAAAACCGACCATACGTGTGCGCGCCATCCAAATGTGTGGGGCCCACATTAGCGCGTGAGAAGGCTAAGTGGGGCGCCGCTGGGCACATAGAGGAACAGAGCTGTAGCACAAAGGTGAAGACACGAACAAATGGTGCAGGGACCACAGGTTCAACACCCCATTGTGCCCCACAAAAAAGGCCAGCTGAGGCATCAACTTTAATGGTTAAAAGTGGTTGAGGAGGCAAAATAATTTTGGGCGGCAGAAGGCGGCGCACTGTCATTGTGGGCGGCAGAAGGCGGCGCACTGTCATTTTGGGCGGCAGAAGGCGGCACACTGTTAATTGTGGGCAGCAGGAGGCGGCGCACTGTCATTTTGGGCGGCAGAAGGCGGCGCACTGTTAATTGTGGGCAGCAGGAGGCGGCACGCTGATGGGCAGCAGGCTGCGTGCTGATGTGTGCGGAGGCATTCAAATAGTGGGCGGCAGAAGTGGTGCGCTGATGCTCATGCACAGGAACAGAGCCACAGCACAATGGTTTGGACACTGACCAATGGTGCAGGGAGCAGGAGTTCAATTCTGTACAGTGCCCAGTAAACAAGGCTGGCTGAGGCATTATATATTATGGGGATGAGTGCTGTAGGAGGCAAGTTAAGTTTATTTTAGTACTCACGACCTGCAGACGCACACGCAAAGCGTGTTAACATAAGGCGGCCCATACGGCACATGTTACAGCTCACTGTCCGCCAAGGCACCCTAGAATGTCCCCTATAGGGCACCATATATGTTGCGGCACAGGGTAAGGTATAGTGCACCTTATATGGACGGCAACCATAAGGTGGCCAATAGGGCGCCCAATAAAGCACCCGCAGAGGCACCCCATGGGTACAGTACGCTGAGGGTGTTATTGCTGGCAGCAACATATGTACAAGAAATAAAACAATGCTGTGGAAAACCCTATCAGATAACCCCACTGTGGGTTTGAACCCATGACCTCTGGTGTCATAGGCAGTGATGTAACCATTGGGCTACAGCTCTATAGCTGACAGCAAGCCCCTGGCTGGCTGCAGAGAGCCTGCACGTCACCCCCCCAGACAGTCTGCTGTTGTAGACAGGATAGGGTTAGGCCACCCGTACCCATGATGCACTGCACATGCAAATCAGCTGTCCACAGATGCACACAAGATGGGGAATGCACCTCAACAGCTCCCCGGCCTGGCAGGAGGAAGTGTCCATGTGCACTCACACAGCACCCCGGCCTGGTAGGGTGTACTGAGCGGGTGTTCCACTGGCACAGAGTAGCTACACCCCGTCGCATTGGTGCAGGTACTGTGCTCACCCTGAGGGTGCGATGAGGCGCCCAGGACCAGGTCCACAACACCCTCCATGGCTGAGAGAGACCATGTCAGAGCTCCAAAGCAGTGTTAATCTGTGAGATAGGTTGTTTCTGCAGAAACATCCTGGATATATCTGTCTGTCTCAGTCAGGGGAACCCCCCATGGACCCCCAGGTGGGCCATGCACCACCAACCCCTCGGCCAAGGGTGGCAAACAGGGTCACCTATCAATGGATCCACATTCTACCCCCCCTGCAATGATGGCAGTAGAGTGGACCATCAACCCCAGCCCTACTAGGGAACAGACACCCCACAGGGCAGTCACAGCAGCTCTATACACCCCCCAGAACACAATATCAGACAGACATTAGGCCTGGATATGCTAAGCTGCACCCCACCACTGTCAGACATTCTCCTGCAGCAAGCCATCAGCCACTGCACCCTGCATGGCACCCCTTCAAGACACAGACCAGCTGAATACAGTCTGCTAGTTAGTCCTGGTGGAAATGCATGCATCCAGAACTGGGATGGCAGCACACACAAGCAGTTACATCAGTGACTGGGCCCCAAAAGGACACCCATACATATCACATGAGAGGAATACTATATAGCACTATGGAGGTGCCTAGCCATGCTGTGGTCACTGCACAGTCAGGGTGGAGTGATCCCCCAGCAGCACATACAGAGGTCACCCTGTCTGAGCTATACCCATGGTACCTTGCTGCTCATTATGCACATTGGCAGGCCAATACTGGCAACAGTGCTGGCAGTGTGGGCTGTGGAAGGTGTTTGCAGCCACCACACACTGTATAGACAGACACACACCCCCACACCTATGCCAGCAATGTGCTACTATAGAGGAGGTTAGTAGCCCTGCCCACCACACCAGTCCTGGGCACGGTACAGCCATGGATATGGTACACAGTACTGCTGGGGGTCACTCCCCAGGGTGGTAAACACTGTCAGGGGCCAGACCTGGAGCACGCACCGCAGACATCAGACAGCTTGTTCTGATGGAGCTCAAGAAGCAAACAGTGCTGAACGTAGGACTGTCTATCTGCCGGTACCCACATCAAACGTTTGAGGGCTGTGTACCGTGTACCCAGGTATAGGGTGGCATTGCTAAGGTACGCAGGTGCTAGATCTGGGAGATGCACGCAGGGCCCAATGTCCTGCCTCTCCAGGAGGCATTGGCCAATGGGGCCTGTGGGTGTGGGTGTGTCTGGCCCTGTTGTCTGCTGCTTTACGGCAAAGTTTCCCTACTCCAGTCCTGGTGTTCCAGACACTGTTCGGGTCTTCATGCTGTCCCCTATGAATATGCATGAGCTACATCTGCATACCATGGGGGTGGTGCAGACATATGCAGCACAGGCATCTTTCTTAGGGGAAGCATGGAACCTGAATGGTGTTTGGCCCTCCAGGACTGCATTTGGGAGACTCTGCTCTAGATAATGTGCCTGTTTATGGTGTCTGTGTTTGGTGTGGTAAAATATAGGCGTATTAACCATGCCTATGTTCTCAGCAATAAAGGTTTGTCCTTACTATCACAGTGTAGTTGTGGGAAAAAATATGTGGACAGGGTTGGCAGTAGCTGCAGCTGGGATTTGAGCCTGTGACCCTCTGGTCTTAGAGGTACTGGCTCTGTCTGCTGCACCACACTGTGGCCACAGAGACAGTGCAGTCCCTGGAGATGGTAAACCTGGCATGATGGGGTCGCAAACCCTGCTCTGCACATGTTTACTGTGGGCTCATTCACCTTGTCTGGTCACATACGTGCAGATAAACCCCGGAAATGACCATGAAAAACAGGGGCTATACTTTTAGCCAAACTGGGCAACAGTGCTATTAATGGGCAACCATAGGGAACACTCCCAGGAAAGCTCCAAAGATGGCGATTAGTTTTGGTGGAGTCTCCGCTCCGTAGACCCTTCCAAAATTCATTTCTTTTTTCTGGAGTTTTCCTGGGTGTGGTTTTTATATTTGCCCATTACTATAACTGTTCCCCAGCTGAATTACTATTTTTAATATTTTTGTTGTGGTCATTTTCTATTTTTATTTTCACTTTTGTGCTCTGCACATGTATCACACTGCTTACGTTTTGCAGGTTTCCCAGGTTTTCCTGTACATTGCTGACGGAAATGGTTTCTCTTCCCTTTAACTGCCCTCTACCGCGAGTGTTTCACTCGCGCTATTTTTTCCTTGTAAATTTGGGCCCGATAATGTGCGGGGAGCCTCTCCCCTCCCCTTCCCCGCCCATTGACCCCGTCTCTCCGCCCCTCGGGAGCCTTCCTCCGCCCTCCGTTAGCCGTTCCACGCCTTTATCGGACATTTGCGGGCCCGTACTTATGTGGGGCCCGTTAGTGTGTCGCGCACATGCGCGGGGGTTCATCACACATGTGCGGGGCATTTAAGAGCGTTTAGAAGCGTTTAAGTGCCGCTTTTCCGTGCGCTATTGTGCGGCGCGCACTTTTGCGGTTTTTAGTAAACATCCCCCTTAGAGAATTTCCCAGCAGTTAAATATTTACAAATGCAGATTTTTTTTTCCAGAACTAGCAGTCCCGTTTGGGAATCACTATAAAAAATCAAAACTCTGGCTGGCTGAAAAGGGAAAAAAAAAATTTAAGTTTGTCACGCCAGCTAGAGTCCATCCACTAACAAAAACAGACCATTGACTGAACATCCTATGCATGGTCCTCATTCAGCGCAAACAAATTCAGAATCAAGATATTCCTTTTACATGGGGGCTGGGGGGGGGGGCAAGGGCAAAATTTCCACCAACCCTTTGCCATTCAAACCTCACAGTAGCATCCCCCCACCCCCAACAGCTTCTAAGGTTTCTTTATCAACAACAGTTCAAGTCTCATCACAGTTGTCCATTAACAAAGAAATATTTTTTTGTTTTTATACGATCAGCACTGCCAGCATCCACAAAGAAAAAGGCATGGTTACTCCTCACACTTATTAAACCAACTCAACCATTGTACATTGACTTGTTATGAAGCAGTGTGTGCTGTTCTGCCTGCTTCCTCTGACTGACACCACAGATGACTTCAGCCATGTTTCACCCGCTGCCATTTAAGATACTTCCACCACACAGTCCCCTCTTGAGTGAGTCTATTCTTGAGGCCTGTAATTATTGCCTCCAGAAGAGCCCCCACTGCCTCCTCTCAGATTTGGACACTGTATCACTTCCCCCTAAGGTTGACATTCAACCCACAGGGAAAGGTCCAGCTATATCATACTCCCTCCTCATGCAGCTTCTGCAGAATGTCCTGCATCTCTCTCCTGCTCAACATTACTTGGGTCAAGTTCACATAAACTTCCATTTGGCACATCTCCCACTTTAGTGTTCCAAGTGGTCTGGAGGAACAGGCTGATGTGTTGGAGGCCCTGGAACAAAATATCAGGTCACTTTTTTTTCATGCCAAAATCATGATAGCATCTTCAGGGATACCTCAAAATCTCAGATTATTCCTACAAGAATGGTTTTCGAGGTCTTCCAGCTTATCCATAAAGTCTTCCTTCAGGCTATCCACTTTGGCCATTTTTTTAGTTCTAATGCCCCCACCACATCAGACTGCTCCTCCATCCTTTCCTTGATATTTTTACTCATCAGCCAAGTTTGCGAACATCTCAGCACAGCTCCTCCATGCTGTTCTTGAGCTCATCTTTTGTTTTAATTATATCAGCTTTGAGATCCAAAAACAAAACCCTCGCCTCATCTTGGAAGGATAGTGTTGCTCTGCCTTCTGTTACCTAGTCATTCACTGCAGCATTGGCACTATCAGCATCTCTGGAGGTCAGTTCCGTTGCCGCACCCTGCACTGAAAACACATCATTTTCTCTGTCAGCTGCCACAGGGTTGCCACAGAGGGTTTCCACGCATAACCTTTAAGATCAATTGTTTTTCTCTTTGTGGTTATGCCCCAGGATGCACCTCACTTTGCTCCACGCTGAAGGCACATTTCACCACAAATTTAGGGGGTTGAGACCACTTTTAGATTCCGGCCATCTTGGAGCGAAGCATCATTGGTCTTCCAGCACCTTACTATTTTATTGCCAATCTTGCTGCTATTGCTTCCAGTCTCTTGGTTCCACTGGAATGTTATGGTCCCAGAAACAAAAAACAAAAAAAACAATAAGTGACATTTAAAAAAGAAAAGGGAAAAAAAAGACATCCTCCACTGCTCTTTGCTTGGTTGTTTTAGGATCTTGCCACCACTTTTGCTGCTGCTGCCCAGCCCACTGCTCTGTTTGCTCAACGCCCTGTTGTGCTGGTGCTATACTTCCTACCTTCAGGGCTGATGAATCCATTAGGTGAAGTAAGTGTTCGCATACGGTGACAACATGCTGGGAGTGGCAATTGGACATCAGCTGGATGGCATCTCGGCCCCTAAATCTGCTGTGGCCAGCAACAGGAAAGGCACTTAAGAACCGCACATCAGTTTCCTCTGCAGCACAGGGAGTCGAGAACAGTCATGCTGATGAACATCCCAGAATTTCAACATCAACCTCCCGCTCTGTGGCCATCAGGAGAAAGGGTGCTTAAGAGCAGGGCTGCTCATGGATCATCTTGTAAGACTGACCCCACAACATAGTGGAATCTGATGTGCTCTTGCACACCTTATCTGATGCTGGCCACGAGGCAGGAGGTTGAAGTTGAACTGCCAGGATGTTTGTTAGCATGACTATCCCTGATTATCCATGCTATACTGATGCACTCTTAAGCGTCTTTCCTTCTGCTGACCACAGAGGAAAGGGCTGAACTGCACGGTAAAAAAACACTGTGGCCAATAGATAGGTGTGTGGGAGGGGGGCTGCCAGAAGGAAGGTTTACTTAGGGTGCTTGATATATTTGCAGCAGTCCTGCTCACCTTACCCCTAACTGTGTGCGTTGGGGTGTTTATGCCACTGTTGGTACTGCTTTCCTCCTTCTTTCGATGCCTTGGGGCATTCATGTCACTGTTGTGGTGACATTTGCCTCTTTTACAATATCTTGGGCTTTTCATGCTATTGCTTATGCTGCTTTGCCCCTTTCATGGTGCCTTAAAGTGTGTTTGTTTCACTGTTCTTCCACTTTGCCCTGTTTGGACACATTGGCCCGATATTCAAAGCAATTTACACAGTTTGCAGACTTGAAAATTGTGTAAATAATGCTAAGCGGGATTTGCAGGAAAGACTGGCCTAACTTTCACCGCATAAGCTAACCGGGAAGCGGCTGAATATCACTGCCACCTGGACAGCTTTGCGACAATCAGGGCAACGTGAATATTCCATGCTGAAGCCTGTATCTGACCCCAGCATTGAATATCCACTTTTAAAGTTCTGAGGCAATGGCTAGCCGCATTACATCAGCTAGCCACGGCCACTGAATATCGGGCCCTATGCGTTCTTGTGGTGGGTATCATGGTATGTTTCTGCCACTCTTTGTGCCACTTTGCCCACTTCTGGCTTCTCATGCTGCCACTGCCTTTGCTGCTTATACCTGCCCTTCAAGTTTCACAAAACATAGATGGAAAACCCCAATGAAATGAATAACATAATGAAATAAACAAATATCTTTAGAAAAGAAATGAACAAAATGACAGAAAAGGGCAAATGAAACAAAATATTGACTCAAAATAAATATTTTTTCCATCCACCCCTTATTATATATTAAGAAGACATGTCTGTAGTACGTTGGAGGGAATGAATTAATTGTATACAGATGGTTATATGTAATGGGCGAGATTCTGACATCGACGTGTCGGCCCTCTGTGCGCCCAGTCGGAACCGGACGCACAGAGGGAGCCTCGATTCTGATCCCACAGGGCATGTTTAGCCCCGCAGGATCCGAATCGCGACTAGGCCTGTATATGCAGGCCAGGACTCCGATTCAGTCTGCTCTGCACATACAGGGCTTGCCCAGATAGCTCAGTCAGGGCTGTTCAATGGAGCCGCGGTCCCCAGTCGCTAGCTGCAAAGGTGCTTTCCCTGCAGCACAACCCCTGATCTGGCCTCCCATGGCCAGGGTCGTACTGCAGGGAATGTCTTCTGCCCCCCCCCCCCGCCCTTTCCGTGCCCCGGGCCCGCTGTCCCCCGCTGACTAGGAGAACTTATTCCACCTCCGAGGTGGAATAAGTTCCCCATTCAAGCTGCCGGCCAGGATGTATAGGGCCGACACTGGAATCGGCCCTGTACATCCGGGGCCAATGACTGCCCACTGACCACCCTAACGCTGTCCCCGATCCGCCCCATTCCCACCCCCATCTACCTTCCCCTTACAATGCTCGGGCAAGGTAGACAGGATCGGGAAAGGGCCCGAATAGTGGGGACATCCATCCCCACTATTTGTGCCTCGGAATGACCTCGAATATGTCTATTTTGAGCAATGCTAAGGGGCATGTTTACTAAAAAGCGCTAATTTGCGCGCCGCAAAATAGCGCACTAAAAGCAGCACTTAAGTGCTCTTAAATGCCCCGCAAACGTGCGATGAAGCACCGCACACTTGCGCGTCACAGTAACGGGTGCCGCACAAGTACGGGCCCGCAAATGTCCGATAGAGGCGTGGAAAGGCTAACGGAGGGCGGAGGAAGGCCCCGGAGGGGCGGAGAGAAGGGGTTAATGGGCGGGGAAGGGGAGGGGAGAGGCGCCCCGCACATTATCGGGGCTGAATTTCAAAAAAAAAAATAGCGCGAGTGAATCACTCGCGGTAGTAGAATGCATGTAAAGGGAAGAGAAACCATTTACGTCAGCAATGTACAGCAAAATCGGGGAAACCTGAAAAACGTAAGCAGTGTGATACATGTGTCCAGGCCAAAAGTGAGAAAAAAAATATAAAATGACCAGAACAAAAATATTAAAAAGAGTAAGTCAGCCGGGAATAGTTATAGTAATGGGCAAATATAAAAATGACACCCAGGAAAGCTCCAGAAAAAGGAAATGAATTTTGGAAGGGTCTATGGAGCGGAGACTCCCACAAAAATACCTTTCATCTTTGGAGCTTTCCTGGGAGTGCACCTAATGGTTGCCCATTAATAGCACTGTTGCCCATCTTGGGTAAAAGTACAGTCCCTGTGTTACGTGGTCACCTCCGGGGCATATTTGCATGTTTGTCACCAGGCAAGGTGAATGAGCCCACAGAACAAATGTGCACAGCAGTGTTTGGGACCCCATCCAGACAGTTTTCCCACCTCCAGGTACTGCACTGTCTCTGTGGCCACAGTGTGGTGCAGTGGACAGAGCCAGTACCTCTAAGACCAGAGGGTAACAGTTTTAAATCCCAGCTGGGGCTCATGCCAGCCCAGTCCCAATATTCTAACAACCACCAAACAGAGATATTAAAGACCCACCTGAATTGCAGAGAACATAAGCATATTGCAAACACCCATATTTTTCCCTACACCACACACACCCCAGAACAATGGGCATCACCCACAGACGAGCCGCCCAAATACAGTCCTGGAGTGGTTCAACTCAATCAGGCCATATGCTTTTGCCAAGATAAGGAAATGCCAGTATGTTGGCAGAATGGTACAGATGGTGGAGGGGGCATTGGCTGCTAGCCACAGAAGACAGTGGCCAAGCCATGTGCAGGCTGGCACCGTCCACTGCAACAGACAGGCCCTGATGGATGTACAGTCATGGACCTCCCAGGGAACACAGCCAGTAAGTGGCTACACGGTGGTGCAGTGCACACAGACAGTGTATACAAGAGCAGAAGGTCAGAAGTTCAAAGCTCAGCTGGTGCTCCTGCCAACCCAGTCCACATATTTAACCACCAGCAAACACAGATAGTGAAGACACCCCTTTATTGCAGGGAACATAAGCGTGTCTCAAACACCCCATAATTTACCCTACACCGCACACACCCCATTACAATGGCCATTACTGACAGCCAAGTTGCAAAAATGCAGTCTGGAGTGGCACAACTCTATCAGGTCACATGCATTTTCAAGATAGGGACATGCCAGCATGTTGGTGGAAGGGTACAGGTGGTGGTGGGGCCAGTGGCTGCTAGCCACAGCATACAGTTGTCTAGCCATGTGCATGCTGGCACCGTCCACTGCCACAGACAGGCCCTGTTGGATGTACAGTTATGGACGTCCCAGGGAACACAGCCAATCTGTGGCTCCACGGTGGTGCAGTGCACACAGACAGTGTATACAAGAATAGAAGGTCACGGGTTCCAAGCTCAGCTGGGGCTATTGCCAATCCTGTCCACATATTTTCTCCACAACTAAACTGTGCTAGTAAGCACAAACCTTTATTGCTGAGGACATAGGCATTGGTAAAACACCTATCATTTACCATCCCAAGCACAGACACCATGAACAGGGGCATCACCTAGAGCAGAGTATCCCAAAATCATTCCTGGAGGACCACACACCATTCAGGTCACATGCTGCCTCGAATACAAATGACTGTGCTGCATATCTATGCACCATCCCCATGTTATGCAGATGTAGCACATGCATATCCATGGGGACAGCATAAAACCTGAACAGTGTTTGCCACACCATGACTTGATGTTGTAAACCCTGATGAAAAGCAGCAGCCAACAGGCCCTGACACACCCACACCCACAGGCCCCATTGGACAATGCATCCTGGAGAGGCAGGACAGTGGGCCCTGCCTGGAACCCCCAATAGTAGCATTTGCATACCTTAGCAATGCCACCCTACACCTGGGTATATGGTGCACAGCTATCTAATGTTTCCATTGAAAACAGATAGATATTGATTTACACACTCAGCACATATTGGCCATTGAGCACCACCATAACAATCATTCAGATGTGTGTGTTGTATGCAGCAGGTCTGGCATCTGACAGTGTGTACTTCCCTGGGGAGTGACCCCCAACAGTCTTGTGTAATATATCCATGCCTGGAGTGTTCCCAGGAGTGGTGTGTTGGCCAGGGTTGCTGAAACTCAAGATTGTAGCACAAAAGAGGACCAACCTGGGTAATGGTCACAGCAATGTGAAACATCAACAGACACTCTCAAGAAAGGCAGGGCAAAAAAATATGAATGTCGGAAGGGTTCCCAGCTCCTGCAGCATAAAAGGTGAATGATCCCACATTGATGTAGTATAGAGCAGGGTGCCCCACACCAATGGACAGATCCCCTATGGCATGCACATGTTCCACAACAGCGTGTTTGAGTTGGGGGGAAGTGTGGAGGACTAGATAGGCACCCGAAAACCAGAAAGCGCAGCATAGGTAGTTGCCGACATGCACACTAGATGGTCTAAAACTGTGCGGCCCCAGCACCAGCAGCAGAAGGGCCTGCAGCATGTTGGCAGAGGTTTCCTGGTATCAGAGGGGGGCAGTGGCAGGTGGCCAGAGAAGATGGAGGTAGAGCCCCTAAAACGTGGGTGCAGTGGACTACAACAGAAAGGCCCCCTCTGACAAACAGACATGCTATCTCCAGGGTCCACATTGATTCTGTGTCTGCAGGGTGGTGCAGGGAACTCAGCCAGTGTGTTGTGGAGCCAAAGATCAGCAGTTCAACTCCCAGCTGGGGCCACCAGCAACACAGTGCACATATTTTACCCACCAGTAAACCGTGATAGGAAATAAAAACCCTCTTGTAGAGAACAAAAGCAGGTTCATAGGACCTCTATGTTACCATAAGGAGCGCATATACCCCTCAAAACTGTACACCACCTACAACAGAGTCCACACAATGTAGTACTGGAGGGCCACATGTCATTTAGCTGTGATGCTGTCACCAATATAAGCCCATGTCAGCATGGTGGCGGACGCCTACTGCTGGCAGAGGGGGCAGTGGCTGCTGCAGCACAGCAGATGCTGGCCTAGCCACCCTCATGTGGCTGCAGTACAATCCAAAAGACACACCCTGTGTGACAAACAGCCATGGACTCCTCCGGGAATGTACTGTTGCTGTGCTAAGACGGTGGTGCAGTAGACGTAGCAAGTGCCTCCAAGAGCAGAAGGCCCCAGGTACAAATCCCAGCTGGGGCACCTGCCATCCCAGTCCCCATGTTTTACCCATGCACAAAACCTGGTAGTAAAGAATGGAAATACCCTGCTGAGGACATAAGCGTCGGTCAGGATACCATATTTTACCATAAACAGCACACAACACATAAACATATGCCTCACCCACAGCAGAGTCACCCAAATGCATCCTTGTTGGGTCACACATCACTCAGGTTGGCTGATGTCTCCAATAAAGATGCCTGTGCTGCAGGTGAAGTGAACACCACCATGGTATGCAGTTGTATCAGAGGCATATTCATCACGGACATCATGAAAACGCAACCAGTGTTTGCATCACATTGACTGGAGTTGTGAACATCTGCCCTAGAGCAGTGGGCAACAGGGGCAGAAACACCTGGACCTGCAGGCACCGTTATGTGAAGACCAATGCAGCGGCTGGATGTCGGACCCTGTGTGTCCCCCCCAAAACTAGCATGTGCATACATTACCAATCCTACACTACACATGGGGAGACGTCGCACAGATATCCAAAGCCTGTTATGAGCACTGACTGATAGAAATGCCAATGCTAAGCACAAGCAGATCATTGAGCTGTAACATACCACCGTCTCTGATGTATGTGCAATGTGTGTCAGGTCATGTCTCCTCCAGAAACTAGCACCCTGGAAAATAACTCCAAAAGTACACCCTTACATTGCCATGGCCGCACTGTGCCTATTACTGGTGCGTTGGCAAGGGCTCCCAAACCACACAACATCTGCTCAATGCTGTCCTAGGTGTGGGGAGTGTGTGTCTGTCTATCCTGTGTGTGTTGGCTGCCAACACCTCCCACAGCCCACACTGATAGCACCGTTGGCAGTATTGGCCTGCCTATGTGCATAATGAGGAGCAAAGTCCTGTGGGTATAGAAGAGACAGGGCGGCAGGAGCAGGATGCAGCTACACAGGGCAAATGTGCATGCCTAGGACCATGTTGTTTCTTGCCATCACCTCCAACGGCATGGTGTCCATAGCATGACCTGTGTGGAGGTCACTCTCACCCCGAACGATCAGTGACCACGGCATGGCTAGGTTCCAACATAGTGCCATATAATAGGTCTCTCATGTGATGTTTATGGGTTCTGTATATATGGGGCCCAATCACTGAGTTAACTGCATGGTGGGTGTGCTCACATCCCAGTTATGGGTTTACAGAGCTTCCCCGGTAGCATGCACCATGGACAGGCTATCTGCAGTTAGCATGGGTCTGTCTAGAACACCTTGCAGGGTCAGTAGAGGGGCACACACTGTGCCTGCTGCTGGAAAATGTCAGATGGTGTTGGGTGAGCTGGGGGTCTCAGGCCCTACTGTCTGGTTCGTGCTCCTGAAATATGGATATGTTTGAAATGGCAGAGAGTGACCTGTAGGTTGTCTGTACCACAACAGGACTGAGTCTGCTGGTGCTGGCAGCTGCTAGCCCCACAGATGGGATATAGAAACTGTGTTCCACACGAAAGGTTTGGTGGTCAGACATACTCTGCGTATGTGTCTGAAAATCTCCTTTCACCCCACACCCCCTGCACATATACCATGAAGGGCAGGGCACCCACACAGGATATGCACCCTTCTGTGAGCATTGTAGCCCCCACGGCCCAAATGGGTCTGGGAGATACAGATGGTCGAAGGTGGAGTTGAGGTGTGTCTGATGTGCCAACCTATCAGAGATCGGCAGACAGGTTTATATGATGTATAGGCCTTCTCATCCAGGACAGGTGCTGTGTGGTTCACCTCACCCTCAGAGTGAGCAGAAGCCACACACACTGTGATGGTCTGTACCCACTCTGTACCAGCAACACAGAAGGTGAGTGGGCCACAATAGATATAGGTGCTGTGGGGTTGCACACCCTATCGTTGGAAAATCAGTAGACTGCTGCTTTGCATGTGCAGTGCATCATGGGTGGGAGTGGATGGACCCTACCCTGTTAACCACAGCACAGAGTCTGCTGAGGTTATATTGCACCCAGCCAGACCTCACATCATAGCCACAGAGCTGTAGTCTACTGGTGACTGTAATGCCTCTGAAGCAAAAGGTTGGTGGTTCAAATCCAAAGTGTGGTTGTACAAGCAAAGTATTTTAGATATTGACATTGTCCCATATACTGCGTCAGTCAGCAGCACTGCTGGTTACATTGCAGAAAATTAACATACATTGAACAAGCCATTGTAACATAGGGCAAATACTCTCAAAGGTTCATGGGGTCTGTCAGGCCTGGACTGTGTGTAATGTCCTGTAGTACTGGCAACTCTAAAACCATCACAGTGCATTAACCCACGTCCACCCTATAAGGTGGCGTGTGGAGCACCTGATGCTGACAGCACTGTGAGGATCTCAGCAACATCCACCACTATTTTACAGTCAGGGACCTGTCATTGGCTGCACTCACCAATAACCACACTGTGTATGGAAACACGCAAAACTCTGGCTCCACATGCAGCAAGGTTAGGTGTGTGCCACAGCTCGTTGCTAAAGAACATATGCCTGGCTGGCTAAAGAGGCAATCTTGCAGACTGTGTGCTGTGTTTACCAGGGGTGCGGTGCTCCATTATTGAAAATGGGTGTACTGCACATGATGTATGCAGCAGTGCGAGGGTCTTGCCACTAGCAGCACCTCTGTAATAGAGAAAGGGGTCTGGGGCAGGTAACAATGTTGCAAATGTCCTGAGGAAATATGCCTGGAGCAGCATAGATTGTACATGAAAAGCACCATGGACAATGTGGTACCAAAGTATGATAATGTGCGCTGCCTGAGACAGGCACTCCAGAGCACAACTGGAAGATGTAACCCATTGACGCCTGGTTAAGCAGTCCATGTATCAGCCATTGTGCTAATCTCAGCCACCAGGACTGTATGCCAGCACACATACCAAGGCATACGGTCCAGTGTGGTGACATGCTGACCTTCATCGCCTTGTAATGTCCAACACGCAACCTTACCTTGTGTGTGCAATGCTCATATATGAAGCTCCCCCCAAACCCCTATGGCAGCCCCCACATCCAGTGCTGTCCCAACATGGAGATATCACCACACGAACATATTTTTTTTTTTTTCCACTAGTAAAAACACAACCCATATCACCAGGTTGATTGGACACCTTGATGCTGATGGTTTTGTTCTTTGCACCCCCTTGCTATGCTCGTGTTCAGAAGTTTTTTTCCATTTGCCTAGACCCACTTTCGCTAGGTTGGCTGGCTCACACATAGCACATCCCCTCATCTGACAATGCTACCCTGAATCACCTCAGTGGATATGTTGTCCACGATGGTTTCCAATTATTGACCACCACTGTTGTGAAACAAGTGTCGTAATCCAATAATACTAAACAAGTGGTGATCAGGCGACATGAGACTTCCTGGCACCTCTTTTATGATATGTGATGTATGCACGAGAGACAGTACACATATTTCTAGTGTAAAACCATAAACAAGGTGTATGAATGCTGCGTGCCAGTAATAATGGCACTTTTGTCTCTGGCGGTACACGAATGCGGAGCGCAAGGGCGACGAACAGATTATTCGCGCAGCCATGCGACGTGCACGTGCGTGATTCCGCTACGCGCAAATGCGGAAGTTGCGTCGTTTTCAGTGGTCGCGTATACACGCGCACGAGAAAAAAAAATGGCGTCCGAAACACGGAGAAGCAGACTGTCAGTCATCGGGAAGCTGTGAATCTGGCCTCCCTGATCGGCAGGAAGCAGAACAATCTTTTCCCGAGGCCCTGCAGGCAAAGAAGATTACCTTGGGAAGGTTTCAACTGAGGGCCTGGGGAGAGGGTGACCAGGCGCTTCAAACCAAAACCCATGAGGCAGACCACCCACGGGAGGTAAGTGAAGGCCACAGGTCACAATAAACATATACACACACACAGGGTTTGTGATGTCAGATCTGCATGCTCTTGTGTGTAAGTAGTCTACATAAGTAAACTGTAGCACGTGAACCACACACCATATGCATTGTGTATCACATCTGAGTGGTTGGCCATGTAGCCAGGTGGTGACGGATATGGCCACACAGGGCATGATGCCCCCCTGGCGTCATGACAGCTGCTGGTGTTGATGTAGTACAGCACACTGTAACACAGCTAGGCCCCTCATCTGCCTAAGGAGCGTCTTGATACATCATGTTGGTTGATGCCAGTATCTGCATCTTCAGGGTAACACACATAGGGCCAATCCTCAGGGGCTTGTGGACGTTCAGCAACATGGGCCCTCAGCCACCCAGGTGCTCTGGGATTGTTTGACAATGTTGGATAATACATCCCCCCTATCCTCAGGGGTCCAGAGAGCCCATCCAAGTGGTTTCTCTGTCACCCTGGAGATATGGTTGTGTGGCCTAATGTAGTTTGAAACAGCCTCCTTACCTCCAGGAGTGCAGAGAGCCCATCCAAGTGGTTTCTCTGTCACCCTGGAGATATGGTTGTGTGGCCTAATGTAGTTTGAAACATCCTCCTTACCTCCAGGAGTGCAGAGAGCCCATCCACGTGGTTTCTCTGTCTCCCTGGAGATATGGTTGTGTGGCCTAATGTAGTTTGAAACATCCTCCTTACCTCCAGGAGTGCAGAGAGCCCATCCAAGTGTTTTCTCTGTCACCCTGGAGATATGGTTGTGTGGCCTAATGTAGTTTGAAACATCCTCCTTACCTCCAGGAGTGCAGAGAGCCCAATCCAAGTGGTTTCTCTGTCACCCTGGAGATATGGTTGTGTGGCCTAATGTAGTTTTGAAACAGCCTCCTTACCTCCAGGAGTGCAGAGAGCCCATCCAAGTGGTTTCTCTGTCACCCTGGAGATATGGTTGTGTGGCCTAATGTAGTTTGAAACATCCTCCTTACCTCCAGGAGTGCAGAGAGCCCATCCAAGTGGTTTCTCTGTCACCCTGGAGATATGGTTGTGTGGCCTAATGTAGTTTGAAACCTCCTCTTACCTCCAGGTGTGCTGAGAGCCCATCCAAGTGGTTTCTCTGTCACCCTGGAGATATGGTTGTGTGGCCTAATGTAGTTTGAAACATCCTCCTTACCTCCAGGAGTGCAGAGAGCCCATCCAAGTGGTTTCTCTGTCACCCTGGAGATAGGGTTGTGTGGCCTAATGTAGTTTGAAACATCCTCCTTACCTCCAGGAGTGCAGAGAGCCCATCCAAGTGGTTTCTCTGTCACCCTGGAGATATGGTTGTGTGGCCTAATGTAGTTTGAAACAGCCTCCTTACCTCCAGGAGTGCAGAGAGCCCATCCAAGTGTGGTCTCTGTCTCCCTGAAGGTAGGTTTGTGTGGCCTAATGTAGTTTGAAACATCCTCCTTACCTCCAGGAGTGCAGAGAGCCCATCCAAGTGGTTTCTCTGTCACCCTGGAGATATGGTTGTGTGGCCTAATGTAGTTTGAAACATCCTCCTTACCTCCAGGAGTGCAGAGAGCCCATCCAAGTGGTTTCTCTGTCACCCTGGAGATATGGTTGTGTGGCCTAATGTAGTTTGAAACATCTCCTTACCTCCAGGCGTGCAGAGAGCCCATCCAAGTGTTTTCTCTGTCACCCCTGGAGATATGGTTGTGTGGCCTAAATTTGTAGTTGAAACAGTCCTCCTTACCGTTCCAGGAGTGCCGAGAGCCCATCCAAGTGGTTTCGCTCGTCACAGTCAACAACCTGGAGATATGGTTGTGTGGGCCCCTCCTAATGGTAGTTTGACAACATCCTTACGCTTACCTCCAGGAGTGCAGATAGAGCCCATCCAAGTGGGCAAAAGGTTTCTCAGTCCACCCTGGAGCTATGGTTGTGCTGGCCTAATGTAGTTTGAAACAGCCTCCCATTACCGTCCAGGAGTGCAGAGCACGATAGCCCATCCAAGTGGTTTCTCTGTCACACCTGGAGATATGGTCTTGTGTGGCCTAAATGTAGTTTGAACATCCTCCTTACCTCCAGAGAGTGCAGAGAAAGGACAAAAGCCCATCAACAAGAGTGGAAGTGGTTTCTTCTTTCTCTGTCAACAACCCTGGGAAACTGGGTTTTGTGGTGTCCATAATGTAGGTTTTGAAAACAAGCCAAAGCCGTCACTTACCATCCAGGAGTGCAGAGAGCCCATCCAAGTTTGTTTCTTTTCTCCGTGTTCTCAGTTCGACCCTGGAGATATGGTTGCTAAGTATAGGCCTAATGTAGTTTTGAAACATCCTATCCCCTCCTCCTTACCTCCAGGAGTGCAGAGAGCCCATCCAAGTGGTTTTCCTCCCGTCTCTCTATCACCCACCACCTGGAGATATTTGGTTGTGTGGCCTAATGTAGTTTTGGAAAAAAAGAAAACGTCCTCCTTACGAGAGCTCCAGGAGTGCAGAAGAGCGCCAACCTCCAGTTGTTTTCGCACAACTAATCTGTCACCCCACCCAAACCCTGTAGATTATGGTTGTGTGGCCTAATGTTTTTGAAAACAGCCCTCCCTTAGGCTCGCCTTACTCGGATCACAGGAGTGCAGAGAGGCCCATCCAAGCCAATTGGTTTCTCTGTCACCCTGAGAATCTGGTTGTGGTTTTTGGCCTAAATGCCGTTTGAAACACTCCTTACCTCCAGGAGTGCAGAGAGCCCATCCAAGTGGTTCTCTGTCACCCTGGAGATATGGTTGTGTGGCCTAATGTAGTTTGAAACATCCTCCTTACCTCCAGGAGTGCAGAGAGCCCTCAAGTGGCTCTGTCACCCTGGATATATTGTTGTGTGGCCTAATGTAGTTTGAAACATCCTCCTTACCTCCAGGAGTGCAGAGAGCCCATCCAAGTGGTTTCTCTGTCACCCTGGAGATATGGTTGTGTGGCCTAATGTAGTTTGAAACATCCCCTTACCTCCAGGAGTGCAGAGAGCCCATCCAAGTGGTTTCTCTGTCACCTGGAGATATGGTTGTGCCTAATGTATTGAAACATCTCCTACCTCAGGAGTGCAGAGAGCCCATCCAAGTGGCCTGTCACCCTAGATATGGTTGTGTGCCTAATGTGAAAGATCCCCCATAGAGTGCAGAGAGCCCATCCAAGCCTGTCACCCAATATGTTGTGTGCAGTAGGTTGAAACCCCCCACCCAGTGCAGAGACCCATCAAGTGGCCGTCACCCTGGAGATATGGGTGTGCAGTGTTGAACATCC